>CAUYWK010000050.1:0-109654 GCA_963576725.1 Azorinus chamasolen | reverse complement strand
GAGGGAAAGGGTTAATAGAACAGAAGAATGTTGTGTATTTCTTATTTAATCTCATGGTTATTGCAAATTATTATCGACTTCATCTAACCATTTCCTCCATAAATACGCCTTTGCAAACTGTAGACCCTGATCAGACGGCTCCTGTACATGTAAGAGCAGTCTGGTCAGGATCAGATCTGTTTTCTTATCCCTTTCTTCCGCAAATACGCATTTCTACGCCTTTGCAAACATAAAAGAGTCGTCTGATCAGGGTATGTACTGTTTGCTTATGGAACAATATAGATCTAGTACAGTTTTTGCTTCAGTAAAACTTTCATATGTTAATATGCACTTTTGAAAAGTAACCTAATTAATCTTCATAACATCATTATATCTCACATAAGTATTCATAGAGGAAAGGGTAATGACATAATATAGATATGATTCTATAAGGGTTAACTTTTTACCCCAGTAAAGGTTTTTGCTACTGTACGAGCTGTCTGATCAGGATCTACTCTATTGACTCATGTAATAATATAGACCTAATTCTACAGTTTCTTCCATCGCAATCACCCGTGATAATAATTTCATTATAAATTCAGCAAACTAATAAAAGTACATGACTTATAAATTAAAACGTGCCATATAAAATGCGTTAATATCAATGTTCCATAGACTTCAGTTGATCTACAAAACATATTTAAATTTCTTATGAAGTTAATGCTTGAGTCTGTGTATTTTGACTAGGAATGTTTTAGTTACAGTAAAACCTCTCTATAACGACCACTAAATAATGTTATTTATTTAGTTGGTATTTAGGGCAGGTAGTTGCTTAAAGCAAAGTGAAAGGTAAACAGAACGCTCCTATAGGAGCGGTCTATTTAACTTTCACCTTGCTTCAAGAAGCCACCTGGCTTTAACACAAAATACCTGATGTAATTTAGTGGCCATTATAGAGATGTTTTACTGTATTTACAAACACAATCAACCCAGATCAGACGAATTCTAATCCAATTATCTGATAAAGTCATGCAGTGATTGTGTTACAAAATGTGTTGATAAAACAAAAAGGTATGCAAAATGGACTGGACTCAAATATATGGATTCAGCACACATAAGGTTAAATCCAAATTTCATATATTTCAAAGTGTGTTCTCCCTTCAAATTATTGTCTATTGTGAGTGGATATACAGCAAAGTCACCAACCAACAGCAAAGTCACCCATCAACTACAATACCTCCCGTCAAACGATTTGACCTTACGTTTGTATTCATGGATCTTTAAGCAAGTTAATGTCTCAATGCAAGATAAAAGTTATACAGTAAATCAGCTCTGTACTGGACGTTAAATTTTGTATAAATATCTATCTGGTTGGAGACAAATGGAAGCTTATTATAGAATGAAAGTCCTATAGGAGCTTTCTGCATGCCTTTCACCCTACATTAAACATCAAACAGCCACCTGCATAAAAGTATCTTGTTTCAATACTGAAAGTTCGGTTTTATTGCACTTTCTAAATTTGAAAGCGGCTTGAGTGAGAGAAGGAAATGTATTTATAATGTTTTATAAGATATATAAACATATGTGATGTTGTATGAAAATGTCTAGGGTGTTTGCTTACATTATTGTTAAATACGCCCGGTCTACAATTGTCTCTTTTCGCTTTGCTGCTTTCGACTCCGAAGGATCTCCTACTTTCAGAACTTATGTACTTCACAACAGCAGGTATTAATTAAGTGCTCGTGTTGCGGCCGTAAACAGTCGACCCGTACTTCATTGTTAGTGTTGTTATATTTTGTGGTCCTTCTAGGCAGTGAGTTTGTATTTTATTAGTAATGAAAATATAAGTACGTTTAAGCCTGTGCATGAATAGTTTTGTACTTTTAACAATTTCTCATGAACAGATATGGCGGTACTGTTGATATCGATTTCGAGTTAAAGTCACCGAAGTTTAGCATGCATGTATGGATTCTAAAGTAGGGTATCAAATAGTGGTTATATTCTTTGAAACGTATATGCTTGGATTTATGAGTGTGTAAGCTTTTCAAACGGATGGATTTTGAAAGACGTTTTTTTTATATATTGTCTGTGTTTGTTTTACTTTAAATGTATCCTGATCTGTATATATTGAAGTTAGCTACCTGTCGTCGAGAACAACATGTGTACATACGTACTACAACCGTATTTTCTTCATTAAACCTATGTTGTGAGCACTCTTTAGAATCGTTTCGAAGAGACGATTCTAAAGAGTGGCCATAGTATAGCGGTTTAGTACGACTGCATTCTGATTAGACATGAATACATGTAGTATAATTAAACTTCTTCCGTTTTCTGTTCATTGTTCCACTTCTTACCAATATTTTCCACATAACCCTGTTATATTCAGTGTTATAGCCTTTAACCATTTACTCCATAAACACGCCTTTTTACGTCTCTGCAAAGAGAGAGAACTCAGATCAGACGATTGATCAGGGTCTGTTCTGTTTGCTTATGATATCATATAGATATGTATCTACAGTCTCGTCGATGGCCAAACATTTCTGTGTCCATGTGCCATTATAAAAATAAAATCTCATTAATATTCATGATGTCATTACTTCTCACGTCAGTGTTCATGGATTAAAGGTTTAAATGCGTGGGTAAACTTCCACATTATGACTGTCCACTTAAAATTATTATCATTGCATGCACACATGCTTTTCCTTTCTTCGGTACATTCGCAATTATGTCGTTGGCTTGTAAAATTGTATACTTTACATGTAGATATAAGACCTTGCTATATAGAAAACATACTCATCTATATATTTTAGGTTTGTTGTATTTGATTGTTTATCTAGGTAATAATTCAGAGTATTAGTAATATTTCATTGCTAATGTTGTTCGTCTAGTTCAGAGTATAAGTAATATTTCATTGCTAATGTTGCTAACATCTGTTTCATAAGAAATGATATGTTGTGTTGAAAGGCATTTGCCATTCTGCCACTGGCTTGTAACTATTGCAATTTTCTGTTTTTGCATTGCTACTTTTGCTTTCGAAGGATCTCCCACTTTCAGGGTATATTTACTTCACACTAGCAAGTATTAATTGGATCATTCGTTTTGATGCTATGAGTTTTGAAAATTGAATACTGCTTAAGCCGGTGCTAGGGCGTGAGTAGTGTTGCACTTTTAATTACTACTCATGAACAGAACCAATAACACCGAGTCTGCACTTTTCTAGTTTTGCATTGTTACTTTTGCTTTTGAAGGATCTCCCACTGTCAGGATATATGTTCTGCGCTTTATTAGAATGCAAGAATTGCCATGCGCGTTTCAGGAATTCCAATAATGTCCCTCCATTCTAGAGTTGCTTTGCTCGATTTTAGAATTACGCAAGGGGAAATTTGTGATTAGCATGTCAGTCATACTTTGTGTTAATATTAATTCTTAACATTTATGATTAATTGTTGTTTTCATCTACTATTGTTTAGCGAGAACAACAGTTTAATGCGGGTACACTTTGTTTTTGTTCGTGGAATTTGTATGAAACAATAATGATTATGTTTCTCTTAAGTATCAATCGGAAATTAAGTCGATAATAATTTCCGATAAACACGAGATTATATAGTGAACAAAACAAAATAGTGAACAAAACAAAATATTCTGCTAATTTTTCATTAACATAAATTAACGTTAAGTCAGCTAGATTAATGTAAAAAAGAAACACAAATGACAATTCGTTTTTGTAAGAAGGAGTCTTGTTATATAACGATGTTCAACACGATACTAGATTCAGATTTATTTCATTTCGATTTCAATAAATAAATCAATAAATCAAACAAACACACGTCTATGCAGAAACATATGTAAAAAAACCTCTGTCAGTGGTTTATTTACATCCAACGTTCAAGTTACTAAATGGAAAAGTAGTAAAGTCAAGAAGGCAAAGCCACATGCAAGACGCAACCACCACCAAAACACCGATAGACAGCATGACACACACACAACCACACACCCAAACGCACACACACACACACACACACACACACACACACACACACACACACACACACACACGCACGCACGCACGCACGCACGCACGCACGCACGCACGCACGCACGCATACCAACCAATACCGGAAACTCACTACATTGTGTTTAACACCTGAAAGTCACTACACCTACTTCTAAAACAGATATAGTAAAACTGATTCCATAAAACAGTATAAAACAGCCTTAATAGCATGCCGTGCGGTTCAAATGTTGAAAATTCTTAAAAATAAGAATGTGTTTTTAACCGGGAGAGTCACTACATTTGTCACGTGACCATATTGACGCACCCCGGAGACCCACTACAGCTGTAACACACATGCAACCCACTACATTTACAAACACACATGCAACCCACTACACTTACAAACACACATGCAACCCACTACAGTTATAAACACACATGCACCCCACTACATTTACAAACACACATGCAACCCACTACAGTTATAAACACACATGCAACCCGCTACATTTACAAACACACATGCAACCCACTACAGCTATAAATACACATGCAACCCGCTACAGTTAGAAACACACATGCAACCCACTACAGCTATAACACACACATGCAACCCGCTACAGTTATAAAAACACATGCAACCTGCTACGTTTACAAACACACATGCAACCCGCTACAGTTATAAACACACATGCAACCCGCTACAGATATAAAAACACATGCTACCCGCTACAGTAATATATAAACACACATGCATCCCGCTACCGTTATAAACATACACGCAACCCGCTACTGTTTTATATAAACACACATGCAACTCGCTACAGTTTTAAATAAGCTCACATTTCTTGTTTGACTGAGCTATTACGTGAAACTGGTACTGTTTCCGACCGTCCGCGACCAGGTGCACCTAGGGTGACGTCTGTACGCCAAGACAAATTTAATTTGACAACGTCACCTCTGGGACAGCCAAATGAACGCGCAAACCACAACAAATATGCTCGTGGTAATAGAGGGTTACATATCTGTGACAGAACAGTTTGTAATCGATTGGAGGAAAGTAGAATTTTCTGTCGACGTCTCTACGTCGGACCAATGTTAACCCAGCAGCACCGCCGTCTCCGTCAACAACTGGCGGTCGCTAATGTTGGTAGACAGTGGCAGAATGATGTATTTTCAGATGAGTCTCAGCTTCACCTTTCTGATCATGATGGGGGGGGGGGGGGGGGTTAGAACGAACGGTATTGCGACTGTAACCCTGTAAAACGTGACCGCTTTGGTTGCGAAAGCGTTTGTATTCGGACACAGTCAGTCACAATTTAAGGTCACCGCTAGTCATAGTTGAAGGTAATGTCAATGCCCATCGGTATGTAAATCAAGTCCTACCTCTTGTTGTACTATCCATGATGCGACGTCGCCGATGCCTAACGTGCTCGCCCACATACATCTCAGCTCATTGTGACGTATATGCAATATTATAAGATGAATTCAGCTCACTGGCCCCAAGATCTGCCGACTTAAAACCCATAGAAAACATGTGCATGGTCTGGGACGAGCTCAGTACTGGCCGCGAAACGTAGTTCTGTTTAAATAATCTATATGTGAGAAGTTTATATCTTCCTCTCCCATTAATGACACCTATTCTGTTAAACGATGCCTTAGCCTTGAACTCAAACATTGTATGTAGTTTGACATCTGTAATAATGCTTATGTTAACATCAATGTTACAAAAGTGTTTATCTTTAAATCAGAAAACTTATATTTAACATTATAGAACTTTATTTACATGATACTAAAGATTTGGACACACGTACACAAGTTATACCGCCTACGCTCTTTGCACTTAAATGCATGTATGAATTGAAAACCACTAGCCCATTTGAATCAGACCAGCCACCGTGTTGTCTACTCTGTTAGCAACATGTAGCAGGCGCTGATGAATGGCAGCGTAGAGTCTGATCAACGAGGAGGCGACTCTGGGTTAACACTTCTTACACTTTATGAGGTACTTTACAAACGGGTAGGTATTCTGACATTGCAAATAAAAATACCGAGATAACTGGCAAGTTTAAAACTCAGCGTCTACACTGTTTTTATCTGCGACAAATTCATTTTTATCTGTCATCACAAATAGTGTAGCCTCGGATCAGACTTCGGGTTTCAAAAGCGGCAGCTGGTCGAGACCCATACTGCATTATCCATTTTACTATTTTAGCACGGTCAATTTTTGACGAGGCCCCGATTCTACCAAGATACTCATTTTATGTTTGGGTCGATACTATATTTCTCCTATAATACTCTTCTGAATTGGGTCGGCACTGTCTGCAAAGGACTTATATATACCAATGTATTGCTACTAGTAACTGAGAAATTTGTAGAACAAGTTTGTATGACAGACTGACATACGGACAACAATACATACGCATGCCTTTTTGACTATGATCTCAGGCACTCGGGTAGAATAGAAGACATAATCGTCAACTCGTAAAAAGATCTATGACAATCCACACTACTGAAAACATGTGGACCGATGCCTTTAGTTCAATCAGTGTACATCTCGATCAGTAGTTAATGGAGTCTAAACATTTTCTCGTTCTGTAGCCGATATAAACACAGAACATAGCAGGCACGGGGTACCAATAGTTAGGATAAACAAATCCATTAAACGATAATGATTTAATTGTTAAATTAAATGTTCAAGACACAATAAGAAAGAAGTAAATATTAACACAAACGATCCATATTTACAGTGATAGTCTTCTGACACGGACACATTTACAGGCTTACAACATAAGAAATATCTCTAAACTATTCTAATCTAATAATCTCTAATGTTTGGCTCCAATCTTCAACCTTCATGAACACAAATCTGCATTTTTTCGAGAAAAAATATAACATTCTGATTTTGAAAACCGACGATTTCCAGAATGTCGCCAATTTTAAAACCATATTCTATTTTGATCGCGTACCCCAGCATCACTTCAACTTTCTGTTTAATTTTTGTTTCAATTACAAAGACCAAAGTATGTTTCTATTCTCTAACACATGTAATGAAGGAATGTTGCACTCTCACAAACCCCAGATTTTCAAGTTTTGCTATTGTTAGTGACAGAGAACTTGACCTGAGTGACCCTAACCTTTTTCTCCATGCAAGGTTTTATAAGGATAATTCAACCCAGCCAGAAACTGTAAGTTTGATGCCCGCCATTCAGCAGTCAAAACCCTAGACATAAAACTGTTTAACAAGATATGTGTTGTGAAATATTATGCCATCGTATACTTTGATCTTGAAATGTGACCTTGATCATATTGTTAGACACGACACACCTTCTCATGGTACTTTGCAATTCTGTGAAGTTTCATCAAAGCCCATTCAATAGTAAAGAAGTTGTGGCTGAGACACGACGTGGGGCGGACGGTTGAAGGGCTGGAGGGACGAACGGACAGTGCAATCACTTTATGCAGCTCAACATCGGGGGTGGGGGACTATAAAAATACAAAGTGCATAACGTAGAGTAAAACCTCTGTTAAGCGACCATTCAATGCAGTGGATATCTCTAAAGACAGCTTGCATAAAGAAAGTAAAGCTAGCAGACGTTTGTCCTGCATTAAGCAGCAACTTGTTTAGGAATCTCTATGATTCTCAAATGAATAGCCGCTCAACGTTAGTTTTACTGTAATTGGTTAATTATAAAATATATTCCCACTTATGAGAAAATTCAAAATTAATGTCAACTTATTAATTAACATCCCTACAAAATTTACATGATACAAAATATATAAATTTGCAAAAAAATGTATTATTTGGATGGATAACCAATAATAGTAGACCTCCTCTAATTCGGGAGCAGCTAAAAAATCCGGTTTATAGGCATTTACATGGCTCTTTTGGTATACAATTAGTTCAAATTGGTCAAATTTCAACAAACTGTAAGTTTCTCTAGACCGGGAATTTTAGTTGTCCAAAACTTGACCGGTTTCAGAGTTCTACTGTTTATGTAAAACTACAATTTCTGCAATTAACCAGCACTTAAAACACATTAATTGCAAACTGGTATGACATAATACAGCTTTAAATAAGATAAGTGTGCACTACCATGAGCAATATTACTAAACAGTATTGACTTTTTTTCTGCATTACCCTTGGCAATATAGTGAACATTAGACACTGATCAGAGGGCTACTCCCCAATATATCCCCAAGAGTAGAAACAAACTTTTTTAAAAACATGGAAAAGCCCATTTCAAAATTCAGTTTTCAAAGGGTTTAAGACAAACAAATGTTTATTCATCTTCTAACAACTGTGTCACCGATACAAAGTGACTATTTCTAACTAGATGTCAACCAATCATAACAATTTCTAAAACCTTTCAAGAAGAAACGTATCAAGAACAAGAGCTTATATTACATAAGTATCCTTCTTTGAATGTTTGTCAACATTCTGACGCATTCCATTTTTATTTGATTTATTTTGTATATCAAACATATTTTATACAATTTATCAAACATATTTTATACAATTCTCAATAACATGAGGAACTATTTTGCTTTAACTTCACTAAATTTACCTACAAATCATGTAGCTCTTAAATTTAAAGGCAGCTCAACTTTTCACTGAACATTATTCCAGTTAAATAAGCATTAACCTTACATTTAATATTTATGTAACAAGTCGGTCGATTTTGACCTTCAGCCTGTTATGGGTGGATGAGTGAATACCTATTCAAAATGTTGGGATCCAGATGAGACGCCGAGTAACTCGGCGTCTCATCGGGATTAAAACTGTTTTACACGTTGATTGCATTTTGAAAATGTAAAAGGTGAACAATTCTGTATAGATAATTTGCTAATGGTTAAGCATCTGAATTTGTTATAATACGACATTATTGACATTTTTAAACTATTATAACATCTGAATCCAAAAACAACTGAATCAATTGGACTCTCTGTCAATTTGAAGATCCTAAGCCAAACCCTTGAGCAGGTATTGATCCGAATTCATTTCACCAGTTAAGGTCATGGTGACCTTGACCTTTGATCTAGTGACCTCAAAAACAATAAGGGTCATCTAGTGGTCATGACTAATTATCACAGCAAGTTTTAAGCTCCTAAGCCAAACCCTAGAGCAGTTATTGAAGTTATGGAACCCATTTCACAGTTAAGGTCATAGTGAACTTGACCTTTGACCTTGTGACCTAAAATACAATAGTGGACATCTAGTGGTCATGACTAATCACCACAGCAAGTTTGAATATCCTAAGCCAAACCCTTCATCAGTTTTATTGATCTGAAACCAAAGAAAACCAGTAAAGGTTATGGCGGCCTTGACCTTTGACCTAGTGACCTAAAAAACAATAGGATTATCTAGTGGTCATGACTAATAACCGCAGCAAGTTTGAAGATCCTAAGCCGAACCATTGAGAAGTAATTCATCGGAAACCATTTCACCAGTTAAGGTCAAGGTGACCCTGTCCTTTGATCTAGTGACCTCAAAAACAATAGGGGTCATTTAGTGGTCATGACTAATCACCACAGCAAGTTTGAAGATCCTAAGCCAAACCCTTGAGCAGTTATTGATCCAAAACCATTTCACCAGTTAAAGTCATGGTGACCTTGACCTTTGATAAAGTGACCTAAAAACCAACAGAGTTCATTTAGTGGTCATGACTAATCACCACAGCAAGTAAGAAGATCCTTAGCCAAACCCTTGAGCAGTTATTAATCGAAACCATTTTACCAGTTAAGGTCATGGTGGCGCTGACCTTTGACCTTTTTTTGTAGAATTTTGTAGTTTGGAAACCATTGTGATAATGCTCTATTTATCACAATGGTTTCAAAAATGACTTTTACAGACGCATAGAAAGGCATATTTTTGGAGGAAAGGGTTAATAAGGAAATGTAGCTCCACCTTGGAGGCCATGAATTTTGAGATATCAACATTGATTTAGCATTTTGATAAAGGTTACCAGGCAATTTTTCCTACCAAATTCCATTCAAATTGGACCACCAGTTTTGGAAAAGAAGGTTTTTAAAAGATTTTCTATATAGTTATTTTTCCCTGGATTCCCCAGATATTTTTAGTAATTTTGATAGAGCATCATAAAAAATAATTGGTTCAATTTCTGCTTTGTGGTTTGTGAGATGTTTAAAGCAGTTGTTGACGGACAGACAGACACCAGCAACCACAAACGCTCATCTGAGCATATTCTGGTGAGCTAAAAAGAAATGGAATGTTTGGATGGGGTCCAGGTTTACTGTAGAGAGAACCATGAGAAATGATTGTCAGTTTTGTTAATTTACAGCTGACTAGATTATTGCAGACAGATAGAGTATGAATCCGATTCACTTGGCGCACGAACATGCACACACATTTTGCTTTAATACTCTTGCTGGGACTTTAACCCAGACCTCTTGCCATCACTGGGATGGTAAGTGTTCTATGCATTGAACTACAAGAAGTGTCTGAAAAGCAAATTCATGCATACATGTACATGTATAAAATCTTATGTTGTTCTTAAATCTCTACTTGATCTATTTACGCACTACCGACACTACTAATCAATATTGATATCAACCATAACAATTAAAACAAATTGTTAATTACAATTATATACATGTAATTCATAGATCTACCCAATTTTTTAATTTTTTCGCAATATCTTTAGAATATCATTCTCAAAACTAAACGAAGATATCCTAACATTGCACAAGAACTAGAAGCTGTACCAAGTCAAACAAGGTGTGTTTGTGAAACACTATGCCCGACCTTTGAACCTGAAGGATAACCATAACCTTTGACCAATGGACCAGGGAGTTGAATGTGATACATCATCTTTGTGCGGTGAACATTTGTGCCAGGTTATTTTGAAATCCATTCAGTTAAAACAGTTATAGAAGGGACATGAAATTTGGGATGGACTGACGAAACAAGTATTTCATCAGCTTGCTGAAACCAATGAGCAGTTAAAATGAAGAAAGTCCACTTAACACTTTCCTCCATAGATACAGGACAGACCTAGATCAGACAGCTCTGTTTACACATGAAATTATAAGATCCTTATACAGGGTTCCCACAAAACAGAAAAAACAAGGGCATGTTGTATTGCTATGCAAGACATGAGTCCCCCACCGGACTGAAAAAAACCTCCACTCTCCCCACCCCACCCACCCATGGTGTGGTTGACCATGGTATATACATGACCACCTGAATGGTATTAGTACCTACTTTCATACATTGAATCAGTAAATAACAAGAGTACCGCATACGGTACATAATACGCCCACTTGCAAACTTTCTCTGATTCAACATGCCTTATAAGTGTTGACATTTTCTAATCTGTGCTTCAGATCTTGATTTCCATATTAAGGTGATACTATTTTTTTTAAAAATGAAGTGAATATCATTTTTGCGGATTCACATTAAGGTTTAACCATATAAAAAAATTGAAGTAAATATCATTTCAAATGAAAAAGCTATGACCATCCTCATACTTGCATAGATTTGCATTATTTTTTTAAGTGCAAGGGCCATAACTCCGAAACAAAAAATCAAATGATCCTCAGAATCGACTTAGCTTCAGGTCTTGATACATTAAACATGTGTATGAAGTTTCATAAATATCTGTCAAACAGTTTTGCCAGAAAACAGCGGACAAACTATTTGCATATATTTGCATTTTTTTAAAGTAAAAGGGCAATAACTCCGAAACGAAAAATCAAATAAACCTCAAAATCGACTCAGCATCAGATCTTGATGCATTAAACATTTTTGTGAAGTTTCATTAATATCTCTCAAAAAGTTTTCCCAGAAAACAGCGAACAAACTATCTGCATTATTTTTTAAGGACAAGGGCCATAACTCTGAAACGAAAAATGAAATGATCCTCGGAATCAATTCAATTTCAGATTTTGATGCATTAAACATTTGTGTGAAGTTTCATTAATATCTCTCAAATAGTTTTCTCAGAAAACAGTGGACAAACTATTTGCATATTTTTTAAGGACAAGGGCCATAACTCTGAAATGAAAAATCAAATGAACCTCAGAATCAAGTCAGTTTCAGATCTTGATGCATTAAACATGTGTGTGAAGTTTCATTAATATCTGTCAAATAGTTTTCCCAGAAAACAGTAGACAAACTATTTGCATGTATTTTTTTAAGTAAAAGGGCCATAACTCCAAAACGAAAAATCAAATGAACCTCAGAATCGACTCAGCTTCAGATCTTGATGCATTAAACATTTGTGTGAAGTTTCATTAATATCTCTCAAATAGTTTTCCCAGAAAACAGCGGACAAACTATTTGCATATTTTTTAAGGACAAGGGCCATAATTCTGAAATGAAAAATCAAATGAACCTCAGAATCAAGTCAGCTTCAGATCTTGATGCATTTAACATTTGTGTGAAGTTTCATTAATATCTGTCAAATAGTTTTCCCAGAAAACAGCGGACAAACAAAATGTTGACGGACGAACGAACGAACGAACGAACGAACGAACGGACGGACGGACAGGGCCACGACAATATACGACCACCTTTATTAGGTGGGCGTATAAAAAGTTATTGTCCCTACAAGAAAATATGAAAAAGGGGAGTAACTCCAAAAATATTGATGCTAGAGTTATTGCCCTTGTGCATGACACTACATCTCATCACGCTTGTTCCATATGAGAAGTTTCAAATCAATTGAACCAGTACATAAAGAGTTACTAACTGGACAAGAAAATATGAAAAGGGGAATAACTCCAACAATATAGATGCTAGAGTTATGGCCCTTGTGCATGACATTATCCCTCATCATGCGTGTTCCATATGTGAAGTTTCAAATCAATTGAACCAGTAGAGAAAGAGTTATGTCCGGACAAAAAAATATGAAAAAGGGGAATAACTCCAAAAATATTGATGCTATAATTATGGCCCTTGTGCATGACACTACTCCTGATCATGCTTCTTCAATGTGTGAAGTTATAATGAATTTGGCCTAACTTTGTAGGAGATATTGCCCGGACACGAAGTGTGACAGACGGACTGACAAGAAAATATGAAAAAGGGGAATAACTCCAAAAATATTGATGCTAGAGTTATGGCCCTTGTGTATGACACTACCCCTCATCATGATTGTTCCATATGTGAAGTTTCAAATCAATTGAACCAATAGATAAAGAGTTATTGTCCGGACAAAAAAATATGTAAAAGGGGAATAACTCCAAAAATATTGATGCTAGAGTTATGACCCTTGTGCATGACACTAGCCCTCATCATGCTTCTTCAATGTGTGAAGTTATAATGAATTTGGCTTAACTTTGTAGGAGATATGGCCCGGACAAGAAGCGTGACAGACGGACGGACAGACGGACGGACAGACGGACGGACGGACAGACGGACAGACGGAATCGAGCAAACCTATAGTCCCCCAACCGGTAACCGGTGGGGGACTAATAAAATTCCCTGACTTTTCACTGACCGAATTTCAATTTTCCCTGACCCCATGTTAACAGAAGTTTAATTGGTCATCTATGAGCATGATCAATAAATGTTGGCCTCCGTCCTCTCCATCAGCCAATCCTTACCACCTCTCTCTTTATGACAACTATATATACAGCAGTAGTGTTTTGATCATTTTAAATAAAGAAAATATTATTATAAATGTTTTTGACTTTTTCATTTTTAATTGCTCAATATTGAATGTAACATGCATGATGCCAAACATGTCCTAATATGCACCCTAATTATAAAGTCTCTTGAATCTTTTCTACCTCTCTTAACCCTTTCCTCCATGAATTTTTATTAGAGACTCCATCTATTATGAATATATAATTAAGTAAAATTTTATTTTTAAGCAAATTTAAGAAATATATTGGCAGTAGACTAAAGTAAAAACTCAGATTTATGATATTTTTCTAAGCAAACAGAGTAGACCCTGATCAGGCAGGTCTATTCTGTTTTCAAAGGTGATAAAATGTGTATCTATGGTGAAAAGGGTTAATCTTTCAGTTTTTCTGTGTAAGCTGAATTTTAATATTACATACAGTGTGTAAGACATTGATATAGTATGCTATTAAAATGGAGTCAAAATTGGCCCCGCCCCAGGGCCAGCTAGTTTTCTATATAGATACACATAGTGAAAACTTTGAAAATATTCTCCTCTGATTTTCTGGTGAGCGATGTCAGGGCCTTTCAGGCCCTCTTGTTTTGCAATTTAATCAAAATTTTGCATCACATGGGATGTTTTTCCTAAATTGGGAAAAATAGGTCCTTTTAACAGGTCTTAGACTGTAGACGCCAGAAAAGGGTCTGCATTTTCACTGTTTTCATAATAGCAGACCAAATATTGCTGCCCTTACAAGTGAAGACAGTACAGTAGAATGTCCAATATCTAGCACTGCTGCCCTGCCTGTCCTAACAAGTGAAGACACTACAGTAGAATGTCCAATATCTAGCATTGCTGCCATATTCTAGCACTGCTGTCAAAACGGATGCTGGAGTCTTGCAGAGGTGCCAGAATTCTCCAATGATTTTGTTTTAACAGACTTCATGACAGATATACTTTAAAATTTGGATGTGAAATATACAAAGCTATTCAAAGATATATAAAGATGCTTGGTTTAGTCAAAATTGAAGAAACTGCCGTAGCCTTTTATTTTCATTCTTTCTCCTTTTTGACATATTTCCTCAGCCCTCATCCTTTGGTTCCAAATTTCCCTGACTTTTCCCTGACTTTTGCCAAAATTCAAATTTCCCTGACCAATTAGAAAAATCCCTGACTTTTCCCTGACCTTGAAAAAAAATCCTTTTTCCCTGACTTTTCCCTGTCCGTGGGAACCCTGTTATATACCTGTACATCCGTGGGAACCGATCAAGGGAGGTGTTGTTAGAAGAGGAAATACTTTAACTGCAATGTTCTGCTCAATGTGTATTGACAAAATAACCCAAACAACCAAAACAATATTTACTTTGTCCCTCTCCTTCTTCCTCAGGATTTCCCTCAACTGAAATTTAATTTAAAGCACACATGACTTTAATTACTTTAAATGTGCATCAATATCCATGTGTACAACTGCCATTATGTACAACTGCCATTATTTAAAATTAAGTTAATAAATATAAATGATGTCATTATTTCTTACATGAATAATCAATTTTTAACAGGGAAAGTGCCCCAGTCCCAAAGTTGGCCAGCAAAGAAACTGCAGAATCATATCTATATTTTTTAAAACAAGCAGAGCAGACCCCACAGGAGCTGTCTGATCTGGGTCTTCTCTGTATGCAAAGGTGTAGAACAGCATATTTATCTAATAAAGGTTTAACCCCAAGTAAAGGATTAACCCATTACTTCGTAAATACTCCTTTCAACTCCTGTGCAAACACATTAAAGTAAAGTAAAGTACCTAGTTATAGTCTACTTTCAGTCTGGATGACCGCTCAGCCGACTGTACATTTACTCCCCTGGTTAATGAGTCATTGGCCTACAGTATTGAGCACTGCTAACATATGGCGCAATCATGCAGCCGCAGTACCGGCGAGTGACCCTCACAGGTACCCATTTTAACCCCTGGGTGGAGAAGATGTGCGGGTGGGAGACACGGAAAAGCGTCTCTGAAATTTCCGGGTTTGACCGGGATTTGAACCCCGGACCTCCGAACTGATAGTCAAGCGTGTTACCACTAGACCACCGCCACCCACACATTAGACCCAGATCTGACAGCTTCTGTATGTAGGAGCTGCCTGATCAGGGTCTATCCTGTTTGCTTATGATATAATATAAATCTGATTCTGGATCTCATCATCAACATCATTTGAAAACACAATTTATATATTCTATTTTCTGGCTTAAAGTTAAAAAAAAACCTACCTTCTTCTTTGTATTTCTAATTTAAGTGATATATAAATGTGATTACGGGGCGTATATAACAATTTTTTCTAACAGACTGATTTGTTTTAAACTTTGCACATATGAAGTTTATGGTTTACTCATTGAAATGCCACTAAACTTAAGATCACCGTGCTTTTTCCCAAGATATGATCCTTTGAACATGGCCACTAATGGTCCTTTTAATGGATGGTTGTGTCTAAATACCTGTTTTTCTAAACAACATGGGAGAATAAACAAATATGTAAGAATCATATGCAAACTATATATAATTTGATTTGAAAGACATCCATGTAATTTAAGTCTTACAAGTAGAACAAGTTAATGTTGTATAGCTATATATGCAATACACAAGTCCCCACCGGATTAAAAAAAACCAACCTCCTTTGAAACATCCACCCAGTCCATGGTGTAGTTGACCATGGTATATACATGACCAACCTGAATGGTATTTGTAAAAATCATAAGTAAAACAATATGAAAATGGGGAATAACTCCAAAATATTGATGCTAGATTTATGGCCCTTGTGCATGACACTTTCTCTCATCATGCCTGTTCCATATGTTAAATTTCAAATCAACTGAACCATTAGATAAAGTGTTATTGTCATGACAAGAAAATATGAAAAAGGGGAATACCTGTAACTCCAAAAATATTGATGCTAGAGTTATGGTCTTTGTGCATGATACTTTCTGTCATCATGCTTGTTCCATGTATAAAGTATCAAATCAATTGAACCAGTAGATAAAGAGTTATTGTCCGGACAAGTAATAGGGGAATAACTCCAACAAGAGGGCCTGAAAGGCCCTGATATCGCTCACCAGACAATCAGAGAAGATTTTCAAAGTTTTCACGATATGATTCTATAGAAAACTAGCTGGCCCTGGGGCGGAGTCAATTTTGACCCCAGAGGCATACTTTATATGACTTTTTTGTAGAGGTCCTGAGCATGATGACATGTGCCAAATATGAAAGCTGAGAACCTGCCAGTTTCAGAAGAAGAAGATTTTCAAAGTTTTCCTATGTTTCTATAGACAAGTGTGTTCAGAGGAACACGTGTGTCAACTGCTCGCGGCCGACAAAAACTTATTGTTAATATGACAAAGGGGAATAACTCAAAATATATTGATGCTACAGTTGTGGCCCTTGTGCATGACACTTCCTCTAATCATGCTTGTTCCATGTGTGAAATTTGAAAGCTCTATAACGATTAGTTTAGAAATGACAGCCCAAAAAAGAAAGTGTGACGGACAGACAGACGGAGGAAAAGTCAGGGCCTCCGCTGGCGGTTGCCAAAATCGCCAATGGCGAAAATATTCATAATCTGGCGATAAAAAATTAAATCTGGCGAATGTTGTGGCGAATATAATTTTGCAAATTATGCCGAGAAATACAGACCCAATTTAAAGAGATCCCTAAGTGACAAACTGCCTCTAGGTAGGTGACACAAAAACTAGAACTACCACTAAAGGTGATGAATACTCCCACTAGTACAGTTGACACAGAGATGGGGGTTATAGAAATAAATCACTACAACATCTGCTACAGTTAAGAAAAAACTGCAGAAAACCCGAAAAAACTGCGGAAAACCCGAAATTTCCTAAGTCAAATTGCTGTAATTCCGTTAAAAATCAATGTAGTGTAACAAAATTCAAACTTGATATGTAACTCATTATTTTAAAGCTACATACCAAATATCACATCAATATATGCAAGGGTTTAGAAAATAACTCCGGAAAACCTGAATTTCCCGAAATTTTCTTTAAGTAAAATCACTGTTTTTGTGAAAAATCAATGAAGCGCCATGAAATTCAAACTTCATCTGTAACTCATTATTATAAAGCCACATACCACATATTATTCAATATCTGTAAAGGTTTAGAAAAAAAATCCAGAAAACTGAAAAATAACAAAGGGTAATAACTCCAAAAATACTGAAGACAGAGTTACAAACCTTGTGCACTGCACTTGCTGTCAATGTGATCAATCTATATATGAAGTTTGAAGTCAATAGCTTTTATACTATATATAAGTAGTCTTGGTCAGTTTGGAAAGTCACTACACCAAAAAACGTAGTGACTTGCCAAAACGTAGTGACTTGTTAGGTGTGCGATAACATGGCCGTAGTGACTTTCCAGGTTATGCACACACACACACACACACAATAAGCCGATAGATGGCGATGTAGGCGAAAACTAAAATCCTAATTTCTTGAAAAAGTTTTCATTTGATCTTGATGAAATAAAAGGCATAGCATCTCTCAGGCAGTGATCTGTTAGAAACCAGCCAAATTGTTAACTCTGATTCACAAAAAATACCCTTAAACTGGATATTTAAGTGATAACTGATGTAAAATTTGGCTGAAATTCTTGAGTTTAAGACTAAAATTGTCTATAAACTGGCCTAATCATGAAGATCTTAGACTGAGTTTGGATCCAGATCCTTATTTTAGCATAGACAAGCAAGTTCGAAATGCTAAATCGGGTTGAAATGGTCGTCGCTTGTGATCAGTACCCTAAAGAAGATGTACGGTATGAGTCGGCATTCATGCCCCCGCAACAGGCACCTCTCCTTTCCAGAAGGGTATTTCAAGCACAAGAAGCAGAAAAAGACTACCCAATCAGATTTCACTCAACAGTGCAGGGTGAATTTTAGCATAAAAGGACATTGTTTCCTATGGTTAGCATACCTTCATTAACTGTCAGCATTAATCAAAGATCTCAGCCGCATGTAGTCGGCTTCGGCGGAAGCAGCACCGAGTAGCCGCAAAAGTCTTTTCACCCAAGACCGGATGGTATTTCCTGTCATGCTCAGTGGTGTTGTACATGGTTCCTACCCCAGTGCAAAGTACCGGCTCAAAGAATATGCCACACAAAGCCCAACAATGGAAAAAATGTGTCCTTCCTGATGTGCCTCCAAGGCCTGAAAAACAGGGAAACCACATAAAATATACAAAAATCCTTGAAAAATGCTTTAAGATACATGTTCAGAACACTAATTTGAGTGTTTATGTTATGATTTAGCTAAATATTGTTGTTTCTTAAATAATGAAACTGTCAAGTTATGAGAAATTCACAACAAGAGGGCCAGAATGGCCCTGAAGCGCTCACCAGACAACCAGAGGAGAAGATTTTCAAAGTTTTCACTATATGTTTCTATAGAAAATTAGCCGGCCCTGGGGCGGGCCAATTTTGACCCTAGGGAAATAATTTAGAAAAACTTGTAGGGGACCTGAACATGATGCTATGTGCCAAATATGAAAGCTGAGACTAACCTTCCAGTTTCAGAAGAGGATTTTCAAAGTTTTCTCAATATGTTTCTATTGAAAACTGCCCACCCCTGGGGCAGGGCCAATTTTGACCCTAGGGCCATAATTTATACAACTTTTAAAGAGGACCTGAACATGATGCTCTGTGCCAAATATGAAAGCTAAGAGCCTTCCAGTCTCAGAGAAGATTTTCAAAGATTTCACTATTTGTTTCTATTGAAACTTGTCCACCCCTGGGGCGGGGCCAATTTTGACCCTGGGGCCATAATTAATATAACTTTAGTAGAGGACCTGAACATGATGCTATGTGCCAAATATGAAAGCTGAGAGCCTTCCAGTTTCAGAGAAGAAGATTTTCAAAGATTTCACTATTTGTTTCTATTGAAAACTGCCCACCCCTGGGGCGGGGCCAATTTTGACCCTGGGGCCATACATTATATAACTTTTGTAGAGCACCTGAACATGATGCTATGTGCCAAATATGAAAGCTGAGAGCCTTCCGGTTTCAAAGAAGATTTTCAAAGATTTAACTATTTGTTTTTTATTGAAAACTGCCCACCCCTGGGGCGGGGCTAATTTTGACCCTGGGAACATAATTTATATAAGATTTGTAGAGGACCTGAACATGATGCTATGTGCCAAATATGAAAGCTGAGAACCTTCCAGTTTCAGAGAAGAAGATTTTCAAAGATTTCACCATTTGTTTCTATTGAAAACTGCCCACCCCTGGGGCGGGGCCAATTTTGACCCTGGGGCCATACATTATACAACTTTTGTACAGGACCTGAACATGATGCTATGTGCCAAATATGAAAGCTGAGAGCCTTCCAGTTTCAGAGAAGAAGATTTTCAAAGATTTCACTATTTGTTTCTATTGAAAACTGCCCACCCCTGGGGCGGGGCCAATTTTGACCCTGGGGCCATAAATAATATAACTTTTGTAGAGGACCTGAACATGATGCTATGTGCCAAATATGAAAGCTGAGAACCTTCCAGTTTCAGAGAAGAAGATTTTCAAAGTTTGCACTATATGATTCTATTGAAAACTGCCCACCCCTGGGGCGGGGCCAATTTTGACCCCAGGGCTATAATTTATATAACTTTTGTAGAGCACCTGAACATGATGCTATGTGCCAACTATGAAAGCTGAGAACCTTCTGGTTTCAGAGAAGAAGATATTCAAAGTTTTACTATATGTTTCTATTGAAAACAAGACACCCCTGGGGCGGGGTCAATTTTGACCCCAGGGGCATAATTTATATAACTTTTGTAGAGGACCTGAATATGATGCTATGTGCCAAAGATGAAAGTTGAGATCCTTGTAGATTCAGAGGAGAAGATTTTTAAAGGTTCAAATTGTTGACGACGGACGACGAACGACGAACGACGGACGACGCACGCCGACGGACAACAGGCGATCACAAAAGCTCACCCTGAGCACTTTGTGCTCTGGTGAGCTAATAAAAACAATGCTTTGTTACCTTTTCAAAGTCATCTGACCAACTTAGCTGCACCGTATTCAAAGAAACCCATAACAGAGGGCACTCAAACTTCAAAACTTAAGGCCAGCAGATACAAATAGATTTCAGAAATAGAAATAGCACTCTTTTTCCTTGCTTAGCAGCCACAGAAATTACAGTTGCGTCTGTCTGAAGCTACAAATAAGGGTTAAGAGTCGCCCGCTTTGCATGCTTGATGAACAATTTTTAATTAGCGGTTGCAATTTATGTAGAGCTCTGCACTATTAAAGTTATTAAATGCAGAAAAAATGCAATAAATCTAGAAAGAGACACTCTGAAAATGCAAATTTGATTGAGATGAATATTAGATCTTGGAAATTATGTAAGAAAACACATTGGAAGAGCCAAAAAAAATGACAGGAAGCACTGAAAGAGTCGGTCGCGCGGCTAGATCCAACAAGAGTACCGCATACGGTACATAATACGCCCACTTGCAAACTTTCTCTGATTCAACATGCCTTATAAGTGTTGACATTTTCTAATCTGTGCTTCAGATCTTGATTTCCATATTAAGGTGATACTATTTTTAAAAAAAATGAAGTGAATATCTTATTAAATAAAAAAGTTACAGCTAATCCTCATTTTTGCAGATTTTTTTGTAAAGTGCAACGGCCATAACTCCGAAATAACAAACCAAATGATCCTCAGAATCGACTTAGCTTCAGGTCTTGATGCATTAAACATGTGGATGAAGTTTCATTAATATCTGTCAAACAGTTTTGCCAGAAAACAGCGGACAAACTATTTGCATATATTTGCATTTTTTTTTTAAGTAAAAGGGCAATAACTCCGAAACGAAAAATCAAATAAACCTCAAAATTGACTCAGCATCAGATCTTGATGCATTAAACATTTTTGTGAAGTTTCATTAATATTTCTCAAATAGTTTTCCCAGAAAACAGCCGACAAACTATTTGCATTATTTTTTAAGGACAAGGTTCATAACTCTGAAACGGAAAATCAAATGATCCTCAGAATCAATTCAGTTTCAGATCTTGATGCATTAAACATTTGTGTGAAGTTTCATTAATATCTCTCAAATAGTTTTCCCAGAAAACAGCGGACAAACTATTTGCATATTTTTTAAGGACAAGGGCCATAATTCTAAAATGAGAAATCAAATGAGCTTCAGATCTTGATGCATTAAACATTTGTATTAAGTTTCATTAATATCTCTCAAATAGTTTTCCCAGAAAACAGCGGACAAACTATTTGCATGTATTTGCATTATTTTTTAAGTAAAAGGGCCATAACTCCAAAATGACAAATCAAATGAACCTCAGAATCGACTCAGCTTCAGATCTTGATGCATTAAACATTTGTGTGAAGTTTCATTAATATCTCTCAAATAGTTTTCCCAGAAAACAGCGGACAAATTATTTGCATATTTTTTAAGGACAAGGGCCATAACTCTGAAAAGACAAATCAAATGAACCTCAGAATCGACTCAGCTTCAGATCTTGATGCATTAAACATTTGTGTGAAGTTTCATTAATATCTGTCAAATAGTTTTGCCAGAAAACAGCGGACAAACTATTTGCATGTATTTGCAGTATTTTTTAAGTAAAAGGGCTATAACTCCAAAACGAAAAATCAAATGAACCTCAGAATCGACTCAGCTTCAGACCTTGATGCATTAAACATTTGTGTGAAGTTTCATTGATATCTCTCAAATAGTTTTCCCAGAAAACAGCGGACAAATTATTTGCATATTTTTTAAGGACAAGGGCAATAACTCTGAAACGACAAATCAAATGAACCTCAGAATCAACTCAGCTTCAGATCTTGATGCATTAAACATTTGTGTGAAGTTTCATTAACATCTCTCAAATAGTTTTCCCAGAAAACAGTGGACAAACTATTTGCATGTATTTGCATTATTTTTTAAGTAAAAGGGCCATAACTCCGAAACGAAAAATCAAATGAACCTCAGAATCGACTCAGCTTCAGATCTTGATGCATTATACATTTGTGTGAAGTTTAATTAATATCTCTCAAATAGTTTTCCTAGAAAACAGCGGACAAACTATTTGCATGTATTTGCATTATTTTTTAAGTAAAAGGGCCATAACTCCGAAACGAAATATCAAATGAACCTCAGAATCGACTCAGCTTCAGATCTTGATGCATTATACATTTGTGTGAAGTTTCATTAAAATCTCTCAAATAGTTTTCCCAGAAAACAGCGGACAAACTTTGCATATTTTTTAAGGACAAGGGCCATAACTCTGAAATGAAATATCAAATGAATCTCAGAATCAACTCAGCTTCAGATCTTGATGCATTTAACATTTGTGTGAAGTTTCATTAATATCTGTCAAATAGTTTTCCCAGAAAACAGCGGACAAACAAAATGTTGACGAACGAACGAACGAACGAACGAACGAACGGACGGACAGGGCCACGACAATATACGACCACCTTTATTAGGTGGGCGTATAATGAAAAACTGTGATTTATGCACTTCAAGCTAAATTTATGAGATGCTAAATGCTGGAATCTGTCCAAAATTCTACGAAATACTTTACTTTGCCAAATTTGATACATATGTTGGACCTTTGATTCCAGAAAAAAGATATTTCTCCAGCAGGAAGATGTCAAGTAGCCAAAGGCAATTTTAGGAAGGCTTTCGGACGATACCGACGCTTCTAAGTTGCCCGTCATTAGCCAAAATTTCTCAATTTAATAAAAAATGCTTGAAATTCAACAAAAATATAATCAACCGGGTTGTTCTATGCTGTTTAGATCCAGATCAAAGAGCCTATGAAGGTCAAATAGTCTGACAGAGCCTATGAAGGCCAAATAGTCTGATATAAGTGCAAGAGTGGTCTTTATACTGAACCGTTTAAAAAATCTCAATTTCTTCAAATTTACTCAGATCTGTTAAAAACTGTCTCATGTGCAAGCTACTAATTTAGTCATAAATTACCTACATCTGAAATTTCAGGGCAGTAATCCTTACCGTTTTGAAGATATTCCATTTTAACAGTTTCTTTTATAGGTGTGAGCCCGGTCACTTTTGCCCTTCTTTATTCCATGTAAAAACAGGCATTTTCTGCATCCCCTAGCTACTTCCAGGCTTAGATTTGGGTTATACCCTCTTAACACATTCATATTTAGTTCAAACACAGTCTCTAGATCACCAGAAAACAAGGTCAAGAACGTTGACTTTTTTCACTACACACAAAAGTATGTACACACCGTCTATTTTCACTTTAAATTTGGGCCATTCTGACGCTACACACACATATTTCCCAACATCCACCAGAGGAAGAAGTCCTGCAAGAGAGTCACAAAAAATGACCCCAATGGGCAGAGAATACACACAATAACTTGAAAATATGCAATTTTCAGCCTGTCAAGTTCTTAAGAGACACTTATTAGCTCATATTTAAAGCACTGCATTTCTAAATACGTTGTGTCTCTATATGGCTGTTTTCCATGAAATTTATACTAGAGAAAATAGTGCAGCCAATGACTTGGGTCTACAATGATAACAAGAGCACCGCGAGACGGGGCAATATACGCCCGAAGGCTGTTCTATTTACACAATGTGTGAACTTTCAGAAGTTGCGCATATGAGGTCTATTAGGGCTAAGGCAATAGCAAGGAGAGTAAAACTGCTTATTGTAATACTAATCTTTTATTTGTCTTTGGGCCTACTGAAAGCTGAAAAAGGAGCATTTATTTTGAAAAAAAAGGAGGAATTAGTTGCACAAGAAATTGCTACCCGAAACTATCAAAGGGCAATAACTCCAGAATGAAAAATGATATGAGAGTTATCTCACTGATATGCACAACTACACATCAGTATCTATCATTCCTGAAAGTTTGAAGAAATTATGTTGAAAAATAAAGGAGGAGTTAGTTGCACAAGAAATTGCTACCCGAAACTATCAAAGGGCAATAACTCCAGAATGAAAAATGATATGAGAGTTATCTCACTGACGGATAAATGAATATTCACAAGGTCATGAAATCTTTAATAAATATTCTTAAGAGAAAAAAGGATTAATAAACACCAGTTAGCTCTGTTGACAGCGGACACCAAATTTGCTTTAAAAATTTCCCAATCCTTCTCGTATTTATATAAACAGCTTCACGCACGTTTGCAAATAGAGTAGATCCAGCTCGGACAGTTCCTGTAAGAGCTGTCTGATCAGGTTCTGCTCTGTTGCTTATGAAATGTTGTTGATCTAATCCTATAGTTTCTGTCAGAGCCAAAGATCCTTTTGAAAAAATAGCATTGTGAAAAAAGGCGTCAGATCTCCATGAATATTCGTGTAAGAAATAATAATTTCACGGAGATTGAGTTTTTGTAATGATACATGAGTACAAGTTTGGCTGTGACAGTAATTGTACAGCAAACCGATAAGACCCTGATCAGGGATCTACAACAAAAGCTGTCTGATCTGGATCTACTCTGTTTGTAAATTTATTTCATTACATTTGATCTGGATCTACTGTGTTTGCATTGACATAAACAGGCACATGCAGTGAAGGGTTTATAGTCGTGAAGAGATTTACTCACACATAATTTTTCATTGATTACAATACCTAAAAAGATTGGCAAAGAACACATCTTGCACTTTTCTTTCGGTGATCGACCATCTAGACCCACGAAATGGCCCCCTGTGGTCTACTCTGTTTGCAAATGTGTGAAAACACGTTTATATGAGGGAAAGGGTTAAAACAGAACTTCCCACTAGGTCCAAGCAAAGTGGGTATTCCCAACACACGAAAGTTCATAAAGCACAAATCTATGATCAATGAGAAAAAGGCATAAGTGGTGAAAAAATAGACATCAGACTGTAAGTAGTGGTTTAAAATAGTTTTAGGCTTCTTAGTGTGTAACCGGAGGTGGAACGATCAAATAGAATAACAAAGTCACTTTTCTATTGCTTACCTGGTATAAATTAGTTGATTCTCATCCCATAATCATATATCCACACAAAATTTCCACAAAATCCAACTTGGTGTCTGCTTATTTGGTCTCCATTTAGGGCATCGCCGTTTGTGTATTGAAAGCCTAAGGGTGAAGGTCGGTTTGTATCGGTGACCGGTGCATCTGTTAAATCTCCTCTAGAAAAAATGTCTTCTTTTAAACAGTGCTTGGATTGTTTTCAGATTTGAGTCAAATTGTAATATATTAACGAGTCCTTTTCATAGAGGCTATTGACAAAAACTAGGTCACAGAAATAAACACTGTGTTGAAAAAAACTACGGGATTACACAATACACGAATTGATAGGGTATCACGAATCCATAGGAATATCATATTCATAAACAAACTATATGTATAAATTTACCTAAATGAGAAAGTCTCAACCCAAAACAATGGGAATTGCATTGATTAAATTTACATTTAGTACGTAAGCAATATCAACCGTGGTCTCCATTTCGGGTCTTGCGAAACATTTTCATGAAATAAGATAATGACCTCAGACGCTCAAGTCCTGGTACGTGTCGGCATGTGGGGCGCTTTGTCTCTATACTATAAATACACCTAACTCAACCTCATATTTTTGCTGAAGTTCATGTTCAGTATGCTCAAGACCTAGTGGGGACACGACCATTAAAGATATAAAAAAAAACCACTAATTTTTAAACTGAGCGAGGGAAAAAGTCCACAACGAAAGTAAAAATGAAGGATTTGCCCATGTCCGAGATATTTATAATGTAGATATATTATTTTATGTATTATCTTCACTATTTGTATTATTCAGCACTACAGAACAATCGTAATTTGCAGTAAATATGCAGTAGAACTAGATATTTGGTAAATATAAAATAACTTACTGCCATGTCTCGTGTTATTTAGCGGCCATATTGGATCTACCGATAATGGAATTTTGTACGTAGTGCGCATGCGCTGCGCAGTGAATGGCGTCGATGTGTGCGGTTCCAATTTTTCGCACAACGACGACTGTGTTTAAAATTAGAGTGTTTCCGTGAAACTCACACCATCCGATTTTTTTCGATTTTATGACATAAAACGGCAAAATAAGTAGTTTTGGCTAGTTTGGAAAGTCACTACACCAAAAAACGTAGTGACTTGCCAAAACGTAGTGACTTGTTTGGTGTGCGATAACATGGCCGTAGTGACTTTCCAGGTTATGCAAACACACGCACGCACGCACGCACGCACGCACGCACGCACGCACGCACGCACGCACGCACGCACGCACGCACGCACGCACGCACACACACACACACACACACACACACACACACACACACACACACACACACACACACACACACACACACACACACACACACACACACACACACACACACACACACACACACACACACACACACACACACACACACATACCAACTAATACCGGAAACTCACTACATTGTGTTTAACACCTGAAAGTCACTACACCTACTTCTAAAACAGATATAGTAAAACTGATTCCATAAAACAGTATAAAACAGCCTTAATAGCATGCCGTGCGGTTCAAATGTTGAAAATTCTTAAAAATAAGAATGTGTTTTTAACCGGGAGAGTCACTACATTTGTCACGTGACCATATTGACGCACCCCGGAGACCCACTACAGCTGTAACACACATGCAACCCACTACATTTACAAACACACATGCAACCCACTACAGTTACAAACACACATGCAACCCACTACAGTTATAAACACACATGCAACCCACTACATTTACAAACACACATGCAACCCACTACAGTTATAAACACACATGCAACCCGCTACATTTACAAACACACATGCAACCCACTACAGCTATAAATACACATGCAACCCGCTACAGTTAGAAACACACATGCAACCCACTACAGCTATAACACACACATGCAACCCGCTACAGTTATAAAAACACATGCAACCTGCTACGTTTACAAACACACATGCAACCCGCTACAGTTATAAACACACATGGAACCCGCTACAGATATAAAAACACATGCTACCCGCTACAGTAATATATAAACACACATGCATCCCGCTACCGTTATAAACATACACGCACCCCGCTACTGTTTTATATAAACACACATGCAACTCGCTACAGTTTTAAATAAGCTCACATTTCTTGTTTGACTGAGCTATTACGTGAAACTGGTACTGTTTCCGACCGTCCGCGACCAGGTGCACCAAGGGTGACGTCTGTACGCCAAGACAAATTTAATTTGACAACGTCACATCTGGGACAGCCAAATGAACGCGCAAACCACAACAAATATGCTCGTGGTAATAGAGGGTTACATATCTGTGACAGAACAGTTTGTAATCGATTGGAGGAAAGTAGAATTTTCTGTCGACGTCTCTACGTCGGACCAATGTTAACCCAGCAGCACCGCCGTCTCCGTCAACAACTGGCGGTCGCTAATGTTGGTAGACAGTGGCAGAATGATGTATTTTCAGATGAGTCTCAGCTTCACCTTTCTGATCATGATGGGGGGGGGGGGGGTTAGAACGAACGGTATTGCGACTGTAACCCTGTAAAACGTGACCGCTTTGGTTGCGAAAGCGTTTGTATTCGGACACAGTCAGTCACAATTTAAGGTCACCGCTAGTCATAGTTGAAGGTAATGTCAATGCCCATCGGTATGTAAATCAAGTCCTACCTCTTGTTGTACTATCCATGATGCGACGTCGCCGATGCCTAACGTGCTCGCCCACATACATCTCAGCTCATTGTGACGTATATGCAATATTATAAGATGAATTCAGCTCACTGGCCCCAAGATCTGCCGACTTAAAACCCATAGAAAACATGTGCATGGTCTGGGACGAGCTCAGTACTGGCCGCGAAACGTAGTTCTGTTTAAATAATCTATATGTGAGAATTTTATATCTTCCTCTCCCATTAATGACACCTATTCTGTTAAACGATGCCTTAGCCTTGAACTCAAACATTGTATGTAGTTTGACATCCGTAATAATGCTTATGTTAACATCAATGTTACAAAAGTGTTTATCTTTAAATCAGAAAACTTATATTTAACATTATAGAACTTTATTTACATGATACTAAAGATTTGGACACACGTACACAAGTTATACCGCCTACGCTCTTTGCACTTAAATGCATGTATGAATTGAAAACCACTAGCCCATTTGAATCAGACCAGCCACCGTGTTGTCTACTCTGTTAGCAACATGTAGCAGGCGCTGATGAATGGCAGCGTAGAGTCTGATCAACGAGGAGGCGACTCTGGGTTAACACTTCTTACACTTTATGAGGTACTTTACAAACGGGTAGGTATTCTGACATTGCAAATAAAAATACCGAGATAACTGGCAAGTTTAAAACTCAGCGTCTACACTGTTTTTATCTGCGACAAATTCATTTTTATCTGTCATCACAAATAGTGTAGCCTCGGATCAGACTTCGGGTTTCAAAAGCGGCAGCTGGTCGAGACCCATACTGCATTATCCATTTTACTATTTTAGCACGGTCAATTTTTGACGAGGCCCCGATTCTACCAAGATACTCATTTTATGTTTGGGTCGATACTATATTTCTCCTATAATACTCTTCTGAATTGGGTCGGCACTGTCTGCAAAGGACTTATATATACCAATGTATTGCTACTAGTAACTGAGAAATTTGTAGAACAAGTTTGTATGACAGACTGACATACGGACAACAATACATACGCATGCCTTTTTGACTATGATCTCAGGCACTCGGGTAGAATAGAAGACATAATCGTCAACTCGTAAACGGTTAAGATCTATGACAATCCACACTACTGAAAACATGTGGACCGATGCCTTTAGTTCAATCAGTGTACATCTCGATCAGTAGTTAATGGAGTCTAAACATTTTCTCGTTCTGTAGCCGATATAAACACAGAACATAGCAGGCACGGGGTGGGGTACCAATAGTTAGGATAAACAAATCCATTAAACGATAATGATTTAATTGTTAAATTAAATTTTCAAGACACAATAAGAAAGAAGTAAATATTAACACAAACGATCCATATTTACAGTGATAGTCTTCTGACACGGACACATTTACAGGCTTACAACTTAAGAAATATCTCTAAACTATTCTAATCTAATAATCTCTAATGTTTGGCTCCAATCTTCAACCTTCATGAACACAAATCTGCATTTTTTCGAGAAAAAATATAACATTCTGATTTTGAAAACCGACGATTTCCAGAATGTCGCCAATTTTAAAACCATATTCTATTTTGATCGCGTACCCCAGCATCACTTCAACTTTCTGTTTAATTTTTGTTTCAATTACAAAGACCAAAGTATGTTTCTATTCTCTAACACATGTAATGAAGGAATGTTGCACTCTCACAAACCCCAGATTTTCAAGTTTTGCTATTGTTAGTGACAGAGAACTTGACCTGAGTGACCCTAACCTTTTTCTCCATGCAAGGTTTTATAAGGATAATTCAACCCAGCCAGAAACTGTAAGTTTGATGCCCGCCATTCAGCAGTCAAAACCCTAGACATAAAACTGTTTAACAAGATATGTGTTGTGAAATATTATGCCATCGTATACTTTGATCTTGAAATGTGACCTTGATCATATTGTTAGACACGACACACCTTCTCATGGTACTTTGCAATTCTGTGAAGTTTCATCAAAGCCCATTCAATAGTAAAGAAGTTGTGGCTGAGACACGACGTGGGGCTGGAGGGACGAACGGACAGTGCAATCCCTTTATGCAGCTCAACATCGGGGGTGGGGGACCATAAAAATACAAAGTGCATAACGTAGAGTAAAACCTCTGTTAAGCGACCATTCAATGCAGTGGATATCTCTAAAGACAGCTTGCATAAAGAAAGTAAAGCTAGCAGACGTTTGTCCTGCATTAAGCAGCAACTTGTTTAGGAATCTCTATGATTCTCAAATGAATAGCCGCTCAACGTTAGTTTTACTGTAATTGGTTAATTATAAAATATATTCCCACTTATGAGAAAAACAAAATTAATGTCAACTTATTAATCAACATCCCTACAAAATTTACATGATACAAAATATATAAATTTGCAAAAAAATGTATTATTTGGATGGATAACCAATAATAGTAGACCTCCTCTAATTCGGGAGCAGCTAAAAAATCCGGTTTATAGGCATTTACATGGCTCTTTTGGTATACAATTAGTTCAAATTGGTCAAATTTCAACAAACTGTTAGTTTCTCTAGACCGGAAATTTTAGTTGTCCAAAACTTGACCGGTTTCAGAGTTCTACTGTTTATGTAAAACTACAATTTCTGAAATTAACCAGCACTTAAAACACATTAATTGCAAACTGGTATGACATAATACAGCTTTAAATAAGATATGTGTGCACTACCATGAGCAATATTACTAAACAGTATTGACTTTTTTTCTGCATTACCCTTGGCAATATAGTGAACATTAGACACTGATCAGAGGGCTACTCCCCAATATATCGGGGATGCTACTCCCCAAGAGTAGAAACAAACTTTTTTAAAATCATGGAAAAGCCCATTTCAAAATTCAGTTTTCAAAGGGTTTAAGACAAACAAATGTTTATTCATCTTCTAACAACTGTGTCACCGATACAAAGTGACTATTTCTAACTAGATGTCAACCAATCATAACAATTTCTAAAACCTTTCAAGAAGAAACGTATCAAGAACAAGAGCTTATATTACATAAGTATCCTTCTTTGAATGTTTGTCAACATTCTGACGCATTCCATTTTTATTTGATTTATTTTGTATATCAAACATATTTTATACAATTTATCAAACATATTTTATACAATTCTCAATAACATGAGGAACTATTTTGCTTTAACTTCACTAAATTTACCTACAAATCATGTAGCTCTTAAATTTAAAGGCAGCTCAACTTTTCATTGAACATTATTCCAGTTAAATAAGCATTAACCTTACATTTAATATTTATGTAACAAGTCGGTCGATTTTGACCTTCAGCCTGTTATGGGTGGATGAGTGAATACCTATTCAAAATGTTGGGATCCAGACGCCGAGTAACTCGGCGTCTCATCGGGATTAAAACTGTTTTACACGTTGATTGCATTTTGAAAATGTAAAAGGTGAACAATTCTGTATAGATAATTTGCTAATGGTTAAGCATCTGAATTTGTTATAATACGACATTATTGACATTTTTAAACTATTATAACATCTGAATCCAAAAACAACTGAATCAATTGGACTCTCTGTCCTTTCTAAACAAAACCCTTATAACACTGTGACTCTGTCCCATCTGGATCCAAATCTTATAACACTTGGACTCTATGTCCCATCTGGATCTAAACCTTATAACACTTGGATTTTCTGTCCCATCTGGATCTAAACCTAATAACTCTTGGACGCTCTGGATCCAAACCTTATAACACTTGGACTCTCTGTCATATCTGGAGCCAAACCTTATAACACTTGGATTCTCTGTCCCACCTGGATCCAAACCTTATAACACTTAAGACTCTCTGTCCCATCTGGATCTAAACCTTATAGCACTTGGACGCTCTGGATCCATATCTTATAAAACTTGGACTCTCTGTCCCATCTGGATCTAAACCTTATAACACTTGGACTCTCTGTCCCATCTGGATCTAAATATTATAACACTTGGACTCTCTGTCATCTAAAACTTATAACACTTGGACTCTCTGGGTCTGAATCTTATAACACTTGGACTCTCTGTCCCATCTGGATCTAAACCTTATAACACTTGGACGCTCTGGATCCAAATTTTATAACACTTTGACTCTCTGTCATATCTGGATCCAAACCTTATAACACTTGGATTCTCTGTCCCATCTGGATCTAAATCTTATAACACTTGGACTCTCTGTCATCTAAACCTTATAACACTTGGACGCTCTGGATCTAAACCTTATAACACTTGGACTCTCAGTCATCTAAACAGTATAGCACTTGGACGCTCTTGATCCATATCTTATAACACTTGGTCTCTCTGTCCCATCTGGATCTAAACCTTATAACACTTGGACTCTCTCTGTCCCATCTGGATATAAATCTTATAACACTTGGACGCTCTGGGTCTAAATCTTATAACACTTGGACTCTCTATCCCATCTGGATCTAAACCTTATAACACTTGGACGCTCTGGATCCAAAATTTATAACACTTGGACTCTCTGTCATATCTGGATCCAAACCTTATAACACTTGGATTCTCTGTCCAATTTGGATCTAAATCTTATAACACTTGGGCTCTCTGTCATCTAAACCTTATAACACTTGGACGCTCTGGATCTAAACCTTATAACACTTGGACTCTCTGTCCCATCTGGATCTAAACCTTATAACACTTGGACTCTCTGTCCCATCTGGATCTAAATATTATAACACTTGGACTCTCTGTCATATCTGGATCCAATCCACTTGAACGCTCTGGATCCAAACCTTATAACACTTGGACCTTATAACAATTGGGCGCTCTGGATCCAAACCTTATAACACTTGGAATCTCTGTCCAATCTGGATCTAAATCTTATAAAACTTGGACTCTCTGTCCCATCTGGATCTAAACCTTTTAACACTTGAACTCTCTGTCCCATCTGGATCTAAACCTTATAACACTCGGACGCTCTGGATCCAAACCTTATAACACTTGGACTCTCTGTCATATCTGGATCCAAATCTTATAACACTTGGATTCTCTGTCCCATCTGGATCTAAATCTTATAAAACTGGGACCCTCTGTCCCATCTGGATCTAAACCTTATAACACTTGGTCTTTCTGTCCCATCTGGATCTAAACCTTATAACACTAAGACGCTCTTGATCCAAACCTTATAACACTTGGACTCTCTGTCATACTTTATAACACTTGGATTCTCTGTCCCACCTGGATCCAAACCTTATAACACTTGGATTCTCTGTCCAATTTGGATCTAAATCTTATAACACTTGGGCTCTCTGTCATCTAAACCTTATAACACTTGGACGCTCTGGATCTAAACCTTATAACACTTGGACTCTCTATCCCATCTGGATCTAAACCTTATAACACTTGGACTCTCTGTCCCATCTGGATCTAAATATTATAACACTTGGACTCTCTGTCATATCTGGATCCAATCCACTTGAACGCTCTGGATCCAAACCTTATAACACTTGGACCTTATAACACTTGGGCGCTCTGGATCCAAACCTTATAACACTTGGAATCTCTGTCCAATCTGGATCTAAATCTTATAAAACTTGGACTCTCTGTCCCATCTGGATCTAAACCTTTTAACACTTGAACTCTCTGTCCCATCTGGATCTAAACCTTATAACACTCGGACGCTCTGGATCCAAACCTTATAACACTTGGACTCTCTGTCATATCTGGATCCAAATCTTATAACACTTGGATTCTCTGTCCCATCTGGATCTAAATCTTATAAAACTGGGACCCTCTGTCCCATCTGGATCTAAACCTTATAACACTTGGTCTTTCTGTCCCATCTGGATCTAAACCTTATAACACTAAGACGCTCTTGATCCAAACCTTATAACACTTGGACTCTCTGTCATACCTTATAACACTTGGATTCTCTGTCCCACCTGGATCCAAACCTTATAACACTTGGACTCTCTGTACCATCTGGATCCAAGCCTTATAACATTTAGACTCTTCGTCTACAAACATATGATATTTTGGCAAATCAGAAGGCATTTTTCAGCAGACGACACATTGTTCTAGCCCTCTTTGTTCTCTGACAACTTTTTGTTTTGTATTAGCCCGTAACAATATTGACATTTGCTAAGACACTCGAGTCAGATGGTCACAAGAAAACATGGCGTCCTATCTGGCTTCAAACTATTTCACACTCAGACTCTTCATACAAGGAATGTCAAACAGCTTGGATCCAGAACAATGTTTAGCATTGTTTTCAGCAGGTTACAAATGTTAGGAGCCACGATATTGACATTTACAAGTTTCATAATCCTAAATATCATTTGTGTAAGTTTTGAGCTTTTTGGCATGAATCATGTTGTGAACGGCATATTTAATTTTAGTCCAAGGATATCTTGAAAAGGTTGGATTTTTCTGCACAAAATTAACAGCATCAAGTTTTCCTGGAACCTTTTCAAGTTTTATATGCTTCTTGAAGGCTGTTTCCAGAGTTTTCCTCTCTGCTGGTGTAAAATATGTCCTCTGTTTGACATCTGAAGTATATACAGTATTTTCAATCAATGTTTAATACACTTACAATAGTTTAGATCAAGCTTCAGAAATTGTTTAGCTATCTCAAGCTACAGAAAATCCTTAGGGTAACTCAAATTTCTCCCAACATACAGACAGACGGACGGACGACCTCTCCAGTATTACCCCCCCCCTCTTCAATCCCCCCCAAAAAAAAAAACCAAAAAAAAAAAAAATTCGCTGCGGGGGTATAATTAGTCTAGACAATACACCCATTCCCCTTTCGTACAAAATCGAGCACCTGCTAACACTCCCACTGGCAGCTACCTTTTCATGCATTTCAACAGGACTATTGAGTCCTATCAAACGCCATTCAAATTGAGCCGCTGTTTTTGAAAATATTTTTACCAAGATTTTGGCCTTGGATGGCTTGCCAAGCCGAATGCCATAGTAGACATAGTAGCCATGCCAAAATTTCAACCCCTACCCACACATTTCCAAACTCAGAAAAGCGAGGAAAAGTGCGATTTACCGCTTGCACAATATGCCAATACGCTTAAGCAAATAGATCGGTGAAGTTCGAATTTGTTTAGGTTTCAACATTTAAAGTTTGTTAACATTTACCAATACAGTAGTGTTGCACTTTAAATTACTACTCATGAACAGACTCAATACAACAGAGTCTGCAATTTCTCTTTTTACATTTCTACTTTCGAAGGATCACCCAATTTCAGAATATATGTACTTCACAACAGCAGGTGTCAAGTGCTTGTGTGGCGGCCGTAAAAAGTCGCCCCGTACTTTATTCTCATTGTTGTTATATTCTCTGGTCCTTCGGGATCATCAGTTTTCATGTTATTAGTTTTGAAAATTGAAAACTGATTAAGCCGGCGCTAGGGGGCGTGAGTAGTATTGCATTTTTAATTACTACTCATGAACAGACTCAATAAAACCGAGTCTGCAATTTTCTCTTCTTGCATTTCTACTTTTGCTTTCGAAGGATCGCTCATTTTCAGAATATATGTATTGGTAGAAATGCGATTTTAAGAGTTGAAAAACAATGAGTGGGAGTTTGGCATATAAATGCATTATATCATATCTACAGATTTCTACGTACAGCATAGTGCACAAATATAATGCGAAATTGTGCGGAAAAGTCCGATTACTTACGGAAAAGCTTGGTTGAATTGAACCGAAATGTATGGAAGGCAATAGATAACGGTAAAGTCTATTCTATTCGGGTACCTTTAACCCCCCCCCATCCCTGGATATTTTAGAGCCAACTTCTGTCAAGAAAACCTGTAGCATATCGCTAGGTAAGCGATTAGATGTATCTCTGTATATACAGGATTATCTCCCTTTTTGACTGTTAGTAATAATTCGTTGTGTATCAAAGTTTTTTCAGTTTTAAACTACATTTTGTTTGTTTAATACCTTATTAAAATTAGTCCTTTGTATATATTCAAATGTGTGAGGCGGTTGGTCAATCGAAATATTTAATATGAATAAAAAACTTTTAATATGCTAATTTACTGAACATACGCAGATTAATGGAAACTGTATACAAATACTTAGACTGGAGCAATCATCAACGACTACTGCTGGTTACTGTATTTTAGAAGGTTTTAAGCTGAGTCATGTTACTGGGGCATCACCAGGCATCCTGATAACATTTTAGAATTAATCTATCAAAAAGGAGTAGTAACTATTGATTAATTAAAACAAAGGAATTGCCGAACAAGTGTACATGCATATGTTAGAACGTCAGTCTGATTTTACTTTGTCCACGCTTTGGCAAGACTTTCATCGAAACTTTATAGGATTGATCAGCACCATGCCCAGTTGTGCATATCTTATTCCTGTTCCAGTATGAATTTTTTACATGAACAATGTTGGTCATATTTACATGAAACTTCAAAATATTGATTAGCATCATGCCTAGTTGTGCATATCTTTTTTCTGCCAGGGTTCAATGATTTTCTTCAGAGTTATGGGACTTTGAATTGTTTACTGGTTTTGGGGAAGATATTTTATGATTTTTAAGCTGGTGAGCATATAGTTGCCACTTTGTCGGTCTTTCCGTTTTTCAGTTCCGTCATAACTTTGTCCGTAGCTTACCATAAAACTGTATTAGATATCAACATAAAACTTCATAGGCAGATTGATGAGGAGAATGTGTACTAGAACCATTACTCTATTTTGCATAATTCAGGAGTTATTGCCCTTTTCTATTTTTCATACTTAAATTTTGTCCCGAGCATAACACAAAAGCTACATGTATCAACATGAAACTTTATAGATAGATCTCAATGAGGAGAAATGCAGAGCACAATACTCATTACTCTCTTTTGCATAATTTAGGAGTAATTGCCCTTTGTTACTTTTCATACTTAAATTGTGTTGCTGCCTTTTGCCATACATATTTTTTCCTTTGTAATATTGTATAATGATTTTTTAAACAGACATATTATATAATTTTTGATATAGCATTTATTTGGGGAGCATCCATCGGTTCTACCTAATCTCTTCTTTTGATTGTCATAGCAACCAGAGTTCAACATGGATCCAGAATTTTTAGAAATTTTGATAGAGCATTATAAAAATGTTTGGTTACATTTCTGCCTTGTGATTTCAGAGATGATTAAAACAGTTGTTGACGGACAGACACCAGCAATCACAAAAGCCCACCTGAGCATATTCTGGTGAGGTAAAAATGTTTGGACGGGGTCTAGGTTAACCGTAGACAGAAACATGAGAAAATAATTTAAGGCTGATTAGATTATTGCAGACATACAGCATAATGAATCTGATTCACTGGGCACTTAGAAACATGCACACACATTTTGCTTTAATACTCTTGCTGGGACTTCAACCCAGACCTCTTGCCATCACTACGATGGTAAGCGTTCTATGCATTGAACTACAAGAAGTGTCTGAAAAGCAAATTTATGCATGTACATGTATAAAATCTTATGTTCTAAAATCTCTACTATGATGTATTTATGCACAAACACCTCCTCAAGATTTCTTAAATGAATATTTATTAGAATATTAATTTAATAGGATTAATACATTAATGCTGATATCAAGAATTATTCAAGTGTGTGTTGGGGGGGGGGGCTGTTAACAATTAAACAATGCTACAAAAACATGCATTTCCTGATCTGATCAGGGAGGAAATATAGTGACAGCAATATTAATATCAACCATAACAATCACAACAAATTGTTAACTACAATGATTTACATTAATTCAGAGATCTACCTAGTATTCCCTATTGAAGGAGGTATGCTCCGGACAAACTATGCAAACACAATGCACCAAAAAACTAGCTTAGGGGGCATAAAAAACTATGTCTAAGTAATTTTGAAAAATAAACATACATAATTTCTAACTCTATCCCTGTTCATGATCTCATGAATATTCACAGAACTTTTATTTTTGTATATATTGCAAAATAAAGGTTGGGTCAGAACAAAGGAACTGTGTGTATTGATCTATAAAACTTCAAAAACTTCCAAGACAAGACTGCAGCTATAGGAGCTATCTGGTCTGGCTTTTCTTTGTTTGCCAGTGCCTGAAAATGCAAGATAGTGAAAGGAAATCCAGTGAAAGAAGGAAATACTTTTTTAACACATTTGGAATCAGCAAGAGGTATAATTACCATAAACCATTTATCTGGCGCTCCCTGGCATAAACCGATCTATTAAGAATGATCATCAAAACTATACTTCTTAGCTATATTCTGCAAAAAGGTATTTCAACAGCTTGCTTAAACCGATGAGCAGTTAAAATGAAGAAACTCCATGTAACACTTTCCTCTATAGATACAGGACAAACCTAGATCAGACGGCTCTGTTTATATATGAAATTCAGAGGATCCTTGTATACCTGCAAGTAGAGAATCGCTCAAGGGAAGAACTGTTAGAAGAGGAAATTCTGTAACTGCAATGTACTGCCCAATGAGTGTTGACAAAATAATCCTGAGACAACTAAAACAATATTTACTTTGCCCGGGTCTCCTTCTTCCTCAGGACTTCAGGAATCCCCTAACTGAAATTAGAAGTGTCATTGACATATTAATACGATATTGATACAGGTTTAAAAATATCGATACAAATGGAGGGCAAATAAACACCTTTCCACTGGCTATATTTCTTACAGGTTGACAACTAAATAATACTGGTACTTGCAGTGAAAGTCTTCTGAAGAATTTCCACGCATACTCTCATTTACACCATTTTCTAGTATTTACTTGATGGGTTAGGCTTAATTCTGAGCGACATTGTCAAATGTCAAAAAAAAAACTTAAAACCTTTTACTGTTAATTTATGAATATAACTGTACTTTTGACCCATTTACACTCAGAGGAGCATGAAACATGTTAGTGTATAGAAATCGATATATCGTCGACATTTAGCCATCGATATATTGATACAGAAATTTCCACCAATGACAGCTCTAACGGAAATTAAATCTAAAGCACAGATATGGCTATTATTTAGCTAAATCATATTACAGTAAAGATTTTATAGAAAGTTCTTGGTTAATACGTTTCCTTGATAGAAAGTTCTTGGTTAATACGTTTCCTTTGATATAACGTTTAGATTGGTGAGTCCAGGCCAAATGCTTTCTTTATCTACGGTATATTGTAAAAGATCAGATACAACGTTCTTGTTTTAAACATTTTTCCTGTTTTGAACGCTTGAGAAAGTTTGTCCGAAACTGCTAATAGCTGTAATTTTGACGTTTTCCTGTAGTGTATCGATGACAACGGTCATGCGTGGGAATTGATTAACAGTGAAAATCGCCACTACTTGACACCTAATTGTATGGCATATTTTGTTTAATATTGAGTAAATACGATTTTCAAAGTTTGCACAATATGATTCTATTGAAAACTGGCCACCCCTGGGGTGGGGCTAATTTTGACCCAAGGGGCATAATTTATATAACCCTTGTAGAGTACCTGGACATGATGATATGTGCCAAATATGAGAGCTGAGAACCTAGTGACCTAAAACAATAGGGGTCATTTAGTGTTCATGACTAATCACCACAGCAAATTTGAAGATCCTAAGCCAAACCCTTGAGCAGGTATTGATCCGAATTCATTTCACCAGTTAAGGTCATAGTGACCTTGACCTTTGATCTAGTGACCTCAAAAACAATAAGGGTCATCTAGTGGTCATGACTAATTATCACAGCAAGTTTTAAGCTCCTAAGCCAAACCCTAGAGCAGTTATTGAAGTTATGGAACCCATTTCACAGTTAAGGTCATAGTGAACTTGACCTTTGACCTTGTGACCTAAAATACAATAGTGGACATCTAGTGGTCATGACTAATCATCACAGCAAGTTTGAATATCCTAAGCCAAACCCTTCATCAGTTTTATTGATCTGAAACCAAAGAAAACCAGTAAAGGTTATGGCGGCCTTGACCTTTGACCTAGTGACCTAAAAAACAATAGGATTATCTAGTGGTCATGACTAATAACCGCAGCAAGTTTGAAGATCCTAAGCCGAACCATTGAGAAGTAATTCATCGGAAACCATTTCACCAGTTAAGGTCAAGGTGACCCTGTCCTTTGATCTAGTGACCTCAAAAACAATAGGGGTCATTTAGTGGTCATGACTAATCACCACAGCAAGTTTGAAGATCCTAAGCCAAACCCTTGAGCAGTTATTGATCCAAAACCATTTCACCAGTTAAAGTCATGGTGACCTTGACCTTTGATAAAGTGACCTAAAAACCAAAAGAGTTCATTTAGTGGTCATGACTAATCACCACAGCAAGTAAGAAGATCCTTAGCCAAACCCTTGAGCAGTTATTAATCGAAACCATTTTACCAGTTAAGGTCATGGTGGCGCTGACCTTTGACCTTTTTTTGTAGAATTTTGTAGTTTGGAAGCCATTGTGATAATGCTCTATTTATCACAATGGTTTCAAAAGTGACTTTTACAGACGCATAGAAATGCATATTTTTGGAGGAAAGGGTTAATAAGGAAATGTAGCTCCACCTTGGAGGCCATGAATTTTGAGATATCAACATTGATTTAGCATTTTGATAAAGGTTACCAGGCAATTTTTCCTACCAAATTCCATTCAAATTGGACCACCAGTTTTGGAAAAGAAGGTTTTTAAAAGATTTTCTATATAGTTATTTTTCCCTGGATTCCCCAGATATTTTTAGTAATTTTGATAGAGCATCATAAAAAATAATTGGTTCAATTTCTGCTTTGTGGTTTGTGAGATGTTTAAAGCAGTTGTTGACGGACAGACAGACACCAGCAACCACAAAAGCTCATCTGAGCATATTCTGGTGAGCTAAAAAGAAATGTAATGTTTGGATGGGGTCCAGGTTTACTGTAGAGAGAACCATGAGAAATGATTGTCAGTTTTGTTAATTTACAGCTGACTAGATTATTGCAGACAGATAGAGTATGAATCTGATTCACTTGGCACACGAACATGCACACACATTTTGCTTTAATACTCTTGCTGGGACTTTAACCCAGACCTCTTGCCATCACTGGGATGGTAAGTGTTCTATGCATTGAACTACAAGAAGTGTCTGAAAAGCAAATTCATGCATACATGTACATGTATAAAATCTTATGTTGTTCTTAAATCTCTACTTGATCTATTTACGCACTACCGACACTACTAATCAATATTGATATCAACCATAACAATTAAAACAAATTGTTAATTACAATTATATACATGTAATTCATAGATCTACCTAATTTTTTAATTTTTTCGCAATATCTTTAGAATATGATTCTCAAAACTAAACGAAGATATCCTAACATTGCACAAGAACTAGAAGCTGTACCAAGTCAAACAAGATGTGTTTGTGAAACACTATGCCCGACCTTTGAACCTGAAGGATAACCATAACCTTTGACCAATGGACCAGGGAGTTGAATGTGACACATCATCTTTGTGCGGTGAACATTTGTGCCAGGTTATTTTGAAATCCATTCAGTTAAAACAGTTATAGAAGGGACATGAAATTTGGGATGGACTGACGAAACAAGTATTTCATCAGCTTGCTGAAACCAATGAGCAGTTAAAATGAAGAAAGTCCACTTAACACTTTCCTCCATAGATACAGGACAGACCTAGATCAGACAGCTCTGTTTACACATGAAATTATAAGATCCTTATATACCTGTACATCCGTGGGAACCGATCAAGGGAGGTGTTGTTAGAAGAGGAAATACTTTAACTGCAATGTTCTGCTCAATGTGTATTGACAAAATAACCCAAACAACCAAAACAATATTTACTTTGTCCCTCTCCTTCTTCCTCAGGATTTCCCTCAACTGAAATTTAATTTAAAGCACATATGACTTTAATTACTTTAAATGTGCATCAATATCCATGTGTACAACTGCCATTATGTACAACTGCCATTATTTAAAATTAAGTTAATAAATATAAATGATGTCATTATTTCTTACATGAATAATCAATTTTTAACAGGGAAAGTGCCCCAGTCCCAAAGTTGGCCAGCAAAGAAACTGCAGAATCATATCTATATTTTTTAAAACAAGCAGAGCAGACCCCACAGGAGCTGTCTGATCTGGGTCTTCTCTGTATGCAAAGGTGTAGAACAGCATATTTATCTAATAAAGGTTTAACCCCAAGTAAAGGATTAACCCATTACTTCGTAAATACTCCTTTCAACTCCTGTGCAAACACATTAAAGTAAAGTAAAGTACCTAGTTATAGTCTACTTTCAGTCCGGTTGACCGCTCAGCCGACTGTACATTTACTCCCCTGGTTAATGAGTCATTGGCCTACAGTATTGAGCACTGCTAACATATGGCGCAATCATGCAGCCGCAGTACCGGCGAGTGACCCTCACAGGTACCCATTTTAACCCCTGGGTGGAGAAGATGTGCGGGTGGGAGACACGGAAAAGCGTCTCTGAAATTTCCGGGTTTGACCGGGATTTGAACCCCGGACCTCCGAACTGATAGTCAAGCGTGTTACCACTAGACCACCGCCACCCACACATTAGACCCAGATCTGACAGCTTCTGTATGTAGGAGCTGCCTGATCAGGGTCTATCCTGTTTGCTTATGATATAATATAGATCTGATTCTGGATCTCATCATCAACATCATTTGAAAACACAATTTATATATTCTATTTTCTGGCTTAAAGTTAAAAAAAACCTACCTTCTTCTTTGTATTTCTAATTTAAGTGATATATAAATGTGATTACGGGGCGTATATAACAATTTTTTCTAACAGACTGATTTGTTTTAAACTTTGCACATATGAAGTTTATGGTTTACTCATTGAAATGCCACTAAACTAAAGATCACCGTGCTTTTTCCCAAGATATGATCCTTTGAACATGGCCACTAATGGTCCTTTTAATGGATGGTTGTGTCTAAATACCTGTTTTTCTAAACAACATGGGAGAATAAACAAATATGTAAGAATCATATGCAAACTATATATAATTTGATTTGAAAGACATCCATGTAATTTAAGTCTTACAAGTAGAACAAGTTAATGTTGTATAGCTATATATGCAATACACAAGTCCCCACCGGATTAAAAAAAACAAAACCTCCTTTGAAACATCCACCCAGTCCATGGTGTAGTTGACCATGGTATATACATGACCAACCTGAATGGTATTTGTAAAAATCATAAGTAAAACAATATGAAAATGGGGAATAACTCCAAAATATTGATGCTAGATTTATGGCCCTTGTGTATGATACTTTCTCTCATCATGCCTGTTCCATATGTTAAATTTCAAATCAACTGAACCATTAGATAAAGTGTTATTGTCATGACAAGAAAATATGAAAAAGGGGAATACATGTAACTCCAAAAATATTGATGCTAGAGTTATGGTTTTTGTGCATGATACTTTCTGTCATCATGCTTGTTCCATGTATAAAGTATCAAATCAATTGAACCAGTAGATAAAGAGTTATTGTCCGGACAAGTAATAGGGGAATAACACCAACAAGAGGGCCTGAAAGGCCCTGATATCGCTCACCAGACAATCAGAGAAGATTTTCAAAGTTTTCACGATATGATTCTATAGAAAACTAGCTGGCCCTGGGGCGGAGTCAATTTTGACCCCAGAGGCATACTTTATATAACTTTTTTGTAGAGGTCCTGAGCATGATGACATGTGCCAAATATGAAAGCTGAGAACCTGCCAGTTTCAGAAGAAGAAGATTTTCAAAGTTTTCCTATATGTTTCTATAGACAAGTGTGTTCAGAGGAACACGTGTGTCAACTGCTCGCGGCTGACAAAAACTTATTGTTAATATAACAAAGGGGAATAACTCAAAATATATTGATGCTACAGTTGTGGCCCTTGTGCATGACACTTCCTCTAATCATGCTTGTTCCATGTGTGAAATTTGAAAGCTCTATAACGATTAGTTTAGAAATGACAGCCCAAAAAAGAAAGTGTGACGGACAGACAGACGGAGGAAAAGACACAGGGCCTCCGCTGGCGGTCGCCAAAATCGCCAATGGCGAAAATATTCATAATCTGGCGATAAAAAATTAAATCTGGCGAATGTTGTGGCGAATATAATTTTGCAAATTATGCCGAGAAATACAGACCCAATTTAAAGTGATCCCTAAGTGACAAACTGCATCTAGGTAGGTGACACAAAAACTAGAACTACCACTAAAAGGTGATGAATACTCCCACTAGTACAGTTGACACAGAGATGGGGGCTATAGAAATAAATCACTACAATATCTGCTACAGTTAAGAAAAAACTGCAGAAAACCCGAAAAAACTGCGGAAAACCCGAAATTTCCTAAGTCAAATTGCTGTAATTCCGTTAAAAATCAATGTAGTGTAACAAAATTCAAACTTGATATGTAACTCATTATTTTAAAGCTACATACCAAATATCACATCAATATATGCAAGGGTTTAGAAAATAACTCCGGAAAACTTAATTTCCCGAAATTTTCTTTAAGTAAAATCACTGTTTTTGTGAACAAGAGCACCGCAAGACGGGGCAATATACGCCCGAAGGCTGTTCTATAAAATTATGTTGAAAAATAAAGGAGGAGTTAGTTGCACAAGAAATTGCTACCCAAAACTATCAAAGGGCAATAACTCCAGAATGAAAAATGATATGAGAGTTATCTCACTGATATGCACAACTACACATCAATATCTATCATTCCTGAAAGTTTGAAGAAATTATGTTGAAAAATAAAGGAGGAGTTAGTTGCACAAGAAATTGCTACCCGAAACTATCAAAGGGCAATAACTCCAGAATGAAAAATGATATGAGAGTTATCTCACTGATATGCACAACTACACATCAGTATCTATCATTCCTGAAAGTTTGAAGAAATTATGTTGAAAAATAAAGGAGGAGTTAGTTGCACAAGAAATTGCTACCCAAAACTATCAAAGGGCAATAACTCCAGAATGAAAAATGATATGAGAGTTATCTCACTGATATGCACAACTACACATCAGTATCTATCATTCCTGAAAGTTTGAAGAAATTATGTTGAAAAATAAAGGAGGAGTTAGTTGCACAAGAAATTGCTACCCGAAACTATCAAAGGGCAATAACTCCAGAATGAAAAAGCGAAGGGTTAATGTCCTATATATTTTAATGTAAACATCTTGCGAAATTGAACCAAAAAACCAAGATAATATTTATATGGATATTCTGTCATGTCTGAGTTGGTTTTTAATTTTAAAACCGGCGTAGGCGAATCAATAACAACATTTTCAAACAATGTCGATCCAGATAAAAAAAACCGAGTAAAGCGGTCCGTCAACAGGATCCTACATTTGTGGCTTAATGCAGGACAATTATTATTCAGAAAGCTCCTATCTTTATGACCCTTACCCGGTATTCATCAGCCACCTGCTATAACGGTATCCTATGCTAATAAAGTATGTGGTCGCTTTAACGAGACTATGCTGGGTAAAGAAATTGAAAGAAACCAAACATCCTCAAGTAAGAGATACATGTATATCACAAACATATAATCATATGTCCAGATCAGATGCGTAAATAAAACATTTTAACCCTTTCTCTCTTATAAACGTGATTTCACGCATTTGCAAAGTAGACCCAGATCAGACAGCTCCTATAGGAGCCGTCTGATCAGGGTCTGCTCTGTTTGCTAATGGAATTTGCAATATCTGTTTCTTTACTTCCTTAAAAGGCTACCATGTTCCATCTTCAGTTTTTCATTATAACTATTTTGTCCATGAATATTCAGCAGGTATTGAATTTTGGAACAAACATAGAACAGGGAAAGGGTTAAGAATAACTCCTTTATTTCTGCACCAAGCCGTATGTTGTGATCACTCGAAGAGAGTGGTCACAACATCAGCTTTGGTGGAGAAATGACGGTTGTGGTAACTGAGTACGCACATTGATATGTTGGTAAGTATAACTATATCTTATCAAACCCGAACAATATTCTTTAACAACTTGTGTTCCTTACGGCGTTATGGTACTACGATCAAAGAACATGTTAAACGCTACTGTGATAAAATATATGAAAATTCTGGTATTAATGTTTTTTGGTCCATAAAAAATTCAAATGATGTTTTAACAAAACTTGAAAATGAACAGTATAACATTTCTTTACTGAGCTCTTATGATTTCTCTACACTCTATACTACTCTACCTCACCATCTTATAAAGGATAAACTTATTAAATTAATAGAAAAAACCTTTGCCAGAGAAAACAAAATGTTCATTGCTTGTAATGTTCAACGTTCATTCTTTTCGAATTCAGAAGTTGAACATTACACAATGTGGACTTGCCTTGATGTTTGTAGATCTCTTACCTTTCTTTTAGATAATATATTTGTGCGTTATGGGGATACCATATATCGTCAAGTTGTTGGTATACCCATGGGTACAAATTGTGCCCCTCTTGTTGCAGATTTGTTTTTGTATTGCTACGAGAGGGATTTTATGCTTAGCTTAAAACCTGATACACAGACCGATATTGTTAATGCTTTTAATAAAACTTCAAGGTATTTAGACGATATTTTGAATTTAGATAATCCTTATTTTGATGCTATGGTTTCTTCAATCTACCCAAAAGAACTGTCTTTAAACAAAGCTAATCAATCTGACATTAATGCTTCATTTTTAGATTTGAATCTTTCAATTACAAATGATAAAGTTTCGTCCAAAGTATACGATAAAAGAGAAGATTTTGATTTTAAAATTGTTAATTATCCTTTTCTAGATGGGGATGTGCCACGTTCTACATCTTATGGGGTTTATATTTCTCAACTTATTAGGTTTGCCCGAGCCTGTTCTTTGCTTGAAGATTTTAACAGACGTAATTTAGTTATAACTGATAAACTTCTTAAGCAAGGTTACAGATATCACAAACTTCGGAAAACCTTTTCTAAATTTTATTATCGAAATTTACCTCTCATTAGTAAATATAATTGCAATCTACGGACGTTACTGCGACAAGGCATTTCTCAACCAGAATTTTATGGGGATGTTATCTACAAACTTAGGAAAATTCGGGGTCATATCCATTTTCATGATTTGTTTATTAAACGCATTAAAACATTTAAAAAGAAAGGTTATGATCCTATTATATTGCAACACACTGCATGTTTGGTTATCGACCCTTTTACAGTCGGTAGCTACGCTTCCCTCTTTGCTTGCGCGATGACAGGCCGAGGGTAGTACTCTATGATGGTATACTCTTAAACTTGGATACAGGAGGAGCTTACCAGACTCATGTATTACTTTTTCCCTGTCGTGCCCTTAACGGCTTACCTGCAGGTGCTCTGACTTCAGCAAAGTCATTGAGTACATATTTGACGGATTGTCACAGTTATTATGCTATGTTTTACATGTTGTCCTGTGTTCACCGTCGTCTATGTTGTGGGTAAGTCCAGCGGGGATACCTTTATTTACAATATTTGTAAAGCTAGGGTGACTTTGAGAGAAGTGTGAGGTTAGGACGTCCGTAAACCGGTTTAAACCCCCAGTGGTGTTTTTGCTGCTGACCGTGCCAAGGCGGTACTCTTTGTCACCCTTCCTTTTGTTTGCCTTTCGTCTTTGTGCTTGTTGTTTGTTCATGTTGTGGAACGTTTGTCCCTGTTTCTTGTGTGTATTTTGGTGTTTTCTGTGTTCATTTCGTGTGTGTGTGTGTGTGTGTGCGTTTGGGTGTGTGGTTGTGTGTGTGTGTGTGTCATGCTGTCTATCGGTGTTTTGGTGGTGGTTGCGTCTTGCATGTGGCTTTGCCTGCTTGACTTTACTACTTTTCCATATGTTATAATGCCTCTGTAGTAGTGCACAGGGGGTCTGGACCGCTTCATTGGGATCTATATGTATTATAGTACATAACGGCCCCCTTAAGCGGTCCAGACCCCTGTGTCCGCCACTGCACATTTTCATATGTATTTCGCCAGTCTAGTTTCAAGTTTCAAAGTTACTATAAAATGCAGAGTTACATGAGATGACTAAGACTTATGTAGAAATAAAAGTGCACTATATCAGCCCTTAATCCGCTGTGAGAAAACAACATCTGTCCATATGTGTGTCTGTCCAGCTTTGAGAATATAATGACCGAGCGTCATGACTCAAGCTTTGGGGCATTTATTGACAAAGTGTCAAAAGACTTAAATTCTGATGACAAGACGAATTACATCTCATCTGGATCCAAACTGTTTGCAAATATGACTGAAGTTGCAGATAGGGGACTAAAGGTTAGCGTATAAAATGCTTGTTTCTTTGCTCGGTTTTCGGTTAACCCGTTCCCTGTTCAATATTCATGTAAGAAATAATGACGTCATGAATATGTATTAACTATTTCATTTAAATGTAAACTTTTCACGGAAATATTTTGCTTTGACAAAAACTGTAAAATCAGATCTATATAATGTCAAAAGCAAACAGAGCAGGCACTGGATCTACTCTGTTTGAAAATGCGTGAAATGTGTTTAATGAGGGAAAGGGTTAACCCTTTCTTTCATATAAACGCCTTTTCACACATTAGCAAACAGAGCAGACGCAGATCAGACGGCACCTGTAGGAGCCGTGTGATCAGGGTCTGCTCTATTTGCTTATGCTATAATATAGATCTTATTCCACAGTTTCTGTCTGAGCAAAAATAGTTAAAATATCCTATTGAACATATGTCATTTGGGAAATCCAGGTACATGTACTAAATACAGTAAAACCTCTCTATAATGGACACTAAATTACATCAAATATCTGTGTAAAAGGCAGGTGGCTGCTTCAAGCCAGGTGAAAATAAAACAGAACGCCCCATATAGGAGCGTTCTGTTTTACTTTCACTTTGCTTTAAGAAGCCACCTGTCCTAAATACCAACTAATTAACACATTTTAATGGCCGTTATGGAGAGGTTTTGCTGCATTCATGATGTCATTTGTTTCTTACATGAATATTGAACAGCGACAGGTTTAGCCCACATTATCACAGATGTTCGAATTCTCTCGTTATCCTATTTTCCACGGCTTTCCCATCGATATACGCTCGTATATAGTTGCCATTTGTTCTTAAACGAGTCCCAAAAAATATTAAGCCAGCCTTTAAGAGTTTAAGAATTGTTTTCTCAAATGCTGGTCAAATTATGTGTACTCGAAATCTAATATGCTGAAATGTTCACTGATTTCCGACCCATTAAATTCTTTGAGAAACTAACGACCGCGTTCCAAACAGCTAGGATGCTGGGGAGGGGGTTAAGGAAAACTAGGTAAGACCATTAAATGTAGCACGAAGTTATCGCATGATATAATTTACATAATATACAGCAACATCCCTCTAGTTCGAACATCAGAAAGGTGTATCAGTTTTGGTCTTAACCCTTTCCCTGTTTCTATGTTTGTTTCAATATCTACAGAATATTCACGGACAAAATAGTTACATGTATAATGAAATACGGATGGTGTAAAATTGTAGGCATTTTAGAAAGTTAAGAAACATATATTTCAGCTATCATTAGGATACAGAGCAGACCCTGATCAGACGGCTTCTCTAGGAGCCGTCTGATCTGGGTCTTCTCTGTTTGCAGATGCGTGAAAACACGTTTATAAGAGGGAACGGGTTACAGGAAAGTAGAATGAACTTCTCACAGAATTTTACGATTTTTAACATTTTTATAATTTGAACGTAAATGTTAATGTTAATCACCCCAATCATCAACGGTTAAATTTCGGGTAGTCTTTTATTCCTTTTCCTGTTCTATGTTTTTTTTCAAATTTCAGTACCTACTGAATATTCATGGACAATATAATATGGAACATTATAGCATTTTTAGAAAGTAAAGAAAACATATATGGATCTACTCTGTTTGCAAATGCGTGAACACGTTTATATGAAGGAAAGGGTATCCACGCAGCGGCCCGGTATGACCTATTTTTCCTATATTTAAACAGTACACCTCACTTGTCAATGAGGCGTGGCTACAAGACGGTGGCGGATGCATACATTATGTAAGCCATTCATTGGCTCTATATAACGCAAGCGCCAAATAACATGCTCTCATTTTGAGACATTTGCTTAATTGCAGTAAGACAAGTTAGAAAGGTAGGTCTATTTTTTGCTATAATAGCAACCTAAAATAAAAAGTTAACCGTTTCGTCGCCAAAGTAAAATTCATCTGTTGCGATAATATTCGGCTTCAGGATTCCAAATCGGTATTTCTTCAGTTCCATTCATTATCATAATTAGACATATTGTTAAACAGTTTTAATTCTGGTGAGACACAGAATTAGTCGGCATCTCATCCGGATCTAAACCGTTTACTAATCTATCTATCTATCTATCTATCTATCTATCTATCTATCTATCTATCTATCTATCTATCTATCTATCTATCTATCTATCTCTCTATCTATCTCTCTATCTATCTGTCTATCTATCTATCTATCTATCTATCTATCTATCTATCTATCTATCTATCTATCTATCTATCTATCTATCTATCTATCTATCTATCTCTATAAATCTATCTATACATCTATACATCCATCCATCCATCTATCCATCTATCTATCTATCTATCTATCTATCTATCTATCTATCTATCTATCTATCTATCTATTTATCTATCTTTCTATCTATTTATCTATCTATCAATCTATCTATCTATCTATCTATCTATCTATCTATCTATCTATCTATCTATCTATCTATTTATCTATCTTTCTATCTAAGCAATGTGAAAGTTAAACAGTTAAAATTAATAAGAGCGTTATGTTTTACTTTCACGTTGCTTAAGTAGCCACCTGCCTCGAATAAAAAATATTTGATGCAATTTAGTGGCTGTTAAAGAGAGGTTTTACTGTACAGAGAGGACAGTATACACAGAGTGAAATATCAAGTCGTTTGGCGCCAATTAGTTTTCGTCTGCAAACAATGGCGTCTGCGTTCAGTGTGAGAGTGGATTTTCCTTCAATTTGGTCTCTAAAACGTACGTGGTGTGTCAAGCAGTTTAGATTCTGATAAAAAGCCGATTCACTGTTTGTAAAATTTATCATAGATTCTCCCATAAATTTGCATAGCAAGCGCTGTGGGTGGCTCTCGATTTCGGTGTTGAAAAAGAAAACCACCATAAGTAGTTTTATAAGAAAAAACGATAGCACACCACGGAATTTTATTAAAAATTAATTTACGTATAAAGGACAGGTGAAAGTCATGCAGAATTATCCTATGGGAGCTTTCTGCATGACATCAACCCGCATTGAGGTGTCATTTTTTTTTTAAAACACCTGTTTTTATACTATCTTAATGTCCGGTTTAGAAGGGTTCACTGTATAGTACTATCAATTCATGTTTTTGTTTCGCAGTGTAATTTCAAACATCTGCAATATATTTTAAACCGATTTTAATTTAGACATTGAAATATTATAGGCTGTGGGTCGACATGCTCTACTTACCCAAAAGGTGATTTATTATGTTTATTGCACCGTATATATCCACATATTTTTCGTTGAAAAATAATTTTACGAAACAACAGGTGCGTACTCAAATTCTAAAATTATCATTCCTCAACGAAACCCAAGGTTGTGGCCACTCTTTAGAATCGTCTCGAAGAGACGATTCTAAAGAGTGGTCACAACATATGGTTTGGGGGAGAAATACAGGAGATATTCTAGAACATGTCTATTTTACGCATCTTATCTGGAGCTCCACCTAAGAATTGGAGTGTCAAACATTTTGAATCCAGATAAGAAGCCAAATTACATGTACATGTATCTGGTGTTTTATCTGATGTAAATTGTCAGGTTGCAGAAAGTGGAAAAAGTCTTAACGAGACTGCAGCTAGGTGTTTATTAAATCAGACCATTGGATAATAGGAACATTACGGCATCTACATATTATGTTTTTTCTATATCTCCGCTAAACCACATAATTTGCTGGTATTCATTTGAGTTGTCTCTCTATTGTTCATAGCTGCGTTTGGCGTGCATTTTATTTTCTCCCTGTCGTGCCCTTAACGGCTTACCTGCAGGTGCTCTGACTTCAGCAAAGTCATTGAGTACATATTTGACGGATTGTCACAGTTCTTATGCTATGTTTTACATGTTGTCCTGTGTTCACCGTCGTCTATGTTGTGGGTAAGTCCAGCGGGGATACCTTTATTTACAATATTTGTAAAGCTAGGGTGACTTTGAGAGAAGTGCGAGGTTAGGACGTCCGTAAACCGGTTTAAAACCCCAGTGGTGTTTTTGCTGCTGACCGTGCCAAGGCGGTACTCTCTTTGTCACCCTTCCTTTTGTTTGCCTTGCGTCTTTGTGCTTGTGGTTTGTTCATGTTGTGGAACGTTTGTCCCTGGTTCTTGTGTCTCTTTTGTGTTCATTTCGTGTGTGTGTGTGTGTGCGTTTGGGTGTGTGGTTGTGTGTGTGTGTGTCATACTGTCTATCGGTGTTTTGGTGGTGGTTGCGTCTTGCATGTGGCTTTGCCTGCTTGACTTTACTACTTTTCCATTTATGGTTAGTTATACGTACAGCAAAACCCCTCTATTTCGACCACTCAATGAACAAACATGGCTGTCTTCATAAGCAGGTGGTTGCTTATGCTAGACGAAAATTACGCAAAAAGTTCCTATCGTCCTGCATTAAGCTACCACCTGCCTTTGCCACTGTGAATTATACCCCTTTTTTCTGGTCGCATTAGAGGGATTTTACTGTAGTCACACGTTAACTGTATTTAAACACTTCATTTCGTTGTAAAATTGCAAACATAATAACATAATAACAAAAAACATGTTAGTACAAACGGACATTCAACGGGAGTATCCAAATGCAAAATACGACTTTCGGAAACTGCCGAAGTGTACTTCGATTATGTTTGGTGAGCTATATTATTAGTTGTGCAGGCGAAGCCTGGTCTCATATGAATATTTGCTGGTAGTGTAATGTTCCATATTTGGGACACTAAGCACTGCTTAACGAATTTATCATACCGACTACCTTTAATTTCAAGCAGTTACACGCATGATTGCATCCTAAGCCTACATGTATGGCTTTGAGCGGGGTATGTTTTAGGAGTAACAATAGAATTAACTCTTGCGACCTTGATATGACAATAAGCACAATTATTTTTCTTGTAAATTAATAACCTCCCTTTGATAATTGTTTATTTAACTCAAATGTCGTTTATATATATTACACGCTATAATAACGAAGGTCTTAAACTCAGGTAAAACATTATACTGTGCATTTTTAGATTTCGAGAAAGCGTTTGACAAAATTGATAGATCTCTCCTATGGCACAAACTATTAAAAGAGCAAATAAGTTCCAAATTCGTAACGTCATTAAAAGCTATGTATTCGGTATTAAAATCCCGTATCCGATACAACAAAAATATCTCAGACAGCCTTGACTCTTCGATAGGATTGAAACAAGGTGATCCCAGCTCATCTCTATTGTTCATGTTTTACATCAATGACTTAGCAAACAACATAAACGCAGATATCGATGGCATCTTCAGTATCAACGACTTAAAATTATTTATAATATTATATGCAGATGATGCTGTGGTCTTCAGTACATCCCCAACAAGTTTACAAAGCATGTTAAATAACATATCTAATTACTGTAATACATGGGGACTTAAGGTCAACACAGCCAAAACCAAAATTATGATATTTGAGAGAGGCAGGCCGACTACAGTCCAATTTACAATGGTCACTAGTATCCTAGAAAACGTAACAGCCTTTAAATACCTGGGAATATATTTTCATAAAAACGGTAGCTGGTACAAAACACAGAAACTACTAGCCCAGCATGCATCATTCTCCATGCATAATTTATTTTGCATTTTTAATGAAATAAATCTACCAATATCAGAAAAATGTAATCTTTTCGACACCTTGGTCACACCTGTTCTACATATGGATCTCAAGTATGGGGCATGCACGAAGGAAAAGAAATAGAAATTATACATAATAAATTCTGTAGACGAATACTATGTGTTAAAAAATCAACAAATATCACAGGGCTATATGGCGAACTAGGTAGACTCCCTTTACAGATAATCCGAAAACTAAACGTAATCAAATACTGGTCACGACTCCTACAAATGAATGATGACACTTTACTTAAACAGGTATATTTGATGCTAAAAAATGACACTGATAACAATACACATACCCGCGGAAACTGGGCCATGCAGGTAAAAATCATGCTCGATAACTTAGGATTGTCCTATATATGGTTAAATCAGCTAACCGATGAAACAAACATCACAACAATACAGACGAGAATAAAAGATTTATATAAACAAACATGGTATGTCAACATAAATAACTCCACAAGACTAGAATCATATTGCAGATATAAACACGAACTAACGCAAGAAAAATACCTTAATTGCATAAGAAATAACAAATACAGAATTACGCTTAGTAAATTTCGACTATCGTCTCACAAACTCGCAATAGAAACAGGGCGCTACCAAAACATACCACGTGACGACAGAAAATGCACACTATGCAGTTTAGACGTCATAGAGTCAGAATATCACTTTCTATTAGTTTGCCCAAGATTTAAAGAAATAAGAGAAAAATATCTCAAGCGATATTACTGTAGATGGCCAAATCTCAACAAATTTGACAATCTCATGATGACGAAATCCACGAATACCCGCCTCAACCTATCGAAATATGTTTATTTTGCATTTAAACAAAGGGAACATTACATCTCAGAAATTAGCAGTTTTAACTAAACACGCATCAAAACAACGATTTATAAAACAATAGTGGTCTGTATCAGATATATAACTTCCTCAGATAAACATATCATGCTTATTTTTATATATGTGATAACAACCGATATTAGAATGCATAAAACTAATGCTTAAGACTCCTATCATTATCGTTTGTCAAATAGCAGATTGTTAATAACAAATATATGTATATATAATGGATCCACTCTCAATTGTTACTGTTGTAAATTTTCATATGCAAGAACTTCTCTGTTAACCGATGAGACCGTTTTTAACTACGGTGTACTTCACCACTCTGTTTATTGAATGTAGACTATAAACGACTATGTACGTTTAATGTTGAATAAAAGATATGTATGTATATATATATTTTTATCTTTATACATGTAAAACTAATGCTTATTTTTCAATACAAATAAAGTATTAATTACATGTGTGCATTTTTTTTAAAAAACTATGTTAGGATCAACATAAATGATTACTATAAGTTGGAGTAAAGCATATGGCTGTCGAGCAAGGGAATTAACTGTTAAAGATATAATATGGATTTTAGGAAATTCATATGGGTTTTATTGGGTTTTCACGTGACCTAAGTTGACCAACAGAATGACTATAATTTAGTAGGAGGTAAGATAATGTACATCTATCATATAAAGGACCCCTTAAGTATTATTTGATATTTGACCTTTGTTACAAGTTTAAGGGTGTGTGTCGTGGGAGCTGGACCAAGTGGAATGTCGGCAGTGTACCACTTCGGACAAATGGACAATTCACCGGAAGTTGTTTGCTATGAGAAGCAGTCCGACTGGGGAGGAATGTGGAATTTAACTTGGAGGACTGGTATTATCTTTTTTTCAATATGTTTCGTTATGTCTTGGGTTTTTTCGGCTAAATGCATCGAGTGACACCGTCAAACTGACATAATCTGTTTGTATGCTTAGTGAACACGATGGTTTTCCATTGTTCTGAAAAATACGGCAAGAATGTCAATATTCAATGCAAACAGTTTCCCAAAACATCTGGGCCACGTCATATCCTTTTCCTGTGGATGGAATAGAAGAGCATCTACAGAGGGTCCAGATCACAGGTGTCAGGCGAGTGGCTATTTAAAGGGGATGGTGTCTCTACATTTGACACGTTTCAAAAACGCTTAACATATACAAAACCCATTTGTTTAAATGCTGAAAAGTAGTACTTTGCAAGAAAACCCATCCAATTACCGTTTATTATGACAAAACATCCATACGTTTGATATCGCCGATGCCGATTTTGCTCTCCGATGTTTCAGTTTTATTCGAGTTGGGTTTTAGTTTTGTAACTGTTCGCCCTATTCGCGATTCTTCGACCACTTCCGCGAAAAGTGCAATAGAGGGAGAGGGTGATCATCGGCAAAACGGGGAAGAATTTAACGGAAAAGGTCGATAATTTTGTTGTAAAAAATTATATGCATTGATGAAGTCGGATGTTTTTGTATTACAGGAGCATTTATCGATAAAAGTTCAAATTGGGAACCTTCATTATAATGATAGAGCATGACAAATACGAAGTTTTATGATATTATTGAAAATGTGCGTTCATTGTTAGGGAGTTCCTCTTAAATAAATACTGCTGACAACCATCTTCAAATGCATTTTGACATCACAGGTCTACTATGAGAGATTTGTTTTATATTTTCGCACAGTATAATACTATGTTAAGGTATTGTCACGGCGTGCTCTTAAGCTCGATTTCAATCATATATGTTTCAATACACGTGGACATGTCTAGTATTCAAAATACACACCATTGATGGCCGATCATAGGCCGAAAAATTATTACTGTTCTGAGACGATAAACTTCAACTTAGCTTTAGTCGTCCGAGTCGCTACAGACACAAACATGTATTCTTTCTCGACTGATGACATTAAACATGGCGCCGAATCTCATAATGTTGTCCGCTTTCCTTTCTCCTTCAAAAAAGTCTAACATAAAAATTATTCTTACTGTCGATGTTAACCACAAAGTTACTTCCATTTCTATGACACTGGGGATTTTACAGAGACACTCGCGACTGTCAACATTGAGTACATGTATGTGTCGGTGGCGACCCGTTCGACTAAAGCTTTGTTGGAGTTTATCGTCTCAGAACATAATGTTTCGGTCTACGATCGGCCATCAATGGTATATATTTCAACGACTTGACATCTCCGCGTGCAATGACTCATATTTGATTGAAATCGAGCGCGAATTGGCGTCGAACAAGACGTGGAATGTAGTTGGTGCAATTGTACTGCCATTTTGGACCATTTAGTTACACATCTTTACAAAGTAGTATACTATACAAAAAATCAAAACGTTTTATATGCAGTCAAAGTATGATGTCAAAACGTATTCGATGATGTTTTTATCAGAAGTATTTCTGAAATTTTCACGCGCCTGGTACCTGTGGTCAAGATAAGATGCGTAACTTAACCCTTTTACCACCAATGTCGCATAAATGCACCACAGCAAACAGTGCAGTCCCAGATCAGCACCGCCTTTTCAAGACGGCGTCTGATCAGGGACTTCACTTAGTGTGTCAGTCTCTAGTTCTATAACTGTGGTTTATTCTTTTGAAATTTAAATTTATTTACATGTTTATCATTTCCTTAATTTACCGAAATGTTTTAAAAAAAAACTTGGTTTCTGACGACAATTAGCAATTTAGCGCCAAAAGAGTTAAATCAAATTAACTCCTTCATTTCTCCAATGAATCTACCATAAAAGAGTATTTACTAGAGAAAAGGAAACGTTTAGAATTGTGTAATTTTTTAACCGTTGTGAAAAGTAGAACATTTGCTCATCCGGAGCAAATTGTCTGTTTGTCATTCTTGTTCCAAAATTGACTTTTACGAAGGCCTCAAACTACGTCAATAGGACGGAATGGGTTAAGCAGGTGGCTGCTGAATGCAGGTAGATACGACTTTCAACCTGCAATAAGCTGTCACCTGTCTCCAATACCGATATTTATACAAAATTGAACATCCGGTTTCGACAGATTTTACTGGTCATGTAAAAACGTGTAGTGGAAACATCCTTTGTTTGAAATAACTCTCATCTTGCATTAAGCAGCCACTTTATAAGACGCTTCGAAATTACTTTTCTAAAGTACAGGTTTTTCCTTGTGCTTACTAGGAAATTATGATTCTTGTTTGGTATATTTCAGGAATCGACGAATTTGGCGAGCCTTGTCATGGAGGCATGTACAGGCATCTGTTTGCTAATAATCCAAAAGAATGTCTCGAGTACCCCGAATACACTTTTGATGAACATTTCGGGAAAGCTATTCCATCGTTTTCGCCTAGAGAAGTGGTGCGGGACTATATGGAAGGTAACGTGTTCCTTTAATTTATTTTATTCGAATCCTTTGAAAGAAAAAGTAAAAATGCAAAAATAGAAAATTGCAGACTCCGTTTTTATTGAGTCTGTTCAAGAGTAGTAATTAAAAGTGCAACACTACTTACGCCCCCTAGCACCGACCTAAGCAGTATTCAATTTTCAAAACTAATAACATCAAAACTAATGATCAAGTTCAAATTGGCAACCTTCTTATAATGATTGAGCATAACAAAAACCAAGTTTTATGATATCTTTGAAAATATGCGTTCATTGTAGGGACTTCCTCTTTAATGTGAGACATGTGCGCATTGGCTTTTGTAGAATATGTAGACCCAGATCAGATGAGCCTTCAAATCAGGGTTTGCAATATTTGTTATTCAAAATCATTTTGCAAGTTTCAACCTTTCTCACTTAGTGGACTGAGGTAGAACCTGTCTTAACCCATTCCCTCATAGGCTATTTTTAGATCCAAAATGAGCATTAACTAGCGAAAAGAAACGTTTTAAAAGTTTGTGGTTTGAAACCATTGTGATAAATAAATAGAGCATTTGCTCCTAGAACAGACCATTCAGTGGCGTCTGATCTAGGAATACTTTGCAAATGCATTAATTTCCATATTTTCATTTCTCTAACAAACCTCATAACATGACAGCTACTTAAAACCCGTAAGAGGGTTTACAGCACAAGGTTTCATGGAGAAATAATCAAAACAAAGCAAAACCTGTCTTAAGCGACCATAAAAAGTGTGTCTAATTATGGATCTGTAAGGCGGGTGGTAGCCAAAAGCAATGCAGACAGCTCCTGTGGGAGTTTTAATACTGTTGCCCTGTATCAAGCAACAATCTTTTTAAGATGCACGTATCCAATAAATACCATGTTGCTTAAAATTGAACAAGTGTTGCGTTTCCTTAATATAATGGTTTTCATATATAGATGTACTGTGTATATAATCATATTGAAAATTGTTTATTATGATTTTTAAAATTATTTGACAATCAGTATTCGGTACAGCAAATCTCTCTATAACGGCCACTAGGTTGTGTTACTTTCGTTGGTATTTAGGGAAGGTGGTTGCTTAAAGCAATGTGAAACGTTCACCTTGATTTAAGCAGCCAGCTGCCTTTAACACAAAACACTTGACGTAATTCAGTGGTCAGTATAGAGAGGTTTTACAGTATTAGGCAGAGGTACAGATAAGATGCGTGAATTAAAACTCTTTCAAGTAAAACTCTTTTTTTCTTTACCAAACCCTTTACTGTGAAGAATGGTATCTTCGAAACGATTCTAAAGAGTGGTCTCAGTAAAGGGTTTGGTAGAGAAATGACGATTTTACTACTTGAGTATGCACGTTTATCTGTGGCTCTGCAAGACGCATGCTTGTTTTACGCATTTGATCCTAACCTATGTATAGTGTTTTATTATAACATTATATATTATATTTGTATAGTAGGACAACGGTCGTCGAGAATGGTATCCGTTTTCGACGCATTTGAATGCACACCATTCTCTGACTTTATTGTCAAGCATATTGATAAAGAATTTAGCTTATTATTAATTTAAAATAGAAATATAAAGGTAACCCTATACATATACTAACAGATAACAACGCACGATGTTTTGTTAATCGTTCTTATTGGTGTATATTGTGTGTTTATTTAGGTCGATGGACAAGACCAAGTAAGAGGGACTTGAAAACGATGGTGACATTCAACCACGCAGTGCGAAACATTCGTTACGACAAGGCAGGGGACAGATTCTTCGTCACTGCCCGCGATTTAAAATCAAAAACTGACAAGTATGAAACGTTTACCCATGTCATCATAGCTACCGGAATTTTCAACCGTCCCAACATTCCATACTTTGACGGGATCGATACCTTCCCTGGTCGAATCATTCATTCTCATGACTTCCGGAATGCAAACGAATTTGAAAACCAGCGCATTCTTGTTGTTGGCTCGAGCTACTCAGCTGAAGATATGGCTCTTCAACCTATGAAGTATGGCGCCAAGAGTGCAATTTGCTCCTGGCGCACCAAGCCAATGGGATTCAAGTGGCCAAAAGGCATAGAGGAAAGACCTCTGGTACAAAATATCCACAACAACACCGTTACCTTCAAAGATGGCAGCAAAGCAGAAGTGGATGCCATAATTTTGGCAACAGGGTATTTGTTACATTTTGCATTCCTTGATAACGACCTGAGGCTGGAATCCACCTGTAACCTGTATCCGGACAATCTGTACAAGGGTATACTCTGGACGAATGGAGGCAATCGGAAACTTTTCTACATAGGCGTCCAGGATCAGTACTTCTCGTTCACGATGTTCGAGGCGCAAGCTCTATGGGCATGCAAGTATGTTCAAACGTTTCCACTATAAGCTAAGAAAGAACACCATGTATATATCATACATGTATTTTCATATATGGGTTACCACCTGCCTTAATACCGAAAATTAGACCTCTGTTTGGTGGCCACTTTAGATAGGTTTAACTGTATAAGGATTTATAGTTTAAAGTTGAACGGCTATATACGCTGTCGGGTGACGACAGACGAGCCGCGTCTTCCCCAATCAGCTGGTGTAAATGTTTGTCTGAGTTAATGATAACATCAACTGTAATAACACAAACATACATTGTCGTACACGTCAGACTCGATCCTGGGAGAATATTTTCCTTTTTATTGTCCTTTTCTCTAGATGTAAGTCTAATTTGACATGCCCCTACCTTGCATTTAGTGTATCCTTTATCATGAGCGGGACTATTTGCCACAGTAGAAATAGTAGACTAAAATATATAGCTTTATTGAGGTACACAGAGCAGATCCTGGTCAGACAGAAGTTGTGTTATCTATGTCCACTCTATTTTGGAAACTGTAAACATGTATGTAGATTGCGCAACCACTACCATAACATTGGTGTTGGCTAGGAAACGTGTTATATGTACACGAACTCTAAGATGACACATCTTTGTTTTAATATAATATATATAACGCTGAATATTCCGATCCACTATTCCAAAATGCTTGCTAATCGTGAATATTTGTGGATTGTTCTAAAGTAAAGTGTTACATGAGAAACTGTGTAAAACTTGATGAGAGGGTTCATCTATGAGCTGTCTCATCTGGGTCTGTACTGTTTGCGAATGGCATTAGTCAAAGCTGCACATTAACCCTTTCGGCACCAAATTTCTAATGGTCGTCTTCAAACCAAAAATTCGGTAAAATAAAGAAATAAGATAAATAAATGCAAATTTCAAAGGAATAAAGCACACATGTAGAAGAGGAGTTTGAGACAAACAGTGAAGTCCCTGATCAGACGCCGCCTTGAAAAGGCTGCGTCTGATCTGGGACTTCAATATTTGTCGTGGTGCATTAATGCGACATCGGAGGTGAAAGGGTTAAGGTACGAATGACATTAGTCAAAGATGCACATCAAGGTGCGTGCCCAAATACTATAAATTGGCATACTGTGACCAGTATAGGAGTTGAAGAGAAATAAAGGAGCTATTCTTGAAAATGTTTAGATTTGCGTACCAAATCTGGAACTCTGGCATAAGTGACGCGACCCTGCGTTAAAAAGGGTTCATAGATGTTTAATGTTATACTTGCTATCGATGTGTTTATTTCCTTTCTATACAGATACATCATGGGAACATTGCCAAAACAGGTCACGTCTGTATCAGACGATGCGATGAAAGCGCATAACGCGGAATGGATAAAGAGGAAAGAAACACTTACCAACAAGCATGACGAAATAGACTTCCAAACGGACCATTTTGAAGACATCTGTAAGGATTCCGGTTACAATAAGGATGCCCCCAAAGCAGGTAAATTGTACCATGCTTGGTTGGACATAAGGAAAGACAACTTCCCCACCTTCCGGGACCAAAGCTTCGTTTCCGTGTATACTGGTATCAAGTCTCCCAAACCCAAATGCCCTTGGTTCCAGGAGAAAGATGATACATTTGACGCTTTTGTAAAACATGATTACAAATGAGCAAGTTCTTCAAACTCCAGCTGGAGTAGGTGGTATTAGGACTGCAATATGTATACATTTGCTTTTGTTGTCGTATTCGGATATTGTAAGGATAGTATAAAAATCAAAACAGTGGATATTTAATAGTTAGTTTTAAATATATTTTTTTCATATGCATTAAAAGAATAAGTCCGGTACACTTGCCACATTTGCGTAGTGTTATGTAAACCCTTGTATGCAACGTAATTATAATGCTTTTAAGATGAATGTTTTGTCCGTTAGAATTGTAATAGAATCAATGTTAAACTGTATATACAAGCTCTGCTTTACTCAACCTAACCTCTAGGCTTTGTGAAAACTGTATAACCAGATCATCCATCGACTTTAAAATCATGGCCTTTAACCTTTTCATCTCAAATGTCACATAAATGCACCACGACAAATAGTGCAGTCCCAGATCAGAGGCCACCTTTTCAAGGCGGCGGCTGATCAGGCACTTCACTTTTTGTATCAATTTCTAATTCTATTTCTAATATGTGTGCTTCATTCCTTTGAAATTTGCATTTTTGTATCTCATTTCCTTTTTTAACCAAATTAATTAACAAAAGTGGTTTGTCGACGACATTTAAAAATGTGGCGCCAAAAGGGTTAATCGGGTTCTAGATTGCTTATCACATAAATTAAGGTTTGCAAACAGTACAGAAGTAGCAGACAATATTAAACCACATCGTTGAATCAGCCACTACATTGTTTATCAGGCACGAGTATGTCAGTATTGAAAAGCTGACTAAACATGTTTCAATTCTGTTTGCACAGCCTACCGATAGCTTTTCCTATTGCGGGATTTACGTCTGTCATAGCATCTCTGTTCTTCCCGAATTAGAGTAGATGTTCTATTGTTAATATTTAACCCTTCCTTTCATGAATATATGAATATGCATGGGCAGTCTTGGTCTGAATAATTAGCAAAGGTTTATGTGAAACAGATATCTTATTTCAAATACAAACAGAGCAGTTCCTGATTTGTGTCTAATCTGTTAGCAAAGATGGTCTGTGTGAAGGAAATGGTTATAATGCAGCTAAATGCAGCAAATTAACCCTTCGCTTGCTATTCACGTCAATATACCTACCTGTAAATAGTGAAGACCCAGATGAGACAGCTCCTGCCTTTTACAACCTTTTACTCCATAGGTCCGCCTTTATATGTTTTTGCAAACAAAGTAGGTCAAGATCAGACGGCTCATAGAGGAACCGTCTTATCAGGGTCTGCTATGTTTGCTTATTATATAATATAGATACGATTCTACAGTTTCTGCCATTGCCAAAGATTTATGTGTCATCATGGAAATTAACCTATTTAATATGAATTCCATTATTTCTTTCATGAATATTTACGTAGTAATGGGTTAAGTACTGTATCAAAAATAACCAACTCCTATAGACGCCATGTTTATTCATCAAATGGTTGTTCTCAAGAAATGCAAAATGGCCCAGAGGTTTTACTGTATATATCTGAAAGACTATTTGGTACAGTATAGTCACTTGTGTACGTTGTCAAGTATACCTGTGCTTGCCAATTATGTACTTGGTCCTCTACACGTGTGGCTATTGCATTAACTCTTTCCTTCATATAAGCGCTGTTTCACGCACTTGCAAACACACAGAGTATACCCAGATCAGGATCTGCACTGTTTGCTAATGGAACTTGAAAGATTTGATTTAAGGATTAACGAGTATATACATTTGTACACTGCTCTTTTGAAATGATCATATTACATTCAGGTCATGTGTGTTTATAACATACACCTGATTTAACAGATTTTGCCATATTCAAAATTGTCCATTCTGTATATGTTATCGTAATAATAATCAAATCAGTACGCGTAATACTATGTTTTCTAGCATGAATATTCATGAGTTGACGGATTAAACTGGCACGTGACTGAACCTCGTATATCTATTGTTCTGAATTTTTCAATATGAAAACCTCGTATACATTTTACTCTTCAAGCATACGGAGCAATGACATTAAACATAAAACACATGCAGATATGCCAGTGGATGTGGTACATAGAGCTCAGATCTGGCCTTTTCTTGGCGTGTCAAGGTACAAACCTTAGACCCAAGTGAAATGTGAATTGTCGTATATCATGACATTAAACATAAAACACATGCAGATATGCCAGTGGATGTGGTACATAGAGCTCAGATCTGGCCTTTTCTTGGCGTGTCAAGGTACAAACCTTAGACCCAAGTGAAATGTGAATTGTCGTATATCATGATCGCTGAATAAAACGTAAACAACGAAATATCGTATATATAAGTCGTATTATACATGAGGTGAACAAAACGTGGCAGTGGTAAATACGATATTCCTACCCACTTAACGCGTTTCTTATGCATTACCTAACCGTTCGTTACCCGATTCTTAGCCCTTTTGCTAAACGGGTTTCTAACCGTTTGTTTACGCGTTTCTTAACGTGTTTCATAAACGTTTAAGAGCCCGGATGAAAGGGGAGTAATCATGGGCGAAAGGGGGGTAATCCTTGATATGGCCTTTCTTTGAAATGGGAGACATTCTCATTTACCTGTTGGGTACTCCTGATATGTAAAATTAAGATCAACAGTATTTAAACTTTTAATTCTCGTTTCATTTCCATAATATCTAGCTAGATCTAGATCTATATTGAAATTGCGTTCATCTATATGTTGTAAAAATGTCTTTGTTGCTGCTGTACGTACAGTACCGTAGCAGATATAGTAGAAGTATTTTACAATAGATCTAGATCATATTAATCTAAAGTATTTTTAAAACTAGAAGTTATATTAATCTGAATTTCAAATTGGTCTAAAACGTTTGGATTTCACTTTGTGCTGAGCCATAGATCTACAATTATTGAAAACATAGTTTTCTTGTATTTTTGGAGAAGCTAACAAATCATACTTTTATATCATTGGGCACATTATTTGGTATTTCTTTTACGTAATAGTTCGTGAGTTTGTTGATAAGAAAGCAGTGGTGTGATCACTGTCAAGACTATTGTCCCCTGCTGAGAAAATAGCTAGGGGAATTACTGACCATCTGGCAGCTTTGATCGTATATTTAGGCTGGGTGAATAATAAAGTATTCAACTAAGACAATGTATTTTCATGCATTCATAACAATTATATAGATAGTATTTTTTAAATACTTGAATGCGGGGAACAAAAGAACTGACATTTGACAGCAGTGTAAACACAGACAATATAGCTCCAAATTCAGGATGTTGATCAAGGTCTTCACTAGTATTTCCATAGGCCTAATTAAAATCATCTAGCAAATTTATGTGGTGATAATGAATGGAATATACAGTTAAATAATGATGGGCCATTCCATTTTTAAATTTCGGCATACAAAGATTTACTCTTCACAAAGTAACAAAATAATAAGAACGTTTTCATTGTTATATGTGAGCATGAAATACGCTTATTTGTTTAAACGCTTTAGACCTACCTCATAATGATGAAAACACCTTTGAAAACGTAATACGTTCAGATCAGATTGCTCTCGTGGAAGCCCTTTGATCTTGGGTCTGCGCTCTTTGCTTATCCCATTACATACACATGGATATAACACTCTAAAGCCTTTGCAAACAGAGTAAACCTAGACATGGAGGCTCTTGTAGGGGCCGTCGGATCAGGACCCACTCTGCTTATGAAATTATAAATTACTAGACCTAACTATATTTTCTACAAATAACAAAAAGTCGTGTGCACTTATACCGTTGTTAAATTAAGCAAGATCTAATAAATACTCATGATGTCATTTTTTTCTGACAGAAATATTCAAATGGGAAAGGGTTAAGAAATAGAATAGATCTGAATTCTTTAGTAGGTTTCTTCATTCTAGATAAAAAATTTGGTGGTTTACTTTGTGACCGTTTTTCTATCTGAAATGTAGAAACCTACTCAAAAAGAACTAATTCTTCAATACATTTGTTTGATATACAGTGGATATCTGATATAAGCTTTGTACAAACAAAATTTAAGAACATATCGTTACCTAAATGAGCAAATCATCGACACTAGCCGAGATTGAACCGCTAAACAATCGTTGAGTGACAAATCGATTCTTATTCTTCTTCATTCGGACTTTTTTGAAAACGGCTATCATCGATAAGATCCAAAATCTCCACATGAAACGGAAAACTTATGCACCTACCGCAACTTCTCTGGTATAATCGTTTCTTTACGCGTTTAACGCGTGTAAACCGTTTATCGCGTAACCGTTCGTTAACCGTTCGTTAGCCATTCACTACCCGTTTCTTACGCGTAGAAAAACGGGTAAATGGGTAGGAATAGCATATTTACCACTGCACAAAAATATCGTACATTTAAAACATCGTCTTTTTATCAATGATAGAATAAATAAAGTTTTATCAATTAATTCGTTTTTAATATGATACCAGGATATAAAACTTATTTGTCACATAAAGACGCATTCATAAAAGTAACCATTTTTTTTCTCCTCCTAAAAAGTAATGATTTTCAGTATACGAGGTTTTCTCATCACGGCGACGATAAGTATTTTAGTGCATGTTAGAAAACAGTATACAGTAATCCCTCTCTATAACGACCACTAAATTTGTGCTAATTAGTTGGTATTTTGGGCAGGTTGTTGCTTAAAGCAAGGTGAAAGTAAAACAGAACGCTCCTATAGAAGCGTTCTGTTTTACTTTCACCTTGCTTTAAGCATCCACCTGCCTTTAAGACAAAATGCTTAATGTAATTTAGTGGTCGTTATAGAGAGGTTTTACTATATTATGAACAACTACACATAAATACTTGAATTGCTCTGATCTAATATTTCGACCACTAAGGGCCTCTTTCAAAGATTATCAAAATACTAGTCGAATTTTTGTATTATATTAATTCCCTATTTTGGAATATTTTCTTCATTGTGAACAATGTCACAGCAATCAAACTTTGATTCAACACGTTTTGTCCCAAAACGTGAATAATTGCTATTGTATTTAAATATGCGTTTAAGTATATTTTAACTATTAAACATATTATATAAAACATGTATTCACTTTGTCATATTATCGTGATAAACCCATTAGTTTATGAGTGTAATGTGAACATTTGAATATGAATTTGCTACATAAAATTCAACGTTTAGATTGGCAATCAGCCTTTAACCCTTTCTTCCATAAATACGCATTTTCTACGTGTATGTAGTAGTCATTTCTTGAAACCATTGTGGTCTATCATATTCCATAAGCAAACAGAGCAGACCCTGATCAGACGGCTCCTACAGGACCCGTCTGATCTAGGTCTACTCTGTTTACAAATGCGTGAAAACACATTTATATGAGGGAAATGGTTAACTTATTTTATATTTTTTGAACGTGAGCAAACGTTACGCATACTAACTAAAATGACCCCCCCCCCTGTTCTGAATATTAACCCATTTGAGTCCAATGGATTATTCCACGTTTATATATTGGATTAGTCCATTTTTTATCTAAGGGATGCCTGGCCTAAATTTTCATTTTCGTTTAGTTTTATATTGAACTTCCTATTAGCAGACAGTGTAGACTCTGATCAGACGCCGCATTATGCAGTGTCTGATCAGGGTCTACATTGTTTACATATATCCCATATATATCGTCGCTGCTGACAAAACCTCGTATAATGAAAATCATTACTTTTCAGGAGAAGCAAAAAACTGATTGTTTTTAATGAATTCGTCTTATTCGATAATTCGATAGGCACTGAAGCCCGTGCGTAGCATCAATTTGAAAGGTGAAAACATTACCATGGCCAAAATGGAACAAACACCGAAAGCTAAGAAGGTGGACTTTGATAAATGTTCTGTCTTGTCACGTGAGCTTTAACCCATTCTCCCTCATATTGATGCATTTTGATGCCTCTGTAAATATGGAAAAATAGTCAAACAGGGAGAGCCACACACGAAATGACACCGCACCAAACACCATCTAACAAGAATCGGTAAAGCCATAAGACAAAACATAACAGGACGCATATCAAGACGAAACACATTAAACAATAAGCATATTAAACAACAAAATTGACCGTAGGCTGAAAGCAGGTATCCAACCTCGTCCTTATCATTGTAAATAAAATTCCCCCTCCAGACAACTCCACAACATGTATAACGATGTCTGCCAAAATGATTGAAAGTCATTATATGTTGAAACAATTGTGATGAATAGAGCATTTGATCCTACAGGAGCAAATGCTCTATGTATTACAATGGTTTTAAAACTACACAATTCTAAGTTTTCCCTAGGGATCAGTTACGCGTACGTTTAATTTGGATCCAGCTACGCTGTTGACACTATGTGAAATATTTACATATGTACAGTCAATAAACGACACACGTGTAAATACGCATTTGTGACAAAATGAGTTCACACTCTTGAAACAAGTTTTAAACTCAAGGAACAAAGAATGACGTAATAGTTAATGATTAATATAATAAGTCACAATGCAAACTATTGCCAGTACGTTTCTGGATTAATAGATAACATATATTCCCTCTGAAAATTTGACTACTTGCCTGAAGCATTGTTTTTTACAAATGCATCAGTACTATCATCGAATGCCTCGAACCAGCAGATGCTTGGTTTGGGAGAAGGGGTACCAGTGAAGATAGACGTGAAGCATTGGTCCCTGTAGGTGGAGATGTTTTCGACTTTCTGATGTTCCCAAGTGTGAAACAGTTGGTCAGCCTTAATGACAGCCATGTCATACTCGGTATCAACACACAGATCTTTGAGGAAGGCTGTCTGGAAGTCTATGTCATCATGACAATCCTTTAGGGCCTTTCTTCGCTCTACCCATTCGGAAACATGCAATTCCATTTCTTTATCTGTTACAGACATGATCTCCTGTGGTAATGTTCCCATTATAAACCTGAGTAAATCGAAACAAAACAATCATTAGGTGTACTAATAAAGTAAAGCTAGCCTGCTTTAAAAAACAAAAAAAACAACAACAAAAAAACCTCAACGATATATCACAAATATTTAATATTTAGTGTATGTTTGTTTGTGTTGATATACGTCCGTTACTGCTCAGTATAAGTTAATTGGATGCCCTATACAGAGGATGAGAGGATACAGAGAAACCCGGACACAATACCTTTATTATTATTATCGACAGAGTTTCTCTGGTTCTTTTAGATACCTTGCATAAAGCACTGCTATATCGAAACTCGGTTTATGGTCTCGTCCGAAGGACTTAGTGAATGTATCTATATCAGTTCAACACAAACATACAAATACTTTTATCTCTATCAGCTTGGCTAAAACGATGAATTACGTGGGGGAATTATTGACCATTATACCCAATGCATTTATTTCAATGCTGTTGTTTGGGTGTACCATCAACGTGTACGTGTCAATGATGTATTTACTGCATACTGTATGCGCTTGATATAAAGCGGACGTTCAAATGAGTTTCACATCGTCCTCTAAGAAAGGTGGCAGCTTAATGCAACGTGAAAGTCTGTTGAAACATCCAACCACCTATAAAGCTCTAATTTGCATTTTACTAACATTCCGGTTTCGAGAGGTTGTACTGTACTCAAAGATCCAGATAATATGTGTAGATTAAAACATGTTTAAGAACAACTGTATTTCTTTACCAAACCCTATGTCACTATTGTCACTTCGAGAGTGGTCACAACATATGTTTTGGTAGAGAAATGAAGACTTTAGTATTTGAGCACACGCCTTTATCTGTAACTCTGTCAGTACTGTTATAAATAATATTATGGTCTATCATCGGCTGTTGAAATTACGGATTTAACCCTTTCGCTGCCAATGCCAGATCTGTAATTACCTATGCAAACAGTTTGGACCCAGATGAGACGCCGCGTAACTCGGCGTCTCATCAGGGTCCAAACTGTTTGTTATTGTTACTATGTTTTTGAAACAAAAATGAAGAAAATAAAAAAAAAATGAAAATTTGTAGCAGACGACAAAGTTAGCAGACGACAGAGTTTGGCAGCGAAAGAGTAAACATCTTGTCTTTTGTTTTCGGTGAGTTTGATTGCAATTTGGTTAAACGGCGTTGATGATATACTATCAAAGGCAAGGCACATCTAACGAACAGTTCTTTGAAGGTCGTGCATAAGTACAGTAGAACCCCTCTAATGCGACCACTTAATGAATAAACATGGGTGTTGTTATAAGCAGGTGGTTACTTAATGCGGGACAAAAGTAATGCAGAAATCTCCTCTAGGAGCTTTCTGCATTACTTTTGTCCTGCACTAAGCTACCACCTGCATCTACCGCCCAGAATTATACCTCTTTTAGGTGGGCGCATTAGAGGGGTTTACTGTATATGTGAGGCCACACTTCACTGATGTCTTTGTGGACTTTCATGTATCATTTCCTAATTTCCTGTCTGTCATTTAAGCATAATCTTCCATGATTGGTTTGTTTATGTCTTTTTTTTGTCTCTTTAACACTTTCCCTGTTCTGTGTTTATTTCAAATTTCAGTACCTACTGAATATTCATGGAGAAAATAATTATAGTGAAATATGGAAGGTGGAACATTGTAGCCATTTCAGAAAGTCAAGAAACAGGTCTATCAAATTACATAAGCAAACAGAGCAGACCCAGATCAGACGGCTCCTCTAGGAGCCGTCTGATCCGGGTCTACTCTGTTTGCAAATGCACGAAAACACGTTTATATGAGGGAAAGGGTTGATAGTATTTCAGTTATATCGCGACGTCCAGCTAAGTACAGGTAGAGAAAACCCACGAAGTCACGGATCAAATTGCATTTTATCATGCAACGTCACAAAATACAGTCACTTCCTACTAGCATAATATTTTCCACGTCGACGCTGTATTTTGTGAGGTACAGTGCATGTGTACTGACCCGACTGGAATGCAAGTTTGGTTCAGCCAATAGGAGGAAAACAGAAGGACGAAAAAGGCATAATTAAACATAAACATCAAATTAACACATTTTCCGACCTTTGTCTCAACTATCTGTCCATATAAAAGGATTAAATCAAGTCCGTTTATGTTGTAAAAGTCGATGACGTCACTGCATGCCAACATGACGTCACGTAATTCGTACTTGCATCTATTTTCATCCAGGGGACGAAACCGCTTTAGCAATCTTTCTTTTTCTTCATTTTCTCTATTTTTCTTGGAGTTGCATGATAAAAGAATTACTATGCTAGTAGTTTGGAAGTTCGGCTGTATTTTGGCAAGGCTCGCATTTAACAACTTTTCTAACTCGCCAAAATATAGCTGAACTTCCAAACTACTAGCATAGTAATTCTTATGTATTGAGCACAGACTACTACCACCGAGCTATTGCAAGCCAGCTGGAAGGCTTATCTCCCATGATAAATTTTGCATTATACATTATAAGAAAAAGTGTATAGAAACGTTGGTTTAGTTACGTTCAAGTTTTATCGTGTTCGTTGGAAAAACAAACCAGCTACATGTACAACTTTTGAAAAGCACGCTACGCGCTGACAAGCTATAACAATTACAAGTTTGTAGAATTTTCAGCTGAACTTCGATACCTCGACCTCGGGTAACCTGAATTTCGGATAACTCGAAGTTCTCGAACTAAACAATTCGGTCCTTCCAAAATGTACTCATGTGTTCTAAAAGGTACCACTACGCATGTCTAGAAACACATGAGGAAGCTTAACGAAGGTCGAAGGTACAGGAGCTTTCAGCATTATTTTAGACCTGCATTAAGCTGTGAAATTGTCCAGATTAGAAAGTGTCTAGATTAAAATTCAACAATTTGATTTTAGTACCCATGATTTTTAACGCTTTGCACGTGAAGTAAGCTTTCGTTTGCATCAGTGGTCGTCTGCTTTAATTCTTAACCCTTCGCTTGCTATTCACGTCAATATACCTACCTGTAAATAGTGAAGACCCTGATGAGACAGCTCCTGCAGGAGCTGTCTCATCAGGGTCTGCACTATTTACAAGTTGATTGTGCAACCAGTGCACTCCACAGCAGTGATTGCACAGCGAAATACGTGTACACAGTGAAGATATATGTAATTATACAAAAGGGCATGGGTAAAGAAGGAGAAATGTATTTTAAAATTCAGCAAGAGAAGGGTTAAAATGATAGTTCTCTCATTTCTGATGAGATGCTGCTTCTTCTCGATATTCTAAGAATGTGATATTAGTATACTTACTTGCATACCCAAAGGGCCGTGGCCTCGAACATAGTAAATGTATAATATTGGTCCTGTACGCCAAGGTAGAACAGTTTGCGATTGCCTCCCTTTGTCCACACTGTTCCCTTGTACAGACCTGCCGGGTAGACTGACAAGCTAGATTCAAGTCTCAGGTCGTCCTCGAGAAATGGAAAATAGTATTTATACCCAGTTGACAAAATAATGGCATCCACTTCCGCTGTGCTACCATCTTTGAATGTGGCGGTGTTGTTGTGGATATTTTGAACCAGGGGACGCTCCTCAATTCCTTTCGGCCACTTGAATCCCATTGGCTTGGTGCGCCACGTGCAGATTACACTCTTTGCCTTGTACTTATGGCATTGAAGGGCTATGTCTTCTGCGGAGTAGCTCGCTCCAACCACAAGAATCGTCTGGCCTTTGAATTCGTTCGCGTTCCGAAAGTCATGCGAGTGAATGATTCTGCCTGAGAACGTTTCAATCCCGTCAAAATCTGGTGTGTGTGGAACGTTGAAAATACCGACTGCAACGATGACATAGCAGAATCTTTCCGTTTTGTTGGTCTGTAATTTTAGGTCTCTTACGATAACAATAAATTCGTCTGTGTCTTTGTCGTACTGGATGTTTCGAACCACGTGGTTGAATTTTATCTTTCCGAAGTCCATATTTTCCCATCGACCTGAAAAAGCAAAGTTTTTATTTGTAACCTTTTAGGAAATTACAAAACAAACAACGTCAGAAGTAATAGTGCTTTCGATACTTCTCATATAATCTGTGTGCAATTACTGATAGCTACACCAATTTGTTATAAATAGATGGAGTACTGAGTTAAACTACCAAGTCATGCTTAACCAGTACAAATTCCACTGGAATGTCGCCAGAAAGACTGTAAGGCCATCAAAATGGGATATGCAAGGTTATTTAATGCAAGGAGAATGGGCTTTCCCAAATACCATTAATCATGATGCTTGATGGCCTTTGAAAGATACAGAATAACCACTCAAAACCAGAATTCTAGTATAGAGCAGAATTTAGATACTTATAAAAGGCAGGTGGCAACTTAATGCAGGTTGAACGAAATGCATTCAGCTGCCACTCATCTCCAAGACCGATATTTATGCTAAATTGAACGTCCGGTTTAGAGGTGTTTTACGGTAAATCCGATTTAGTTTTTACATGTTTTATCAGTCTGAAAACCTCATTACACTGGTCAAAGGCACATCCAATTTTACAATTATATGTCCTTGACGCCATACAGTACGACAGCCAACCATTAGATTTTACGAAACCATGTATAACTAGACCAGGTGTCACAGTTCAAACGAAGAATCCTTGTAACCCATTAGAATCTACACTGTTTTGCCGACTTGTATGCATGACAAACAGTGTATGCATAACCTGATCATGCAGTTTTAACCCATTCCCTCATGTTGACGCCTTTTAATGCCTCTGTGGTTGTCACGTTTTTAAACCATTGTGATAATATAGAACATTTGTTCCATAGGAGCAATGCTCTATTTTTCATAGTGATTTTAAAAGTACACAATTCTAAAATTTCTAGTAAAGGCTCCTTTTCGATAGATATATTCAACTTGGTTGTGTCTAAAATAGTCTATGGGAGAATGGGTTAAGACAATCTGGTTTCTATACTGTTTACAAGTCCTAAATGTTGGTTTTAGTATAGCGAGGTTAATTTTCTCCTACCGTATTCTCCATGATAAAGGCACACATTCTGATAAACATTTTGAGGGAAAATTAACGATAAAGTGAAACAACTATATAAAATAATAACCGTTAAATAAAGAAAACGGATATTAGTATACAACCGGTAGTAGTTTAATTTTGACCGAAGGCAATGAAGAAAGATCACATGGCCCATGGGGAGCTTTCTGCATTGCTTTAGTTCTGCATTTAGTAACCACATGTGTACAACATGCATGGTGCTCCTTTTAAATATGTTCCACCAGCAGGAACGTTTAATAGAGAGAGAACGGTATGTACATGTATAATCACCTTTATTTATGAAACCTTCAGCCTCATTTCCCCAAGATCATGCGTCATCATATAGAATAAAAACCAACAGAGATATAAGCGTCACGGGCATCTGTGAATATACTAGGAACATAGGTGCGTTGTGCAAACCTAGATATGGGTCCATATTCTATTTTATACTAAATATGTGTGGCACATGTGTACATGAGCACTCTTCAATTGCTGTGAATCGGTTCTTGTAGAGATCATTTATGTTCTACCTACAGTATAACCTCTCTATAACGGCCACACAATTACATCAACTATGCTGTGTTAAAGACTGGTGGTTGCTTAAAGCAAGGTGAAAGTAAAACAGAACGCTCCTATAGGAGCGTTCTGTTTTACTTTCACCTTACTTTAAGCAGTCACCTGCCCAAAATACCAACTAATTAACACAATTTAGTGGCCGTTATAGAGAGGTTTTACTGTACATCCTTTGGCGCTATGCGACCTGTCCAAGGGGCGGTGTCTTCAAACTCCAATATATCCTATTTTTACCCATTTGTTCCCACGATCCCATATATGGGACGTCGGCAAACAGTGTAGACTCTGGTCAGATGTGCATCAAAAAGTCAGATGTGCAGCAAAATTTAATCGGGCGTATGAGTCGTCGTACAAATAAGAAATCAGACACAATGAAATTAAGAAAATAAATAAGAATAAAAACAAACAACTTAAAGTCATTCAGCAAATAAATAAACAAATAAATTGATAAATAACAAGATAATATTAGAACATTATAATAAGATAACAAGATAAGATTATAACAATATTAGAATAACCTAACAATATTAGAACAATAAGTAAAAATAAATAAACAAATAAACAGAGTTAAAACGTAGAATAAATAATAACATAAACTATTAATAAATTGAATTAAACACAAAAAAATGCATGTATTAGCATCTATCTATCCCAAAGAAACTTCAAATTTCAGACTTTAAAATGTTAAAATTCAAAGATGGAGCTTTTCTAGGGAAATGAAATGAAAGGGGAAAACAAACAAACAATGGAAAACAAACAAACAAACATCAAAACAAACATCAAAAACAACAACCTAACTTTCTATTCTAATCTTTTTCTTTTTGAAAGAGGTATAGATCTAGCATTCGTTTTTGTCTATTAACATGTCCATATATCACTGTATTGTATTCTTTATCATGCTTGCTATAAGCATACTATGTATGTTTTATGCAATAAAGAAATTGAATTGAATTGAATTGAATTGAATATTTTCTAAGGAGATACGATTGCTTTTATTTAGAAAACAATCACATTTGCTTACTATTGACAGCAGTTTGGACGCTTGTCTCACCTTTTAAATAATCTCGCAGCACAGGTCTAGGCGGGAACGACGGAATTGCCTTCCCAAAGTGCTTTTCGAATGTATAGTCCGGAAACTCCACACATTCCTTCGGTCCGTTGGACCACAGATGTTTATACATGCCGCCATGACACGGTTCTCCAAACTCGTCCGCGCCTGAAAACAAACCATGAAGTCCGACTTTTATTTCAAGCATCTGATTGTTGTTTTTTTTGTCGTCGAAATGTGAGTTAAAGTAGCCAATTGACCAATCAGATTCTATAAAAACTCAAATAGTATTATACCACAATAACAAAATGATACGTCAAGTAACTCCGCTCTCATCAAAGTCCACACTGTCTGAACCAAATCCAATTGGCTTATTTGATAATTCGTGGTCTGTGATTAGGAAGCTGACAAACTGACGTTCAACACATTGACAAACAGTTCAGTCTTTACCCCTGTCCTCCATGAATATTCATATAAAAATTAATGACGTCATGAATGCAATTTAGATTAATTTGTTATAATTTAGCACTTTGGAACGGGAAGGTTTGACTATAGCAGAAACTGTAGAACTATATTATATCTATATTATATCATAAGCAAACAGAGCAGACCCTGATCAGACGGCTCCTATAGGAGCCGTCTGCTCTGGGTCTGCTCTGTTTGCCAAGGCGTTCTAAAGGCGTAACTATGGAGTAAATCGTTATATCACTGTATAAGTAACTAATTAGAGTCGGACCAAATCAGACATAAGTAAACCATTATTATTATGAAGACAGTTAACCCTTTACTCAATGAATATCCATATAAGACATACTGACATGATAAATGGTAATTAAAATAATTGTTTAACGCTTCGCTTGCTGAATTTTAAAACACATTTCTCCTTCTTTACCCATGCCATGTTGTATAATTACATATATCTTCACTGTGCACAAGTATTTCACTGTGCAATCACTGCTGTGGAGTGCACTGGTTGCACAATTAACTTGTAAATAATGCAGACCCTGATGAGACAGCTCCTGCAGGAGCTGTCTCATCTGGGTCTTCACTATTTACAGGTAGGTATATTGACGTGAATAGCAAGCGAAAGGTTAAAACAATTGTTTAATAGCACACGGACACACGAATATTTTGTCAAGGCATATACTGCAAAACCATGTCTATACTATAGCATAAGCAAATAGGACAGACCCAGATCAGACTACTCCCATAGGAGTAGTCTGAACTGGGTCTACCTTGTTTGTAAAGGCAGATAAAGATGTATTTATGGAGTAAAGGGTTAATGCAGACCGCAGGTAATGTAGCCAACTACAAACGGGAGTGGTCTCCCTTGCCACAGCTTGTTTATTTGTTGCACGGAAGGCCAATATACTAAGGCTTCAAAAGCTACAGCTATAATCCTGGTTGTTTTTCTCTCACATAAAAACAGGAAGAGAAGTTGTGTGACGCATCTGTAATACCGTTTTAAATGCATGTGTACTTTTAGGTATATTTGTGTTATAAGTTGAATAATTTCATATAAGTTAATATTTTTTGAAAAGTAACCGTGTTTATCCACCCGTGGCACAACAAATTCGCTATACAGTAATACCTATCTATTACGGCCACTAAATTACACCAAGTATGTTGTGTTAAAGGCAGGTGGTTGCTTAAAGCAAGGTTAAAGTAAATATAGGAGCGTTCGGTTTTAATTTTAACTTGCTTTAAGCAACCACCTACTCTAAATACCAAACAACGAACACAATTTAGTGGCCGTTATAGAGAACTTTTACTGTATATAAATTGTTTTAAATACAATAAAACCTAGATCACCTGAACACTATCCGAACACTCAAAATCGTATAATTATCGATCTTTAAGACAGGTGGTAGCTTAAAATGCAGGGTGAAAGTCATGCTGAAAGCTCTTCGTGGAGCTGTCTGCATGACTTCCATCCTGCATTAAGCAGCCACCTGTCTATAAGAGTATAAACTCTTCCCTACTAAATATCGAAATGTCGCGGTTTTACTGCATAAGCGAAATGCTGTACGCGGGTACCCCCAACACACATATACACACACATACACACACATATCCCACCACTGACATTAGCTCACGTTTAATTTTGTAGTAATACCCGTCAAAGGTATCAAAAACTAGTTTAGGGCTACGCAGAATTGGCCGTTTCATATAATCAAACGAACAGCGTAAGCTAGACTTGGTCAATCATTTGTTGTCACTTATCCTGTTTTCAGCCGACATGTATAAATCTGTTTATAATTAGATCTTGACAGGTTAATAAAACAGGACAATACTTGTACACGTACATGTGTAACCAACTAGTAGCCCGAGTGCGGTTGATTTATATGCTTTGGCATATGAAGTTATTTGATCAAGTGACTGATTCAGGCATATGGGCTATTAATTTTACAAATGTACTCTTTAACCTTTTTCCTGGTGCATATTCTTGTAACAAATAATTTACGAAACTGTAGTATTGTCCTATTTTATTAACCTGTCAAACTTTAAATAATTATACGCTTGCTGAACACGCCATATATAGCTTCGGTTGATATCGATTGTTTCCGCTAATAAAAGCTTTCCTACATGCACTTGGCTCATTCGAGTGCTTGTGCATTTATTGTGAATCTCGTGAAAAACGTTTGAAACACAGGTTTACCAAAGCTTAATATATCCATTCAGTGACGTAGGAATATTCACATTTGACAGGTCAATAAAACAGGACAATATTATATTATTATAATGTTATACTTTCATAAACAGATTAGACACTGATCAGACGGCTGCTATATGAGACGTCTGATCTGGGTCTACTCTGATTGTAAATGCGAGAAAACATGTTTGTTTGAAGGAAATGGTTGAAAACGGGTTGGTTAAAAATTCCAAATGAGTTTCGAATTCGTATGCTATGTGTAGAAGACCAAGAGCTTTCTGCATGACTTTCATCCTGTATTAAGCTGGTACTTGTCTAGGTGACCGATGTCTCTACTAAACTGAAGTGTGTAGTTTTGAAACCACTGTGGTGAATAGACTACCGGTATTCATTACCGTAGTTTCAGAAATTGACTTTTACAGAGGCACTAAATGGCGTCAATATGACGAGGGAATGGGTTAGCATAGAGTTAAACACACATTTGGCCATCGTTCATAGGACAGCTTGGCTTAGAAAGAATGTATAACATTGCTAGACTATGTACGATGGCCAAATGTGTGTCTCATATGTGCCTCTGCTAACCGCATGGTATGTTACTTTATAACACAAATTACCGGTCCTCCAGGTAAAGTTCCACAATCCTCCACACGTGCTTTGCTTTTCATAGCAGACAACTTCCGGCGGAATCTCAATTTTTCCGAAGGCGCGGAGGGCCGACATTCCACAAGGACCAGCCCCGACGATGCAAACCCTTTTAGCCATGTCTGAATAAAATACAGAAAAAACAATCTTTTAACTTTTAATTGGTAACTTGAAAAAAAAAAGAACCAAGCTTAATATAAGTGCAGGGAACATCATTAACTTATTTGTTGTCAATATCGCATCTGTTATAATGTACGCAATCTTTTTTCTTTTTTTGGGGGGGGGGGGGACGGGGCATTAAGTTTTGCCCTTGTCCGTCCCTTACGTCCCGTACGTCCGTCCTCAAACTATTCCATCAAATATTTCTTGGCTCGTGTAAGCTGCAATGATTTGATATTTGGTCTGAAGCATAATCATAGTGAGTTGTACCGTATCTCCACTTTTCAGGTCTGTCGTTCATCTACTTCCTGCTTGCCCACACTTTGATTGAATTTTGGTGATTGTTTAATGACAAAAAAATTCGTAAAAGATTTCTTCGCTCGTGCAAGCTGCAATGATTTTATATTTGGTCTGAAGCATAGTCATACTAGTGAATTGTACCGTGTCTCCCCCTTTCAGGTCTGTCGTTCATCTACTTCCTATTTGCTCGCGGGGGCATCCGTGTCCCATGGACACATTTTCTTTTATATTTATATATCTATTTATTGCAAACGTGTAATACATATATAACACGCAAGTGACGTAAGCAAGTCGAAATGTAAGCAGGAAACAAAACCTGTTTTCTTTGTGATTTTTTTTGTGTCATCCGGTAAGCTTCGTGTCAAATTAATAGTAAATACACATTCATGTTATCCTCTATAGAGCTTTATCCCTTTACTCAATGAATATCTATGTAAGAAATAATGACATCACGAATGTTAATTGGATTAGTTTGTTATAATAATACATGGGCACATGACTATTTAGCAACGGCAGACACTGTAGAATCATATCTATATTATATCATAAGCAAACAGAGCAGACCCTGATCAGACGGCTCCTATAGGAAAGGCGAATTTATGGAGGAACGGGTTAAAGGGAGCAAATTAAACAAACGAAAAATGTAGCAGACGACAAAATATGCAGACGACAATATTTGATAGCAGAAGAGTTAACATTTAAGCGAATGCTTTATTTTGCAGACCATTAATTAGACCTCCTTCTGGTTGGCGCTTAAGACAGGTTTTACTATAATTATCAAATAGATTGGACATAAACCATGTACACAATTTAAAAATGACTGGCATTTTCAAAATATGCAGTCATGTAACATGTTGAAGCCGATTATTTCTTCATAGTACATGTAATGTAGAATCCTTACCTTAAAAAAATTCTTGCTGAGGTAAATATCCACTTATTTGAAATCAAACAGCTTTAATTCTTTACCAAGCGTTTACATTCGCCGCAGTTGACAGATATCAAGCAAATATCAACCGGGCTAGGAGCCCTGAATTCCTGGGGGTAACCTGAATAAACCTGCTTGTTATACCCCAGTAATCACACAGCTAGGTCAGACATACAATAATTAACATGTCCACGACCGAGTCCATGCCTCCTTGCTGTATTTACTGTTACACAACTAACCTATTACCTAATGAATATTCATATAAGAAATAATGAATATTCACATAGCATATAATGGCTATGAACATCCATTATCCCAGTCCCTCCTTGACCTTTTTTCAGACCCAAACTCTTTAAATAAACCCACAAAAAAGGAGTATTTACTAGGGAAAATAAAAATAAATAGAACAGTGTAGTTTTCAAAACATTGTGATAAATAGTGCATTTGCTCATACATGTATGTAGCAAAGTTTTAATACTCTATTTATCCCAATAGTTTCAAAACTGAATTTACATAGGCGATAAAGGTCGTCAGTAAGAGGGAATGGGCAAACTGACTTTTTTATAATGGCATATCAACAAGAGAATTGTGGCCTTTGTAATGTTCTAGAAACTGTAGAGTCGGACCTATTTTATTGCATATTAACCCTTCGCTTGCTATTCACGTCAATATACCTACCTGTAAATAGTGAAGACCCAGATGAGACAGCTCCTGCAGGAGCTGTCCCATCAGGGTCTGCACTATTTACAAGTTGATTGTGCAACCAGTGCACCCCACAGCAGTGATTGCACAGCGCAATACTTGTACACAGTGAAGATATATGTAATTATACAACAGGGCATGGGTAAAGAAGGAGAAATGTATTTTAAAATCAAGCAAGAGAAGGGTTAATCAAACAGAACATAAACAGACCCTAATCAAGTGGCCCCTACTGGAGCCTTCTGGCCTGGGTCAGACATTGAAAGGCGTATATCGAGGGTTTGGTGGAAAACTATTTTAGTGAAGGAGTTAGAATAGTTTTGCACCAAGCCCTCGATATGGAGTACTGGATTAAAATGCGGTTACTGAAAACAAGGTTAAGATAAGGGGTAGCTTAATGCAAGACGAAAGTAAGACAAAGTGTCTGCATTACTATCATCCTGCCTTAACCCTTTACTCCATGATTTTTAATGCAAAAATAATAACATCATGAATATTAATTAGATTGATTATTATAATAGAACACTGACACAGGAGGTTTTGGGCATAGCAGAAATTGTAGAATCATACCTATATTGTGTCATAAGAAAACAGAGCAGACACTCATCAGACGACTTCTGCAGGAGCCGTCTGATCTGGGTCTACTCTGTTTGCAAAGCGTATTTATAGACTAAAGGCTTAAGCTATCAACTGCATTGATGCAAATAGTGATATTTGCACCAAGTGTCAGCGTTACGATGTTATGCAGTAACCTTTCCCGGATTTACTGTATTTTTCCGATTCAAGCTTTTGAGAAACTACATGTAGATCTATTTGCCCGATTACTGAACAGTTTTGGATCTTTAACAGACGTGGAAGTACTCGGCGTATCCCCAGGATCTAAGCTGTTTGCAGACGACAGCAAATGCAATCAGGGTTCGTTCTCAAGCTTTTGATTGGTCAGATTTGAGTTCTCAAGCTTTTGATTGCTCAGATCTGACCAATCAAAAACTTGAGAACGAACTCAGACTCAGCTAAAAGTTTTATAAGCATGGACCTAGCACTACAACGGTTAGCCCTTTACTCATTAAATACGCATTTATGTGCTTTTGCAAACAAAGTAGACCCAGATCAGGCGTCGCCTGTCGGAGCCGTCTGATCAGGGTCTGCCATTACTAAATTATCCTGTAACCATGTGCCTTTAGAAAAAATAATCTAATCAGTATGCATGGTGTCATTACTGCTTTCATTAATAATCATGGAGTAAAGGGTTAACCGTTTCCCTGATATAAACGTTTTTCACGCTTGTTCAAACATATTTATTATAGACCCAGATCAGACTGCTCCTGTACGAACTGTCTGATCACGGTTTGCACTGTTCGCTCGGAAAATTATAATCCATCTGATATTACGGTCCGTAACAATACCAAACACACCGTGTGTACATATTCCATTATAAAGCTTCAGCTAATAATAGCCAAGCTATCTTTAAATCTACATGAATATACAACAGGTAAAACTTAATGAAAATGTGTAATACTACCTTTCCTTTCATTTGCATTAGCGTAACAAAGACTTCCGTCTGCATGTCTTGTACAGTGAACCCTCGTTACAATGGAGGTGTTTGTTTCCAGACATTGTTCTGGTATAACGAGGTTGCCGATATAACGAGTGTAAATATGAAAGGGGTACCAACAGTTGAACGAGTACCAACAGTTGATCGCTTAATGCAGAACACAAGAAGTGCAAAAAGCACCCTAAGGGAGCTTTTTGCACTTCTTGTGTTCTGCATTTAGCAATCACCTGTGATATTGGCACTGTACTTATTTATTCAGTGGCTGTTTCAAAGAGTTAACGGTAATTTTGTTTCAATGCATATTGCCGGATTAACGAGGGTACCATTGTAACGAATGCCGGTATAACGAGGGTTCGCTGTATTAGGCGTAAACATCTCCAGTATGCAGGGCAATTTCAACATTTATTTTAACTTTAAACATTTTCCTGCTACAAAAATAACATACATTCTCAAACTCTTCTCTGTAACAATGTCCACTTATTGCCGATTCCCAAGCTTTTGAGAAATTACTGACTGAACATCAAACAGCTTGGATCCTGATGAGACGCCGAGTAACTCGGCGTCTCATCTGGATCCATGCTGTTGGCAAGTGCGAGTCAGGAGGTGAACAACGGGAGAAGCGATAAAATTACAATTTATTAAAGCTGTTAACTCCTGCTTATTTTGTCATGTTCATTTAAGAAATGAATGACGTGCTTCCGGAGTTCATGAGGTTATGCCACGCATAGCTTTACGAGCAAAGTTAGTGAAGCCCGAACGGCTTCACGTGAATCTTTGCTCGTAAAGCTATGCGTTGCATAACCCATGAACACCGGGAGCACGTCATTTATTTCTTATATTTATATTCCATTGTATTTCTTATATTTAAGGAATGAATGACGTGCTTCCGGTGTTCATTTAGAATAAGGTTATATAAGGACGTTGCAGGGCGAATGTAAATATTTACATATATCTTCACTGTGTACAAGTATTTCGCTGTGCAGTCACTGCTGTGGAGTGCACTGGTTGCACAATCAACTTGTAAATAGTGCAGACCCTGATGAGACAGCTCCTGAAGGAGCTGTCTCATCTGGGTCTTCACTATATACGGTTATGTATATTGACGTGAATAGCAAGCGAAGGGTTTAAGTAGCGCCATGCAGTGTATAAGGTAAAAAGGTACAAATATCAAATCTGGAAAACACATTCTTAAGCAAACAGCTATATTTTACGACCTTGGAGCGCACCAAAATAATTCACAAAACATTTGTACAGAGGGCTTGCTGACAGTAATCAATCTGGTTGAGAATACAAATGTATTTAATCACGGCGTGTTTACAAATGTAACAGGTGTATAACATATCTTGTTATTTTGAACTGATGTAAGGGTGGAGGAATGTATGAATGAATGAACGAATAAATGAATTTGATGCATGGATGGCGTTTTGCGATGCATTGCAAACAATGTAGACCCAGAACAATCACATGGTTCTTACAGACCGCATCTGCTAATGGGTCTCCACGTTTTGCAGCGGTTCTGAGCTACAATATTGTCGCTACTAGACTACAGTAAAACCCATCAAAACCGGAATTTTAGTAGTGAAGAATTCAGATACGTTTAAGCAGGTGGCTGCTTAATGCAGGATGGAAGTCATGCGGAAAGGGAACTTTCTGTATAACGTTCACCCTTCATTGAGCGACCACCTGTCTTCATACCAAAATTTATACAAAATCAAAAGTCCGGAGTTGGGTTTACTGTTCTTCATCTAAACCAAAACGATTAACCATTCGCTTGCTAATCACGTCAATATACGTACCTGTAAATAGTGAAGACCCAGATGAGACAGCTCCTGCAGGAGCTGTCTCATCAGGGTCTGCACTATTTACATGTTGGTTGTGCAACCAGTGCACTCCTCAGCAGTGATTGCACAGCGAAATACTTGTACACAGTGAAGATATATGTAAATATATAACAGGGCATGGGTAAAGAAGAAGAAATGTATTTTAAAATTCTGCAAGCGAAGAGTTAAATTCAGTGGGTGTTTTGAAACCCTGAACGCCGGTCTGGATCTGCACTGTGTTCGGGTTTGTCATAGAACGGCTAGTGTATGGAATATATGTAGTGGTGCCTCTCTGAAGCGATTACTTAACCATTCACGTCATAAATATTCATGTGAAAATAATGATATCATGAATATTGATACGATTATTTTACATAAATACTCATCATCCAATGAAATTTTGGCGAATGCAGAAATCGTAGAATCATAGAAACCTTATATGGACAACGGTTTTTTTAATCATGACAGGAACGGTAGATTCATAGCTGTATGATTTCATTCTGCCAACAGAACAGAACATAATCAGCCGTCTCATCTCGGTATACTCTGTTTGCAATGGCAACGAAAGGCGTAGTTGTGGAGTAAATGGTTAAAAATTGAAATAGTGAATATAAAGCGTCGTCTTTAAAAGCGAGTGGTTAATTATGCCGTCTGATATTTTGATCTTTGCACTTTTAGTTATTCCCGATTCATTGAAGCTTTAGAAACTATTTATCCATTTGTGAAACAGCTTTGGTCTTGATGAGACGCCGAGCAAATCCGAGCAAAAACTACAGTGCACCCTCGTTATAACGGCGGTGTTTGTTTCCAGATATTTTGCTGGTATAACGAGGTTGCTGTTATGACGAGTTTAAATATGAAAGGAACCCTATTGCCAGTTTTAAACTAGTATCAACAGGTGAATGCTTAATGCAGAACACAAGAAGTGCTTTTTTGCACTTCTTGTGTCTGTATTAAGCGGTCACCTGTCTTATTGGCATTGTACCTATTTATTCAGTGGTTGTGTCAAAATGTTAACAGTTATTTTGTTTCAATGCATACTGCCGGTATAACAAGGGTGCCATTGTAACGAATGCCGGTATAATGAGGGTTCATTGTGTAGTTTTTTCTGTGTTCTGGGAAACTTTTCAGTGTTTCATGTAGACAAAAACAACCTGGTAGAACTACCGTACTACCGAAAGTCAGCTGGACGTCTGTCTCATATATGAAATACCAAAATGCCAAGGCCGGGATTTCATCTGACGAGGGCTACATATGTAAACGGGGATCAGGTTGCAACAAGCCGTATAGACGGTACAGGTAAATCCAGCTACAGGTAAAATTAGATATTATGGCACACCTTTTTGAGACCACCGTTACAGGTACATGTATGTTTTGTTTATATTTTAAGTAGGTCATGTTGGTGTGCCATAATATCTAATTTGGACTGTATATTGAGACTTGTTGTTATTTTTATAGTGTACATAACAGCACACACATACAGGAACAGACAACATAAGTTAGTAAGCCGACACCCATGTACTGGGCTTTGGTCTTATAGATGTGTACCTGGTCTTGCAAACTAGAGGGTTGTGGGTTCGAATCCCACGCTATGCAGTTTGCTTTTGTAAACAATACAATAATTTTTTTCATTTTTTCTTTTTCAATTATATGTCAATATTTTGTTATTAATTGTGTTTTAATAAAATAAAATATGTGCCACTGGTCAGAATCGAACTCAAGACCCGCCGGGTGCAAGCCCAGATACATATCCATTGCACTAAGACAACTATGCTGAAGAGATGCGGCTTGCTAAGTCATTTAAAAATAAAGAAGCACCGTAGTCCCTTTGTTTTGTTTACATTAGAGTAGATCATAGTTTGTTCTAAAATTAGTTGATCTATCAGTACCTATAGACAAACAACTAGGCCTGACGGGTCACGCGTTCGCCGAGTCCATTTTTAAGGGAGATCAGCATATCGGATATCCACGTGCCATTTTTAAAAGGAAAGGTTTAGTTATAGGTATAAACAATAAGCGCATTAGTTATCGGAAACATAGCGTAATGGATAAGTCCTAGGACCATAAAAACTATACGATCGGCGAAAATTTTATTAGTCGCAGGTTCGAGTCTCGCATCAACTAAAAACTTTTTTTTTCTAAAATATTAAGGATTCTGTAATTACTAAGGATTATATTTTGATTGATTTTTACCATTTTCTTTTGTTTCCTGGAGGGGGGCAGTTATTCTTTTATTTCCATTTTTATTTCAACCATCGTATATGTCATTGTTATATATCTACGGTGAAACATCTCTAAACAGGAAACCCAAAAATTAAGTCATTGTTGGCCTTTAAGGACAACAGGCGGCAGCAAGTTTAGGAAAAAGTCATGCATGAAGTCCTCTTAAAAACACTGGTTTTGTTGTGCACTAAGGACACTAAATCTTATATTGATTTTTAAGCATCGATTTATTTTTTAATATAGGGCTCGAACTCAAACAAAGGCACCCTTCCCTAATATTGACGAACATATGCATAAATGGGCATTACAATTATACAATATGACATAAATAATATTTTACTATTCATTCAAGATTAAAAACGTTGAAGGTCGACACGGGATTCGAATCCACGCTTAATAAAAAAATAAAATAATCTCGCAATGCCTTCTGCGTACCGAGACTTTACCTACTGCGCTAAACTGCTGACAACAATCCTGCCTTCATTTTTATCTTATATACTGAACGCGTCTGTTTAAAAAATGGTCCGAGGACATGCGGAATGCTGCTCTCCCTAAACAATGGACTCGGCTGACCTCTGACACGTCAGACCTAGTTGTTTGACTATACCAACTATTAATAATACCCTGTGCACAATATCGGTCTATAGGTCATATTTGTTGACAACCAGCTATCATATTACAAGACTGAAGTATTATCCTCCCAATTTTACCTGAGACTCGATTAAATTTCGGCGTCTTTATCGGGATTGTTCGTAATACTTTGTGACAAAAAATACCAAACCAAAAGCCGGTAATAATCATGTTCCTCGAGGATTGTAAAGTAAAACCCCTCCACTTAATGAATAAACATGGCTGTCTTTATAAGCAGATGGTTGCTCAGTGCAGGACAAAAATTATGCAGAGAGCTCCTACAGGAGCTTTCTGCATAGCTTTCGTCCTGTATCAAGCTACCACCTGCCTTTGCAACTGTGAAGTATGCCCCCTTTTGCTGGTCGCATTAGAGGGGAGGTACTGTGTTCTTATAGCGCATTCTTATACATTCGGAAATGTATTCGAAGATTACCGACGATAATAAACGTCTCAGGTCAAATTGGTAGGGTAATACAGTTAAAAAAATAACAAAAGACTTGTAGGGTGTCTAATGGCAGTTATCGACCTGTAGGTGTAGAAATTTGATCGTGTGCTTTTTTATCATATAAAAGAACACTGCTATCTTTTTAAATTTCAACTGTCGGTTTCATATTTAGATAAGATGAGTTAATATGTTTATATGGGAGGGTCAAAAACCTCATATTCAGTGTTTTTACAGACTTTTCACTAAATTGTTTAAACCCTTTACTTTGTAGATACGCCATTCTACGATTTTGCAAATAGAGCAGACCTAGACCAGGTGTATTCTGTAGGAGCCATCTGATCAGGGTCTGCTCTGCTTCGTTATAAAATAATATACTTAGATATGAGTTAACTGTTGCTGCCGTGATCAAAATTTCGGTTGTCCATGTGCCATTATAAAATTAATCCAATCAATATTCATGATGTCATCATTACTTACATGAATATTCATGGGGTAATTGGTTAAGAGAACAGCGATACATGGCTACAACAAAATAGAAATGGTATGCTCTGATCTAAAAATATAAGCGAATATAAGCGAAATGTCTAATAGTATAGCTAAATGCATACACAAAAATGTTGGTTTTTATGCGAAACTTTATTGCGTAATTTCTGGTATAGAGTTGACACAATTACATGTATATCTGACCCAGTCAGACCGGGGTTTTATTTGTCATGTAAATATCAGCACGACCAAATAAACCAATACAGGTGGATCCATTAACAATACGGTTAGAGGTCCAGATAAGATGCGCAAATCAACATTTTTAATAATAACTTCTTTATTTTTCCAACAAACCCTATGTTATAACCACTCTTCGAGGCGATTCTAAAAAGAGTAGTCCCAACATAGGGTTTGGTAGAGATTGTGTACGCACGAGTATCTGTTGTTCGGTAAAATATATAAAACACAATAAAAGTGTGACATAGTAATTAGAAAGATATCTGTAGCTACATGCTCTTTTGCTGGAAGTGTAATTGGCTCGATTCCCGGGTCTCGTATTTATTGGTTGTATATCTAAAGGGGAAGTCTCTACATTCGACGCGTTTCAAAATTACCTAAAATATTCAATACTCATTGGTTTATAGGCTGAAAAGAAGTACAGTAGGACCCCTCTAATGCGACCACTTAATGAATAAATATGGGTGTCTTTATAAGCATTAAGCTACCACCTGCATATGGCACCCAGGATTATACCCCTTTTGATCGTATTAGCGGGGTTTACTGTATATCCCAATAAACCCTATCGAAAAAACGTTGAAAATGACAAAACGTCCATGTGATTGATGTCGAAGATCCCGATGTCATTTGCCAATATTTCAGTTTTATTCGGATTTGGTTTTAGTTTCGTATATGTTCGCACAGCATCGCGTCTCTCCGGTCACTTCCGAGAATAGCTGTTATAGTTCGATTTCGAGCTCTGAGCCGTGACTGCACTTTTCTATTTATAGAAGTTGCAACCATTCTAATTTATGGGTAAGTGGGCAATGATTATACACGAAGCTCGTAGTAATCGTGCATAATGAGTATATGCAGTAAAACCCCGCTAATAAGACCATCTAAAAGAGGTATATAATTATGGGTGCTAGATGCAGGTGGTAGCTTAATGCAGGACAAAAGTAATACAGAAAGTTCCTAGACGAGCTTTCTGCATTACCTTTGTTCTGCATTAAGCAACCACCTGATTATAAAGACCCCTATGTTTATTCATTAAGTGGTCGCATTCTACTGTATATGCTTATCACAGGTCTGTATAACCACAGCTAACTCCGGAACAAATACATGGTTTGTGACGCGTTTTACCTCCACGGGTGGACTGGTCCTAAAGGTCACGGCTCACGGGTCAAAATCGAACTATAACTCTGTTACGTAAACAATGGAGAGATCGTTTAATCATCAGCAAAACGCGGAAAATTTGAACCGGAAAAGGCCGATAATACTTTGTTGTAGAACAAAAATTTATAAGTATTGATGAAATCTGTTTACTTTGTATCACAAGGGCATTTTTCGATATAAGTTCAAATTGACAATCGCCATGATAATGATTGAACATAATACATACTAAGTTTTATGATATTACTGAAAATATGCGTTCATTTGTAAGGATTTCCTCTTTAATGGTTACTGCGAGGACTCCATGCTTTGTAGCAATTGTATCCTGCCGGTGTCGCAGGTCCGCACCTGTGCAAAAGCGACCAACTTCTCGAAAAAGTATTTTCGCACCATATTCATATGTATTCGAGATAAATTACTTTTAAATAGTTTTAGATGTAATCTAGACATTTTGTCCTATCATTTTCTAAGATGGAGCCCCAGCTCAAGTTAGACCCAGTGTTAATACCTTTAAAAGGCGATAACTCGATTAATTTCACACCTTTTTCAGATGTAAAAAACACATTTGAATTCGTCTTAAAGAATCTTTTTCTACGATATATGATTTGCCATGATTGAAGAAAACATGTTTTTGACCGTTTCGAAGGTCCGGTCTTAAGTCCATAGACGAAGAGGCTGACAAAATCTATATGCGTACAGATCCGTTAATTAATACTGCCTCACTTATACAAAGTTACACACAGCATGTTCTTCGTCCACGTATTGATAAAGAATCTGAACATCAAAGACATTTCCTAAATAAAGGTATCGATTTTAATGATATTCAAAGTATATTTCGTAAAAAGAATCTAATCGATACAATTCCCAAATATTTCATCAACTCTGAATCACCTATCTTCTGTTATAAATATAATAAACCTATTAGAAATGTTGTTTTTAACTACAATAAAATTGTCTCTGACTTAAACATTGATGTTAATACCCCTATTTCTTGAGATTGTAGCATTTTCTAGTTTTTGCTATAAACCAGTTGGCCATATCATTACTGGTAATTTTTATATCATGAAAGATAAACGTCTCAGGACCCTCCTAACTAAAGGACCTAAATATAGATTACCTTCCCTTATTGATTTTGACGCTTGTCGAACTCATATTGCGGAAGCTATTCAAGAATCAAATGGTGTCGAAGAGAACATACTGATGTTAACGCCCTTTCGAATTGGAAGAAATGTATTTTCGATATTATTAATACGCGTATTACTTTTTACAAATCAAATTACCATCTTTTACCACCTCGACCTAGAGTTACATTTCGCTACTTGAAGAAAAACATTTCTAATTTTCATTCAGATTATGTTCTTGTTCCTGCTGACAAGGCATCAAACAATGTAATCATTATTTGAAGATTGTATTATGTTGATGTTTTAAAGAAGGAGCCAACTGATTCAAAAACTTATATAACAGTTCAAACACCTGAAAAAGATATAGTCTCGGAACATATAAAAATGTGCAATAATTTTAAGTCTAGTCCTAATATAAAACAACATAAACGTTCTACTTTGTACTGTATTCCGACACTACATAAAAACCCTTATAATGCGCGTTTTATTGCCAACTATAGCTGTTGTACCCCTACTAAATTATCTATATTTTTGACGTCCTGTCTTACTACGATTAAAGAACATGTAAAACGCTACTGTGATAAAATATATGAAAATTCTGGTATTAATGTTTTTTGGTCCATAAAAATTCAAATGATGTTTTAGCAAAACTTGAAAATGAACAGTATAACATTTCTTTACTGTGCTCTTATGATTTCTCTACACTCTATACTACTCTACCTCACCATCTTATAAAGGATAAACTTATCAAATTAATAGAAAAAACCTTTGCCAGAGAAAACAAAAGGTTCATTGCTTGTAATGTTCAACGTTCATTCTTTTCGAATTCAGAAGTTGAACATTACACAATGTGGAATTGCCTTGATGTTTGTAGATCTCTTACCTTTCTTTTGGATAATATATTTGTGCGTTATGGGGATACCATATATCGCCAGGTTGTTGGTGTACCCATGGGTACAAATTGTGCCCCTCTTGTTGCAGATTTGTTTTTGTATTGCTACGAGAGGGATTTTATGCTTAGCTTAAAACCTGATACACAGACCGATATTGTTAATGCTTTTAATGGAACTTCAAGGTATTTAGACGATATTTTGAATTTAGATTAACCTTATTTTGATACTTTGATTTCTTCAATTTACCCAAAAGAACTGTCTTTAAACAAAGCTAATCAATCTGACATTAAAGCTTCATTTTTAGATTTGAATCTTTCAATTACAAATGATAAAGTTTCGTCCAAAGTATACGATAAAAGAGAAGATTTTAATTTTAAAATTGTTAATTATCCTTTTCTAGATGGAGATGTGCCACGTTCTACATCTTATGGGGTTTATATTTCTCAACTTATTAGGTTTGCCCGAGCCTGTTCTTTGCTTGAAGATTTTAACAGACGTAATTTAGTTATAACTGATAAACTTCTTAAGCAAGGTTACAGATATCACAAACTTCGGAAAACTTATCTAAATTTTATTTTCGAAATTTACCTCTCATTAGTAAATATAATTGAAATCTACGGACGTTACTGCGACAAGGCATTTCTCAGTCAGAATTTTATGGGGATGTTATCTACAAATTTAGGAAAATTCGGGGTCATATCCATTTTCATGCTTTGTTTATTAAACGCATTAAAACATTTAAAAAGAAAGGTTATGATCCTATTATATTGCAACGCACTGCATGTTTGGTTATCGACCCTTTTACAGTCGGTAGCTACGCTTCCCTCTTTGCTTGCGCGATGACAGGCCGAGGGTAGTACTCTTTGATGGTGTACTCTTTGAGCTTACCAGACTCATGTATTACTTTTTCCCTGTCGTGCCATTAACGGCTTACCTGCAGGTGCTCTAACTTCAGCAAAGTCATTGAGTACATATTTGACGGATTGTCACAGTTATTATGCTATGTTTTACATATTGTCCTGTGTTCACCGTCGTCTATGTTGTGTGTAAGTCCAGCGGGGATACCTTTATTTACACTATTTGTAAAGCTAGGGTGACTTTGAAAGAAGTTTGAGGTTAGGACGTCCGTAAACCAGTTTAAACCCCCAGTGGTGATTTTGCTACTGACCGTGCCAAGGCGGTACTCTCTTTATCACCCTTCCTTTTGTTTGCCTTGCGTCTTTGTGCTTGTGATTTTGTTCATGTGTGGAACGTTTGTATCTGGTTCTTGTGTGTCTTTTGGTGTTTTCTGTGTTCATTTCGTGTGTGAACGTGCGTTTGGGTGTGTGGTTGTGTGTGTGCGTGTCATGCTGTCTATCGGTGTTTTGGTGATGGTTGCGTCTTGTATGTGGCTTTGCCTGCTTGCCTTTACTACTTTTCCATTTATTCAAATTCACTAAAGTGAAATAATGCTGATCCAAATGTTTGATACTTTCTATATTTCATTAGCAATTATCCGACCTTTGAATACAAACTTAAGCGAAGAAGTTTAATTGAGAATTAATAAATTAACCATATTTTAAGTCAAAACCATAGTAATTTACTTTTCTGTAGTTCTTCTGTAAATTCATATTTTTTCGTGTGTGTATGTTTATATGATCTTGCTCTAAGCATACAACTGTATGTTTTATGCAATAAAGAATTAAAGTGAATTGAATTGAATTGAATTTGAATTCATCTCGAAAAATCCTTCCTACGATATATGATTTGCCATGATTGAAGAAAAAATGTTTTTTTAAACGGTTTCGCAGGTCCGCGCCTATTTGAAAGTGAACAAATTCTCAAAAACATATTTTCCCGCCATCTTAACATATATTAGAGATAAATTACTTTTATGTACTTTTTCGTCTAATCGAGCCATTCTGTCTCATCCGTATATTAGAGTATATCAATTTAGATACGGGTTTCATACCCTTGATAGGTGATAACTCGATCAATTTGGCGCCTATTTCATATTTGACACAAGTTTGAACTCGTCTCAATGTAATCTTTCCAACGATGTTTGATATGCCTTGGTTGAAGAAATAAGTGTGTTTTTTTTCGTCCCAAATTTCGATAAGGAGTTAACCTGGCAAAACTTGCCGATTTCTCAAAAAAAAATCCCCCCATCTTGACATATATTAGAGAAGAATTAATTTATGTATTTTTTTTGTTTAATCGTGACATTTTATCTCATCCGATTCTCAGATAGAGCCTCTCAATTTAGATACGGATTTCACACCTTTGATAGGTGTTGAGGCTAAATAAATTTTATATTCTGAAAATGGTTGATCCCTCGAAAGCAAAAGTAGAAATGCAAAAAGAGAAAATTGCAGACTCGGTTTTATTGAGTCTGTTCATGAGTAGTAACTAAAAGTTCAAAAAATACTCACGCCTCCTAACACCGGCTGAAGCAGTATTCAATTTTCAAAACTAATAACATGAAAACTAATGATCCCGAAGGACCAGAAAATAAGTTTCGGTAAGGGGTTAACCTTGCAAAAATGGCTGAATTCTCAAAAATGTATTTTCCCACCATCTTGACATACTTTAGAGATGAATTACTTCTATGTATTTTTCATCTAATGGAGACACTAAGCCTCAACAATTTGGGCATTCAGCTGCAGACATTCATATTCGGCGTGTTCTGACTCGCCATTCATCAATAACATTTGAGGATGACCGCAGTCAATGCCTTGCAGCTGCACGTGTAAGGAGACACACACTGAAGTCTTCTGATCTTGCGGTTTGAGTTCTATGTCCCAACTTGTAACCGCATATGCGCTTCAGACTTTAAACTCCGAAGCCACATGTTTATCCACAGATGAACGCACAACCAATCGTCTTCCTCGGATTCAAGAGACAACCAAGAGAGAGAACCATACAGACAATTGACAGTTCTCTACTTGTAAACTCTTGACAATGACTGTAGGCGTTATCCTTCACATGGCATACAGAATAGGGTATTTTTCTACTTGTACACTGTTACAAATAATTGTGGGCGTTAGCCATCACACAACACATAGACTAGTATACTGCATTTCTCTACTTTTAATATGTAACCAATAATTGTGGGTATTGTTCTTCAAATAACATAGTTGTAAGCTATAATCAATAATGGTGAGCTTTACTGAACATATGTCTGTTCTGAATCTTTATTCATGTTACAAATGAAACATGTTCATTTAGGCACAGTGACTTGCTTTTTATTTATGCCAAATTTATTTATTTAATGTTCTTTAGATTCGTACATACGAATAATAAATGTCGACCACTAAATCGGCAAAATTCGTGTTCCATCCACAACATGTGGTCAGAGTATCAATTCGTACAGAAATTCAAATTGGGGTTAAACATTTCGGTTTTCCTTGCAAAGACATCAACATACACCTCTATCAAGCAAAGAGTTAAATGATTATTAACCTTACAGCACTGAATTTTCAAATGGACTATTCCAAAAGTCAAACAGGTCAAGCTTATGGTGAATATTTATTATTTAGGGATTTTTCTAAATAAAAGTGTAGCATGACAAACAGTGCATTCCCCAAGTGAGAAGGTTCCTCTATGTGCCCTCTCATTTGGGTTTTCACTGTCTGCAAAGGACATTAGTGACTCGTATACAACACAGTAAGAATTAATTTTCCTTAACCCACTTGCTCCCAGTGGATTCTTCCATGCTTATATATTGGATTAGACATATGTTTTATCTAAGGGATGTCTGGTATAAATTTTCATTTTCATTTTGTTTTATATTGAACTTCCTATAAGCAAACAGCATAGACTCTGATCAGACGCCGCATTATGCGGCTTCTAATCAGAATCTACACTGTTTGCCCACGTCCCATATATGGGATCGTGGGAGCAAATGGGTTAACTATTTCCCTAAAACAAACGCTTTTTATACCTTTGCAAACAGAACAGACCCAGGTCAGATGGCTCCTATAGGAGCCGTCTGCCCAGGATCTGTTCTATTTGCTTATGAAACTATAACAGATCTGACTCGACCGTTTCTACCAGTGACAAACCAGACCGTGTTATATAAAATAACGCACAAGATCAATATTGAAATACGACAGAAATATGTTTCATTTTTACAAAGTAGAAGCTCACCAAAGCGACCACGTGATTAAACCACCTTAATGCAGAGCTACAATGCGATACAAAAAGCTACCAATTGTTGTAAACGTTCAGAATTTAATTTAATTCACGATTGTTCTTCGGTGGTAGGCAAACCAAATTTGCCCATTTCTAGTTTATAAATGCTTCGATACTGTCGTCGAACGCCTCAAACCAGGGTTTTGGTTTTGGAGCCAGGGTACCAGTGAAGATGGAAGTGAAGGTCTGGTCCCGGTAGGTGGCGATGTTGTTTGTGTGTCTATAGTTCTCCCACTCGTAGCCCAATTTGACAGATTTAGTAATGTCCTTGTTGTACCCTGTATCCCGGCAGAGGTCTGCTACGAAGTCTGTCTGGAAGTCTAGTTCGTCATAAAAACCGTTAAGTACCTTCCTCCTCTCCACCCATTTCGAGATATGCGCTTTCATTTCATCATCTGTTACAGACATGATCTCCTTGGGTAATGTTTCCATGATGAATCTGTGACAAAAGGAAATCAACAATCATTCGTTAGTTTGCAAAAACTTCGAAGCTCTCCTTAATATTTTTCTTCCTATAAACGGCTTTTCACGCATCTGCAGACACAACAGACCCAGATCAGACGGCTCTTATGGTAGTTGCCTGGTCATGGCCTGATCTATTTGCTAGTGGAATTTGATAGTTCTGTTCCTTTGTTTTGTCGATTGGCTACAATGTTGCACCAGTCATATTTCATTATAGCTACTTTGTCAATGAATAATCAGTAGGTACTGAAATTTGGAATAAACATAGAACAGAGAAATGGTTAAACTCCTCAAACAAGGGTTTGTGTTTAGGAGACGAGGTACCGGCAAATATATAGGTGAACCAGGGTTTGTGTTTAGGAGACGGGGTACCAGCAAATATATAGATGCATTCTGAAGAGAGGTGATCCCCCGAAAGCAAAAATTGCATAACAAAAGGAGAGAATTGCAGACGCGGTTTTATTGAGTCTATTCGTGAGCAGTAATTGAAAGTGCAAAACTGCTCATGCCTCCTAGCAGGAGAACCTGTGCTAAGCGGGCGTTCATTTATTGAACATATGTGTTCAGAACCTAGGCGTTCATAAATTGAACATATATGAGTAAAGAAGCAGAGGTTTGCTTAACGTAGGGCAAAAGTAATACAGTGTACATGCTTATAAAACTTTTTACTTGAATTTGTGTTCGTTTTCAAGGTTTGGCTCAAATCTGACCAATCAAAAGCTTAAGAACGAACACAGACTCAACTAAAAAGCTTTATAAGCATGGACGCGGAAAACTCCTATAGTCTATAACCATAAGCTCCTACAACTATTAACCTTGTTTTCTTGTAATAAACGGCATACTGTTAATCCTTTCGGCACAAGATTTCTAATTTTCGTCTGCAAACCAATTTCGTAAAATCATGCTGTAAAATCAGGAAATGTGATATATAAATGCAAATTTCAAAGGAATAAAGCGCATATATAGAAATACAGTTTGAGACAAAACGTAAAGTACCTGATTAGACGCCGCCTTAAAAAGCGGCGACTAATCTGGGACTGCACTATTTGTCGTGGTGCATTTTTGCAACATTGGCGGTGAGAGGGTTAAATGAAAAGGTAGTGAAGTCAAGCAGGAAAAGACACAAACAAAACGCAACCAACCGAAACCGAAACACCAACAGAAAGCAAGCAACACATCCACACAACCAAGCACACACGTGCACACACACAAACACACGAGATAAACATCAAACACGAACAAAAGCATAAACACAAAGGCACAAAGACACAAAACAAAACAAAAGCAAAGGTGACAAAGAGAGTACCGCCTTGGAACAATAAGTGAAAACACCACCACTGGGGGTTTAAACGGGCTCACAGACATCCTAACCCCATACTTATCTCAAAGTCACTCTAGCTTAACAAATAGTGTAAATAAAGGTATTTCCGCCAGACCTCCCCACAACATAGACGGTAAACACAAAACAATATGTATACATTGTAATATAGCATGACAACAACTGTGAAAGTCCGTCAAATATGTACTCAATGACTTTAATGAAGTCAGAGCAATCGGAGAGAAGCCGTTTAGGGCAGGGCAGAGAAAAGACAATACTTGAGTCTGGTAAGTTCATCCCGTTTCTGGGCTTAATCATAGAGTACTAACTTCGCCCTGTCATCGTGCAAGCAAAGAGGGAAGCGTAGCTAACGATTGTAAAGGGGCCAATAACCAAATATGCGTTGCAATATAAGATTTACATCAACTCGTTCAAGCTTTTTAGTATACCCAACAAAATAATTTAAGAGTCACCAGTCATTTTCCCATAAGGCTCAATGAATTCACTACACTACTTTGATACTTCGTATATTTCACCAATGTCGCCTAATCCCAACGAAAATTGCAGGAATTTCAATTAACGGGTGCAAATGAAAATTACACCTACGGGAGTCTTATGCACCTCCATGGAGAAAAAAATGTAAAGCGATATTTTTCACAGAAAAATGCACAATTTTCAATAGGCACTTTCCTCGCTTTGGAAATCGAAAATCATATCAATGTTGGAAATACATGTAATGGAACATGGAAAGGTTTTCCAAATTGTTCGTCACACTAAAGACATGTTTATTGGTACTCCGGATAAGAGTAAAATTGATTTTTTGGAGGATTTGAGAAATTCTTAAAAAAAGAAAATCATTCCATGGATGCCTATAGGACCTTTGCATTACCCAGTCTCACTGGAATCTTAGTTTGACATTTTGACAATACTTCCTGTAAATATTGTCGAATTTTATTTTTGTATATGGAAAATATAGGATGCCAAAGTTGTAGGGTCATTACATAAACCCTATGGGAAAAGTACCACTGACTGTTGAGTAATATAAAACTACATACACGAGTGAGAGATAAGATGCAAACATTGTAGGCATACTTGCACGTCCAGAGAGCCGTAACCTCGAACATAGTAAATGTAAAGTATTGATCCTGGACACCAAGGTAAAATAGTTTGCGATTGCCCCCCTTGGTCCACAGCATTCCTTTGTAAAGATCCCCCGGGTATACTGATAAACTTGTTTCAAGTCTCAAGTCATCCTCAAGGAATGGAAATTGACATTTGTATCCCGTTGCCAAAATTATGGCATCCACCTCTGCTTTGCTGCCATCTTTAAAGAAAGCAGTGTTGTTGCAGATTGTCTGGACAAGAGGCCTTTCCTCTATTCCCTTCGGCCAAATGAACCCCATTGGCTTGGTCCTCCACGTGCAGATTATACTCTGAGCGCCATACTTCATACATTGAAGAGCTATATCTTCTGCGGAGTAACTCGCGCCAATTACAAGAATTCGCTGTGCCTTGAATTCGTTCGCGTTCCTAAAGGCATGCGTATGAATGATTCGGCCTGGGAACGTTTCAATCCCGTCAAAGTCCGGTATGTTTGGAACGTTGAAAATACCGACTGCAACTATGACATAAGAGAACCGTTCCGTCTTGTTGGTCTTTAAATTCAGGTCCCTTGCGATAACGATGAACTCGTCCTTGATCTTGTCGTACTGGATGTTTCTAACAACGTGGTTGAAGTGTATCATCCGCTGTAAGTCCGTTTTACTCGCTTTAGTCCACCTACCTGAAATGTACAGTAACACCTGTCTAAAATGGAATTCTAGTTGAGAAGAATTTAGATACATTAAGACAGGTGGCTGTTTAATTCATGGTGAAAGTCATGCAGAAAGTTCCTAGAGGAACTTTCTTCACGACGTTCATCCTGCTTTAAGCCGTCACCTGTCTTCAAGACCGATATTTATACTAAATTAAATAGTCAGTTAAGGTAGGTTTTACTAAATACGGTATGACACTTACCAGGATGTGAAACTATACTGTCTGTTCAAATTTATTTAAATGATCTGGTACACATTTTGACTACATCCATACATCCGAATCGATCGAGCTTTGGAAAACCCGATGACTGAGTATTAAACGGGTGGGGTCCTGATGGTACAAATAGTTTTTTCTGAGACAGCTATTAAGACATCTATTATTATCGAAGGAAATCCATATTCTTTCACTCATAGAAATACGAAAAGTGTGCGACAGTGAGAAAATATTACATTAACCTAATTCTAGGACGTCAGATATAATCATGTGTATGATATCAATTAGCTTAATGGGTAAATATGAACAAGATAATGTTTAGCTATAAGTTGGAATAAGATCTATACTTGCAAACTGTGTATACCCATACAGTGCTCCCTCTCTACAACGACACCCTTTGGGATATGAAGATTGTATGTGTTGCTCAGAGGGAGTTGTTATAGGGAGGGAAAATCAAACATAATTAGCTTGTTTGCAGATCCCCAGATAAGGTGTATTTCGAGAACTAAAACCGTTATGCCTCAATCAGACCCTATGTTGTGACCATTCTTTAGAATCGTCACAAAGTGACGATTCTAAAGAGTGGTCACAACATAGGGTTTGATGGAGGAATAAAGAAAATACGATGGAAAAAGATGTGTCTGGAGCCTTGTTGTTTCTGAATGATATGCGTTGTTGTAAGGAATGAATCGTTATTGAGAGGGCCGTTGTAGGGAGGGAACACTGTATCAGATGACTTCTGTAGGGTCTTCTGATCAGAGACTGTTCTGCTTTGCTTATTGAGACTACAATGTGAAGTAAACATAGCTTACAAAACGACTACAACGTTCGAGCATTATCACAGTTTCTTTATTTGACTTGATAAATAGAAAACGTGTGGGTATCCAAATTATGATTAACCCAATCATCGCCAATGTCCCATAAATGCGCCACGACAAATAGTGCAGTCCTAGATCAGACGCCGCCTTTTCAAGGCGGTGTCTGATCAGGAACTTCATTTTTTGTCTCAATCTCTATTTCTATATTTGTGCTTTATTCTTTTGAGTGTTGCATGTATTTATCTCATTTCCTTATTGTACCGAATGATTTAAAGAACTTGGATTGCAGATGACAATTAAAAATTCTAGTAAATGTTTACTGTTGCAAATGTTCCTGTATTTAATATCGATCACGGAGATTTGCTTCAAAATTGAAATTCAGCTTAAACGTGCACAATTCTGGTGCACAACATGTACACGTATTGCTGTTAAGTTAAACTTAGTGTACACTTTCTGTAGCAAAAGCATATAGATTTAAAAGTATGGAGTTTGACGACAATGTCACCTTCCAAATAGTCTCGCAGCACAGGTCTTGGCGGAAATGACGGAATTGCTTTCCCAAAATGCTCTTCGAATGTATAGTCAGGGAACTCCAGGATTTCCTTCGGTCCGTTGGACCACAGATGTTTATACATGTTACCATGACACGGTTCACCAAACTCGTCAGTGCCTGAAAATACACCAGGGTGGGCTAACATTTACTAACAATGCGTAATTTTTTGTGTAAGTTTCGCCGTAAATTTACGCTTACGTTCAGATTTCTTCTAAGAGGTCTATAGCAAAAACTTCACTCCTGTCCGGGAAAAGGTGGTAAACACGTCTATATTTACGCTAGCATTACGCCTGCTTTTCGCATACGTAATTTTACGCAAATACGCTTGAGAACAGCTACACAAGTGTAACTAAACGCATACTTTAAACCTACACCAGAGCTTACGCAATATGTGCACAGATTACGCCAGCGTAAGTAGTTAAGTAAAACAGTACCCTGACCCCGATGTCATAAATCATTCTGCGTGTTTCAGTCTAGGTTCATTCTCAATAATCTGATGCTTCAGTACTAAATCGTACTTATACTCATAATACTCATAAATCATACACAGGCTCAGAAGTTTAATACCCTCGGCGCAAGGAAAGGTTTGTTCCATATTTTTCGCCATGACAGACACATACAACAGTATTGTCACAGCCGTCCTTTTCTTCTACTCGGCTATTACATTAGTATCGTATTCTCATGATATTCAAACAAAACACATCGCCATAACTTCCGGGGCGTGGGTGACTAACGACCAATACAAGTAATAAATAAATAAAAACAGTGAATCCTCATTATACCGGCATTTGTTACAATGGCACCCTCGTTATACCGGCAGTATGCATTGAAACAAAATTACCGTTAAATATTTTAAACAACGACTGAATAAACAGATACAATGCCAATAAGACAGGTGATCGCTTAATGCAGAACATTAGAAGTCACTTCTTGTGCACTGCATTAAGCATTCACCTGTTGGTAGTAGTTTAAAACTGGCAATAAGGTTCCTTTCATATCAAACTCGTTATAACGGCAACCTCGTTACACCAGCAACATATCTGGAAAGAAACACATCCGTTTTGCATAACGAGGGTTTACTATATAGGTTTTTCAAAATACAGGCTTTAGCTTAATGCAGACTGAAATCATTGAAAAGAGCTTTCTCCATTGCTTTCATTCCGATTTAAGCAACCATCTGTGTATAAAATGCAAGAAACCTCTTTTAAGAATGTATCAGTGATGCAGTAATTATGTATTAATATAAGGTATAATGGAATAAATAATTATAAGAACTTTTGACATTTATTAACTGTTATTTTGATAACTGTTTACTAATAGGAAACTAGTAAATAATCATTTAATGTACATGTATCTTCATCTGATTCTGTGGACAGACGGTCGTACGGAAATTCATTTAGAATTACACTCCTCGGTGGTATTTCACTGAGAAAAACCATTTAAAGATCACCCGCATATATGCCAAAGATTTTGTCTTGTTATCAGCATGTATCACAGTAGACTATTGATCAACAAAAACAACGTATACCCTTACGAACCAAAATATTCGGACACCCGCTTATATCACATTGGTTGGTAAAGATAAACAAATCGTTTCCAACATTTTTCTGCATTTTCAACGTGAAATAGCCCACCAATGTTGAACTACAGAGCTCACTTAGTATGAACGGTGTAAACGTATGAAACTTTTGTATGAAACTTGTAAGAAGATGCTGAATTGCCAAAAAGTGCATACCCTCATCAGAGGGCTCATTTGCCTCTGATCTGGGTCTACACTGTTTGAAAATGAATGAATATCCGTGTCCCAGGTTGAAAGTACAGTAAAACCCCACTAATGCGACCACTTAATGAATAAACATATGTCTTTATAAGCAGGTGGTTGCTTAATGCAGGACAAAAGTAATGCAGAAAGCTCCTTTAGGACTTTTGTCCTGCATTAAGCTACCACCTGTCTCTACAACCCGGAATTATACCTCTTTTTAGGTGCTCGCATTAGAGGGTTTCTGCCATAATAATTTTACATAAGAATAACAAGTATCTATGGTAGAGAGGCACATTTAAGTTCATGTGATCTGGGTCTGCGCTATTTGCCTATGTTTACATGCCCGACTACTTAATGTACTGAAAGTACTTAGTCAGAGCGACATCTTTTTCCGTCACACATATTATTTATGTTTCTATTTTGTTGAAAACATTTGCGACCAGTGACGGTAAACTAAATGTATCGATATTGAAAGCATAGTACCAGTCCTCCAGGTAAAATTCCACAATCCTCCCCACGTGCTTTGTTTTTCGTAGCAGACAACTTCCGGTGGATTATCCATCTGTCCAAAGAAATAGAGGGCGGACATCCCTGATGGACCAGCTCCCACGATGCAAACCCTTTTCGCCATTTCTGAAAAAAAAGTTAAAACATAGGAGGCTTTAAGTTTTAATGTAAAAATAATTGTCTGGTGTTTTACCTGTAACGATACATTCCATATTGCCTTCTGTCTGTCAGTACGTTAGTACGAAGTCCTTCATTTGGATTAGTATATCGGTTCGTCAGTACGAAGTCCTTCATTTGAGTAATTATGTTGGTCCGTCAGTCCGTTACTCCGTCAGTCCAAATTCCTTCATTTGGGTTATTATGCCAGTACGCCCGTCCGTCATTTCGGTTAGTACGTCAGTTCTCCATTGCGACTGTCCGTCAGTACGTCAGCCGTGAGTTAGTCACAGGAAAGGGCGGTAGGAATGTCAGTCTGAAAATCCTTTGTACACACTTCCAACGAGACAAAGGTTGAAATAACATCAACCAGCTGTTTCCCATAGCAGGAGGATGCGTTGCATCAAGACGTTGTTTGTCTATTACTTGTCAAAATCAAGGTCAATGGTGAATATGTCCATTTTTACATTTGGCCAGAGGCGCTCGATAGAGATGGCCAATGTTCTAGTTCCTATAACATATGTTCGAAATTTTTAACCTTCTGTACTCTGAGTAATTGCCTGCAAATAGTGCCCTCTATTTCAATTCTAAAAGCACATTTTCTTTCATTTCTTTTCACAAACAGTTTCGATCCTGATAAGACACAGAGTCTCAACTGGATCCAAACTGTTTGCAAAAATTATCACACCAACGCTAGTATGTTAAAATTCCTCTAATGCGACCACCAAAAAGGGGCATAATTCTGGGTGGCGGAGCCAGGTGGTAGCTTAATGCAGGATAAAAGTTAAGCAGAAAGCTCATATAGGAGCTTTCTGCATTACTTTCATTCTGCATTAAGCAACCACCTGCTTATAAAGACAACCATGTTTATTCATTAAGTGATCGCATTAGAGGGGTTCTACTGTAGTGTTGACTGGTTCATTTGCCAAAGAGAAGAGTGTTTTATTTTCCGATTCTTACATAAATAGCTTCCAAACTGTTTGCAAATGATCTCAGAGACCTGTCCCCGTGGCAATGAAGGGGTTTCCACAAGGCTTTTTTTGAAAACATTATATTGATGTTAACTCTTTCGGCGCCATTGTCGCCTGTTGGCACCATTGAGAACAGAGCAGTCCCGGGTCAGATGGCAGATGCCGCCTTTTCAAGGTGGCATCTGACCTGGGACTTCACTTTTTTCTGTATTGTTTTAACCCATGCATTCAGGTTTTAAAAACAAATGTTTTACTGATATACCAACATTATCTAGTTTAGAATTATATTATATTTAATATGAAATTATTATTGCAGACGACACTTTTAAATTTGGCGCCAAAAGAGTTAACACTGTACCGGGCAGAAACGTCTGCTCACGCTTTTGCAAACAGAGCATACCCAGACCAACAACTCATATATATGCATAAGCTCTTAAATGAATATTCATGAGGTTAATTGTTGATTTCTAATGTGAATTACAAATAACAGGGTCAACAGGGTCAACAAGTTTGTTTAGTGAATCTTGTATCGCACGTAACAAATGTACCTCAATCGACAGGACATTTCAGATAATTTGAGGGGTAACCCAGAACGGAGGGCGCCTAAAGGAGGCCTCAGGAAATGCCTGGCGTCCACTACAGCGCCAAAGCCTGGGATGCAGAATGAATTTTGCTCGATTCGGGAACCTTTCGGGATCAGCTTTGTATTCGGGGTCATTCGGCACGCATTCCGCAAGCATTCGGAAAGTGTTACGAAGCGTTGCGGAACAGACACCGAAGTGATGCAGACTCATGCCGAAACCTTAAGAATTACCTCCAGAATGCTTCCCGAATGGTTTCCGATCGTGCTGAAAGGTTGCAGAACATGCCGAAGGGATGCCGAATCGTTGAAGAAATAAGGCCGAACGGTTGCCGAATTGAGAGTAACGATGTCGAATTTTTGTGTTATGGAGTGGAAAAGATGTCTCGTTGGAGTGGAAAAGATGCTTCCCCCTATATCTAGACTAGATTCATTCGGATGAAGCGGGGTTACCTCCGACTCCCAACACCTAATGGGTAGCGGGTTGAAGTACATTGCACTATTATCATGTAATAAATACTGACAGTTCCTTTACGCCCGGATGAGCCGTCTTATGCTTGCTTTATATGAATGCCCTTTTTGATACCACATGGGTTTTAGGCCATAGTAGAAACTATACAATCATATCTTTAAATGATATAATAAACATCAACTCTGTTTGAAAAAGGCGTAGAAAGGCGTATTTTAAAGGTTTGAAGTATTTGATGTGAACAAAATCGAACCATTGAACCATTGCTTCCGTTAGATTCAAAAAATAGCCAAAGTCGTTATTGACACATTACGAAATTAAAGAGCTCATTTGCCATTCACGTCATTATACTTACATGTAAATAGTGAAGACCCTGATGAGACAGCTCCTGCAGGAGCTGTCTCATCAGGGTCTGCAATATTTACAAGTTGGCTGTGCAACCAATGCGCTCCACAACAGTGATTGCACAGCGATATACTTGTACACAGTGAATATAAATGCAATTCTACAACAGGGCATGGGTAAAGAAGGAGAAATGTGTTTTAAAATTCAGCAAGAGAAGGGTTAAAAAGCTCATTTGCCATAATTACTGTCATGCGTTTCAAATGACAAGTCTGAGTTCGGTTTTCCCTTCGGTTCAGCGTATTATACATTATGGTTGATGCTATATTCAGCCATTTCAGATGACTTGTAACACAAATCGCAACTGTTGTTTGCTCACCAACTCTTTCAGAAGATATTTTGTTTTCTATTTGATTAGGACTGTCCTCATATAGAAAGTTAATTTACTGAGCGTCTTATGTGGAAAAGAAACTGTTATCAAAGCAATCGCATATTCGGCTTTAGCAATCTAGAAGATATATATATGTATATATGTATGTTGTATGTGATGGAAGAGTTCGTTATAGTTAACACTCGTTATAACGACATTCGATATAACGGAATATTCACATATGTGTTAACATGTACAGCAAAACTTTCTCTCTTAATCGAAATTTCAGCAACGAAGAATTTAGATCTTGTTTGGCAGGCAACTGGTAAATGCAGGATGGATGTTATGCAGAAAGCTCTTCTGGGAGCTTTCTGTATGACTTTCACATTGCATTAAGCAGCCGCCTGTCTTACAAACTGGTATTGATGCTAGTTTGAATCTTCGATTTAAAACAGTGTTACTGTATACCTGAACCCTTCGCTTGCTATTCAGGTCAATATACCTACCTGTAAATAACTGTAGTACCTGCAGGAGCTGTCTCATCAGGGTCTGCACTATTTACAAATTGATTGTGCAACCGGTACACTCCACTCCACGTGTACACAGTGAAGATATATGTAATTATACAACAGGGTGTGGGTAAAGAAGGAGAAATGTATTTTAAAATTCAGCAAGAGAAGGGTTAATTTTCATTGCAACGACGTTTTCAATACATCGACACTTCCTGTTGGAGCGAATGTGGTCGTTGTAACGAGAGCTGACTGTATATGCCATTTCATCATGTTGTTGGAGTTGTTAGTCAGAGAAGTAAACTATTACAGAACAAAAAACAACAACGAAATATTCCCCAATGTTAAACAGTCGCCGTGTTTGCATATACATGTACAAAGGGTCAACTCTGTACCGGCAAACCATTAACCTTCTACTCCATATAAAGGTACGGTGTATCTATGCAATCATAGGGCACCAAGGGAAAGCGGCTCCTGAACGAACCGCTTGATCAAGGTATATTCTGTTTGCTTGTGACTGTTTGTAGATCTGATTCGACTGTTTATGACATAGGCAAGGTAGCATGATGTGTGCCATATCAAAATAAATCTAATTAACATTCATTGACAGATGAAATTTTCATGAATATTCATGTAGTAAAGGATTAAGACAAATAATACCTGTTAATCATCAAAACATATAAGACCATACCTTAAATGCGTTGAATGAAGATGAATTTAAATATCCGCTGAATTTCAATAGCTTAATGCACACGGTTAAAGTGTGTCAATGATGTATAAAACGTAAGTATACAATTCGGTCAAATATGCAGGTACACGGTGCACCCATTTGTTACACACATACGTGTACGAGTACAATAGAACCCCTCTAACGTGACCACGTGATGAATAAAAATGACTTTCTTTATAAGCAGGTGGTAGTTTAATGCAGGACGAAAGTAATGCAGAAAGCTCCTATAGGAGTTTTCTGCATTACTTCCGTCCTGCATTAACCTACCACCTGCCTGTACCACTCTTAATTAAATACATGTTTATGGTGGTCGCATTAGGGACGTTTTACTGTATTTAGTTTCAGATTTCAAGTGTCTTGCGAGATTTAGCCTGTTTACGGTTTGCCGATTTACCATATAACTCATGGCGAATATTTTATAAGACTGTACAAAAAGATCGGACCCAGATTGGACGCTGTGCAACACGGTGTCTAATAAGGATCCAAATTGCTTGGTGCCGTGATTATGTTCCTTAAACGAAACTATAAGAAACTATGAAAAGGAACTGTAGCCGACTGCAAATTATAGCAATGGCTATTTAATAGTAAACCTGAACTAGACTCAAGGTTTATCAGAGCGGAACAGAACAAAATATTTTATTTTGACATAAAGCAAAAACTGTCGAATGAGATCTTTTTTATTTTATAGGCAAACAGGGCCGTCTATAGGAGCCGTCTGGTCTGGGTCTGCTCTGTTTATGTAAAGGTGTATAAAGGCGTATCTATGTAGTAACGTGTTACCGCTTTCACAGCTACATATTAGACGCGGTGCGCAACCCACAAGCCCACTGTCATCAACAAAGAGTCATCCATGAACAGACTTTGCATTTCATGGATCTTGTATTAATCCTTTCTGTGCGGGAATGTTATCACTGTTATTTTGCAAAGGATGTAGATCCAGATGAGAGGGTTAATAGAGGAGGTCTCTCATCAGCGACGGGCTTAACGCATTCCCTCCTAGTGACACCTTTTGATGCCTCTGTAAAAGACATGTTTTTGAAAGCATTGCTGCTGGTGAGCAATTGCTCACAATGCTCATTTTCGGTAGATTTTATTCAAAGAGGTTGGATGTAAGAATAGTCTACGAGGGAATGGCTTACACAGCTACATCAAAACCTCTCTATAACGGCCACTAATTTACACAAAGTATTTTGTGTAAAATGCAGGTGGCTGTTTAAAGCAATGTGAAAGTAAAACAGAACGCTCCTATAGGAGCGTTCTGTTTTACTTTCACATTGCTTTAAGCAGCCACCTGCCCTAAATACCAACTAATTAACACAATTTAGTGGCCGTTATAGAGAGTTTTTACTGTATTTTTGTCCTGCAGAAAACAACTCCCTGGCGTTAGAGACATCAATGCAATACAGCCTGTCTTAAACAGCCATTCATTAATTGAACATAAGAGTCTTAAATGCAGGGCAAAAGTAATACAGAAAGCCCCTACGTTACTTTAGCCCTGCCTTAAAATACTACCTGCTTAACAGACCCATAATTACACCTATTTATGACGGCCGCTTAAGATGAGTTCTACTGTATATATTCTTTAATTGGTCGCATTTGAAAGGTTTTGTTGTGCATTGGTTTAACCAATTGTTGTTCTTTGTCAATACAAATAGGGTAGACCTTGATCAGACCATAGAGATCTGTACTGCTTCATAAGAGTATATACATACTAGCATAATAGCCATGGGTTCCAACTGACAGAACGGACATCCGTGTACCTCAAGTACAAACAAGTCTGAAACTCTTACACTTTATATGATAAATAACCCAGAAAACGCGAGACGTTTTGAGGTAATAATTGTTAGATTGATAATAGTGCATAAATTACCGTCAGGGGATTCTATTTATTTGGTAGTAACATATATTGACTTTCAATAGGCGAAAGAATGGAAAGAGTCACATGCCTATTTGTCCTTGTGGTACCAGTTCCGCCAGTTGAATCCATTGTTATCATATAGTACAGTAAAACCTCTCTATATTAATCAATTATTTTGTGTTAAAGGCAGGTAGCTGCTTAAAGCAAGGTGAAAGTAAAAGAGAACGCTCCCATAACAGGTGACTGCTTAAAGCAAGGTGAAAGTGAAACAG
>CAUYWK010000049.1:0-25765 GCA_963576725.1 Azorinus chamasolen | reverse complement strand
TCATCTATTTTTTCTCAGAATATTAACACACTTTTACAACGAGTCGCCAAAGTGACAACCAACCTCTCTCTTAAACCGAAAGTAAAGACTTACAAACCGAAAGTAGTGACTTTCACCGATATCAATATCAAGCTTGTAGAAAATTTTAGAAGATTATTATTTGAAAAAAAAATGTGAATACACGATATCCATTCGTGCTATCAGACCGGGGATATGCCTTATAGACCAGTTATATGGTGTTTCTACTTGAATTATAGCGTATATATATTTCGAACCCCGAAGTAAACCTGTGTCCTAGAGAGGTTGGTTGTCACTTTGGCACCTAAACAGGAGTTCGATATATTTCGTTTCCTGTAAAAACAAAAGCCTACTATGAAACTATTTTGAGCCTTATAAGACGTCAATGCACTATCAAAGTCGTAGATTAAAGACGTATTTCAACTTGTATTACTGAATCACCATGTCGCCACCAAAACTTGTTACGAACACACTGTAGATTCGTCTCTATTCTAAAGAATAGACGCATAGTGTTTGGTGGAGAAATAGAGGGGTTATTCTTGAAACTAATTTTCAACTCAAGTATCATATATATACGCCTGTACTCTGCGTCTCGTCTTGGTGGTGCAAATGTTCCCTCAGTGTCACCCTGTGCATTTCAAAGGTTTATTGTCATAACAAGGACATACATGTCCAGTGAGGCTATTCGGCAAATTGACAAAAACACCAACAAAAAAACTAAATAGACTAGATGGTTTATGTTTGCATGAATGATACATATATATAATCAGCATAAGCTTGACGTGTTTGAATATTAGAATAGTTCATTTGAAAATTCTTCATTGTAAGGTCAATTTTGTTGTTTAATATGCTTAATGTTTAATGTGTTTCGTCTTGATATGCGTCCTGTTATGTTTTGTCTTGTGGCTTTACCGTTTCTTGTTAGATGGTGTTTGGTGCGGTGTCATTTCGTGTGTGGCTCTCCCTGTTTGACTATTTTTCCATATTAACCCCATTTATGCAGTATCCCTAAACAGGAGCATTGGCATGCAGTAAGGACCTAGATAACATATTTGAAGAAGCAATTTGATCGGTCTGCACTGTTTGCTTGACAAATAATATTCCATATCATATAACTACAAATTTGTTCCTACACATTTGGGAAATAATCTTGCAGAATGAAGCTGAAATGGATTGATTACTATTAAACAGGAAAAACATAATCAAATTAAATTCAGTAATCCATGTATGTACATTATACATTTACACTCGAAAACAAAACAGTGTCACAGACCAAAAAACCCAGTGTCTGCATTCGTCGAACCAAAATTAAAAAATACTTAGTAAAATATTTCCAGAATTCACTCCCTTGAATATACATAGTAATTTCATTTGTACATGGTACACGTGCTGTAAAATAATACAATCAGCGAAAATGACACTCATCCTCAATAAACCTTCACAGGAAAACCACTTTCTTCTTTTTCAATCATTAAACAGTGAAGAACTAGGAAACTGTAATATACTTTAAATGGTTGCTACCTCAATACAAATATGTTTACTTTCTTTTTGCTTAAAATGTACATACTAATAGTAACATAACGTAATCGTGTCTATACCAGAGGTCCAGATAAGATGAGTAAATTAAACCATTTTCAAGAATAACTTATTTATTTCTCCACCAAACCCTATGTTGTAACCACTCTCACGATTCTAAAGAGTGGTCACAACATAGGGTTTGGTGGAGAAAGGACAACGTTAGTTTTTGAGTATGCACCTTTATCTGTAGCTCTGATCTAGACATTTGTTGTCTATTTTTCTTCATATTGACCTTTAAATCGCCTCTGCAAATAGTCGCGTAAAAACATTGAATCATTATGTACATTCTGTGTCTCACATGTTCAAAACACTTAGCACATAAGACCCACATTAGTCCTTTTATCCAATATGTATATCCAAGTACAGTTAAACTTCACTATCTCAAACATCAAGGGACCATACAAACTACATCGAGATAATACAAGTCCGAGTCATCCGATTTCTAATCTGGACAATTTCTCGAGTTCACAGCTTAATGCAGGTCTACAGTAATGCTGAAATCAGGAGCCTTCAGTATTACTTTCAACCTGCATTAAGCTGTCATTTGTGTTTCTATATACAGTAAAACCTCTCTAAACCGGCCGTTGAAATTGGTATACATTTAGGTCTTGGAGACAGGTGGCAGCTTAATGTAGGGTGAAAGTCAAGCAGAAAGCTCCTCTAGGAGCTTTCTGCATGACTTTCACCCTGCATTAAGCAGCCACCTGCCTAAAATTATCTAAATTCTTATCTACTAGAATTCCGGTTTAGAGGTTTTACTGTATAGAGAGTGATACATTGAATAACAATTCTGTTATGCAAATTTTGGAAGGACTTTTACTTCGAGTGTTCCCGCATTTTAAGGTACCCGAGTTCAAGAGATCAAAGTTCAACTGATATTATGATTCATGAACACTTCACAGCAAAGCCAGACATACCTATAATATAGCCTTTTTTCAAATAATAATATAATACACATTTCTGTAATATAGCTGTACATAGAGTTTCGTCATACAGAATCTCGTACCATTTCATTAGATGTATGCATATTTGCATTTTGAAATCTCGTTCTACAACAATTGCTGTAATAGATGTTTAGTCACTGTAATCGAGCCCAAGTGTTTTTACAAATGTGAATCGTTTGGGTATGAGTGTACAGTGCAGGCCTTTGAACTTACACTTTCATGTGTACGTAAAAATGACTTGAACACTCTGGTAAAAGATCACTACTATAATAAAATATAACCAGTTAAGCCAGGTTGTAATGACATCATTACTTTATAGAAGTGTAAAGTGTAATGGTTAATAATTAGTAAGAAATTCCCCCAGTTGCTGTACCCTCGAATATAGATTTGCGGGAGATGGGCGATTCCATTTTGAATTCTCAGCATTCCTAGTGTAGCAGGTAGCCGTCATAGAGAGGTTCTACTGTATACACCATGTTGTCGAATTAAATCATAGAATCGGAGCAACAGATAAATGTTTGTACCAAAGTTCTAAAGCGTCATTTCTCCACCATGTTGTGGTCACAGCATAGGGTTTTGATGGAGAAATATAAATTACTCTTGCAGCTGTTTTAATGTACGCATCTTATCTGGAACCCTGATGTTGATGTGTTTAACAAGTGTAGAACCTGATCTTTATTATTACATAGGTGTATTTTCATAGATGGCATCCTCTGGCGACGTCTGTCCTGAAAATAAAAGAATGTAAACATGAATAAATTCAATACCAAATATTAATTCAGAAAGGTGTACAGTTACGTGTCAGTAACTGATTTAAAAATCACAAACACCATCATGTACGAGTATATAATGGAGATGTCGTGTTAAGGTAATCGGTAGAATATGAGTAGCGTTTGGACCACATACAAAAATCTCCCTCCATACAGGAATTTCAATAAAGTTTAAGGTCGTTTTAGGTAGATGGTTACGTAATGCATGTTGGTAAAATTGCAAAAACAGTCAAACACAGGGACAGCCACAAACAAAAGGGCTCAGCACCATCTATAATAAAACACGAAACTGCACAATTATAAGACAAAACGTTACGAAACGCACACGACACAACACACTAATAGGCCTTAACTATACAAAAATACCAAAGTAGACCATAGAGTGAAAGCAGGAGTACCGCCTTGGAACAGTCTGTAGTCAAATAAGCCAACGGGTGTATGTGCGGTGGTTGTGGGGCTTAAACCAGGTTTGTTGGTACCCAATCTCACACTTGTCCCACTTTCTACAAAGTCAACTCCACAACATACGTCAAGCAGAAAGGTCTTTCTGCATGACGTTCATCCTGCATTTAGCATGTATCCGTGCTTAAGACCGGCATTGGTACTAATATAAACGGTCGGTTTACAGGGACTTTACTATACCAGGGTTCATGCTTATAAAGCTTTTCAGTTGAGTCTGAGTTCGTTCTCAAGTTGGTTGGTCAGATTTGAGTTCTCAAGCTTTTGATTGGTCAGATTTTAGCCTTTGGAAAGAACTCAAAAACTTGAGAACGAACTCGGACTCAACTAAAAGAAGCATGGACCCTGATCCTTATTAAAGTATGTGGGATGATCGTCATGAATTATTCCCTTGCCTAATAAGAGATGATGAATGTATGACCAAGGGAATATCTTAACATAGTCAATAATGTATAAACATAACTATATAATTAGGGTCCAGCATCGAAATGCGGGTGCCCTATAGTAATCAGCTCGTCCGTCCATCCGTCTGTCCACTTTTGGTTTTCGCCCAATACCTCCTCAAGGAATGGAGAAATTTCACCACACCTGGTCACTGTACCTGGTATTAAAGTACATCGCATGGGTCCTGTTTAGGTTATTTTCGCCTAATTTTCGGAAAATTCTGGGCAATATCACTAAGGCTGCTGCAATCTGAATAGGCAATTGGTTTCCGCGCAATATCTTGCCCAGTGTACTTGATATCCGTGTACATTGTATGGGTTCTGTGTTCGGCAATTGTTGCACATGATTCGGACCATAACGGGCATTTCTACTTGGGTGCTACAATCTGGCTGGCTGATTTTTTTTTCTGTGAGATATCTTCTGAAAAACTGGTCCGATTTCTATTAAACTTGCTCACTATATGCTTATTATTCAAATATAGTGGATAGATCTGCAACAAATAACAGCAGATGTTATACAGTTCGTACAGTATACAAATTATTTCTTTCCGAAAGTTATAATTAACTGAAACTGTAGTCAGACAGTGCAGTGTGCGCCAACAGAGTTTAGAGCTTCCGGCAGACTCTCAACAATTGCTACTAATATAGTAGTGCAACCGGCTTGCCTTGTCTACATGGTTTGTGAGTTTGGCGGTTATTTTTCCCAGGTTATTTCTTATTATAGGGTCTATAAATATTCAATAATTCTGTCTAGGGGAATGATTCTTTTATTGTAAATTAGATAATAAACAGAGAGAGAGATCTATAAAGAGTGGGAGAGATAGATAGATAGATAGATAGATTGAGAGAGAGAGATAGAGAGAGAGAGAGAGAGAGAGAGAGAGAGAGAGAGAGGTGAGCCAGTTCTGACGGAAGGTATAAGTTACCTTTAAGTGTCCTGAACAGAACTGAAGAAAGTACAAATAGCCGAGATTATATACCCTCTTAAGGGTAAAAAACATGCTTCGCACATGAAAATCATTGAATAGTAATAGCTACCTGAAAAGTACACCTATATTCTATCTTTGCTTACCTTATACAATAGAAAACCAATATGAGATACATGTACAATGTAAATATATTACTCAAGGGGATACATATAGGTAGATGTAAAACTTAAAGGAGCAGTAAATAAAACCAATTCCTGCCACAGTAGTAATTCTCTCTCCCAGTGCACCCTGTATGCCATAACTGGCTCTGTACTGTATTACATTCAGATTCAGATTCCTACGCGGAGTCCTTCCTCGACAGTATTATGGTTTCCTAAGCAATCACATGAACTGTCTGCTAGAATATATATTTAAAGGTATTTAAGAGTAATGTCAAGCTAATGTCAAGGTTTGGAATCTTATTTACAGTTGTTTTTGATAAACTGTGTACTTTATGTTATTATACCTCAACTTCAATTACAATGTTAATCTCTTATATTTACTGTCGGGAAATTAAGTACTATCCCTCGCTACCATAGGCAGGGATCATATAGATCAGTGAGCGGTTAATAAATTGTGTGTGTGATGTCATCCGATTGACGTAATTGACTGACGTCATCTGACGCTTGAAATTTGATCAACAAACGTAATTTTGACAATTTGTTTTGGTTGTGTTTTTAATATTTGAGAAATGTCGCTATTTCCGAGGAGGATCGGTCACGACTCTGCCAGTACTTATAATGCGTAATGAATAGAACTGTGAAGCTGTTCCGCAATTTTTAAGCAACGAGTAGCTCTATAATTTTTGTTTCAAACTGTTTATTGTTGTCATTTAATAAATTGTTTTGCTGACGAAATAGACGAAATTGATTATCATATTCACCTCGGTGGACATAACCAGCCTCTGGTTGACAATACGTGTTGTCGCTCTCAATTGAATGTGGTATCTATATACTGTCCCTTCTGGTATTGTTTTCGTTGGCATGCACAACCTTTTGCTGTACAAGCATCTTACGGAAAATAGAATATATTACAGATATTTGTTTTCAGAAACCGCATAATAACTTACGCTTGGAAAATGTGAGTGGACAATTTGTCTGTTCAAATTCCAAAGTTTCATAGCAGTTTTCTATCTGGTTCGATGAGGAGGCAGCGACAAATGCTTCGTTAACATTTGAACGAACTGATCCAGATATCGTCATGGCCACTGACTGTTGTCTTGTCTCTCTGTCTGCCAGTGCAAAAACAACGCAGACAATAAAAAGACAGATGGCACGCATATTCGCCCATCACAAATTAAGTGCGCCCACACAAGCATGCCCACGTACATAAACACATTTCACTTACATACACTCACACAACACCACACAATATCTGTACTCATGCCCAAACACTTCACACAAACTTCACAGACTTGTTCCTACTTTGCCCATTCCTGAAATCTATTTTGTCCTACAGAATGCAAAACACCCCGAACAAACTTCACGCAAGAGATGCCACACACAAATCCACAGCATCACCAGAAGCACACAAGAAGTGAGACAAAACAAGATATCATAACATTCACGCTATCAAACGTTTTACTGTAAATTCCCTTTATGGATTGATGGGTTAGGTTTAGGGCACTGTGACATTGAACTGGAAAGACTGTGTTTACGTGCGCTGCAACACTCAATGGACTATGTTAAGGGCACTGCGACACAATAATGTACGACAAGAATATTATGAAGCACAGTCACACAAACACACACATGCACGCACACACGCACGAACATAAACACACGAACATGCGTGCACACACGCATATCTTTATATATTTCATACTGGGATATTTTGGTTGAAGAGCGGAGTGCTGTCTTAGAAGAACTATCACTTGGGTTTAAGCCATTGTTAGGGAGCCGCGTATATATAACGTCTCACTCATCCAATTTTCACTCATACGAGCAGTGTCAATAACTATTATTGGGTGTAGATCTCGTATAACATTAATGGTTTTTTCTATGCAAAGAAGAAAATAGACTAGAAACAAACGAGACATACGTCTAAATTATCATTGTAACAAGTTTTGTATAGTAAAAAATAGACGGTATTGAAAAGGCATTAATGAAAAGCTACGTAATTCAGTTACCATTTGATCTTAAACGTAACATTTTCTTTACTATGCACGCCAAAGTCGAGGCTAAAACAACGACAGTAATACCCAGGGTTGCACTTGTGTAAATAAATGTTTGCTTGCCAGCTAATCCCGACGAAGACGACATATCAAAAACTGACGTGGCTGCTTCTGAAATATATAACATTACTACAACCTTTACTATTAACCCTTTCGCTGCCAAACTCTGTCGTCTGCTAACTTTGTCGTCTGCTACAAATTTTAATTTTTTTGATTTTCTTCATTTTTGTTTCAAAAACATAGTAACAGTAACAAACAGTTTGGATCCTGATGAGAGGCCGAGTTACTCGGCGTCTCATCTGGATCCAAACTGTTTGCATAGGTAATCACAGATCCGGCATTGGCAGCGAAAGGGTTAAAAGTACATGTATGAGTTATGCAGGAAACGCCACATACAACACATAGTGGCGCCCGAACAGCACCACGACGAAAACCAGAAAATGTACATGCATTTAAAAGACACAAAGAGACGCACAAAGACATAACAAGCAATAGGGTGAAGACGGAAGTACCGCATTGAAACGGTCAGTACTATGGGCGCCCAACCTCATACTTATTCCATCCCGACCATAAAAGACAAACATTTTAAATAAACATATATTCTCTCCGACTATGTCTACAACAACCGCGAGTGCAAATACAGTGGTAAATTGCATGTAAATCGAAACCATATTTAAGCGAAACAAACTTTATCCACCTATCGGCAGTGTACTCAATGATTGAGCTGCAAATAGAGTAACTGCAATTAAGTAATAAAGGGTACGATAAAAACGAGTACAAAGATCCAACACCATCCTTCCGTTTCCGGATTTAAGAGTTCGCCTTCACAGAGTACTAAGTCTTTCCTGTCGGCGTACATGACAACAGGACAGCATGACTGCCAAATGTAAAAGGATTTACAACCAGACATGCAGTATGTTGTAGTACTATAGGATAATATCCCTTTTTATTGCATTTTTAACATAGTTGATGAACACAGTGAGAAAAGGGGTGTGTCCAGTACATTTACGAAGTTATAAATCACATCTCCATAAACTTCAGGATGTGAATTTATTTTTAATATTATTATCGTTATTACTAATACTACTGCTAGTCTACTTTTACTACTTCTACAACAACAACAACAACTACAACTACTATTATTACTACTACTACTACTACTACTACTACTTACTACTACTACTACTACGACTAGTACTACTGCTACTACTATTACTACTACAACTACTACTTCTACTACTACTACTACTACTACTACTACTACTACTACTACTACTACTACTACAACAACAACTACTACTATACTCCTGAACTAATCTTAAATATATACTAGTACATTAATACCACTATTGCTGCTACTGCTATTGTTATTGATGCTACTGCTTCTACTACTTCTACCGCCAGTACTATTCCTACCACAACAGCAATAACAACAGCAACATCAACTTCTACTACTCCTACTCCTACTACTATTACTACAACCATAAGTACTACAACTATCACTATTACCACTGCTACTACGATTACTATTACTACTACTACTACTACTACTACTACTACTACTGCGGGTGCTATTACTACTACTACTATTTTAATATTTTTAATATTATTATTATAATTATCATTAATAGTCCCGCTACTGATGTTGTTACAGCTACTACTACTTTTATTACTGCTACCTTTACTACTACTAGAACTACTAGTATTACCACCACTACTACTGCTGATGTTTCTACTATTATTGTTACTACTACTACTACTACCGTTACTACTCTACTAGTATAGCTATTACTAGTACTACTACAAATTCTACTACTAAACATATTACTACTATTACAACTTCTACAATCACTACTACAACTGCTACTGCTTCTGAAACAATCATAAATATTGAATATTAACACCACTGTTACTACTACTACTACTGCTGATATTGGTTCTGCTACTGCTACCACTACCACCACCACTACTTTAATTTCTACTACTACTGCTGCTGCAACAACTACTGCTACTACTACTACTACTACTACTACTTCTACTATTACTACTACTACTACTACTACTACTACTACTACCTACTACTACTACTACTACTACTACTATTACTATTACTACTTGTACTACTACTTGTACTACTACTACTACTTATATCATTATTATTTTTAATATGAAACAGCTGTTCAAACTGTATGAAACGTTGACACGTATACGAACTAGAGTTGAAATTATGTTTACTTGTTAAAAGAGCTGAAACATGGATATCATATTGAAATACATGATATAATAGTTTAAGTAGATGTATGTATCAAGCAACCGTTGGTAAAATGCACAAGGTTTCAATATTATTACAATTATGATTATTAGTCCGAAAAAGGGATGTTCTCCGAACGACGCCATGCCAAAATTTTGTAGTCGTTTTGGATTGTTTACATAATCAAAATAGTTAATTGCATGTTGTCAGTTTCAAGCTGTATTTATCAAAACATACCTCCAGTTTTAAAAATGCCATTCTTCGAATACGTCGTAATGTTGTTGAAGTACGTTTTCGATGCACATCGAACAGACGTTCCATTTTCGATGAAGCTCGAGTTAATCTGTAATCTGGACGTTGTGACGTAGTAGCCATTCTGTACAATCTCATAGGACATGGTTACGGTATTGACTATGGCAAAACTACTGCCGATGTGCCACTGGAGAATTCTTAGCGGACGGGACATCGGTGTGTGACAGACAAGCGTTACCTCTTCTCCTAACGGTACATCGATCGTTTCATTTTCCATGGATATGTTGACAAGAGTTGGAATTATGTTTGCTGTAATTTGGCCATTGATAAAGAATTTTAAAATACTATCATATAAATAACATTATGTACAACCTTTGGGTAGAACGTGCTAGGTATACATATTTCAATAATTGCACCAAGAGTCAAACGTATATTATAGTGTTGATGTTTCGATTATAAGAAAAGTACAAATATTGGTCATGCAGGAATCACCACATACAGAACAAACAAACAGCTGCCCGAACAGCAACACAAGAAAATAAGCAAATGTACATATCTATCAAAAACATAAAGAGACGCACAAAGATAAAACAAACATACAATAGGGCGAAGATGGCAGTACCGCCTTGGAACCGTCAGTGAAAATAGTCACTGGGGGTTTAAACCGGTTTAAGGGCGCCCAACCTCACACTTATTCCATTATTATTAATTAATAGATGAATAGCACTGGTGTTAAAATGGGCATACAGAAAGGAAGTTCGGTTGGGATAAATATTAACAGAATTGTTTATTTAATTGTGTCGTGTGAGCAATTGATACCACTCATCGTGAGGTGTCTATAATGGTTTGCATGTTCTATCTATCCGTCAGTCAACCAGTTTCTTTAAAAATTAAAATCTTTTAAACCGCTGATTGGAAGATGAGGACACTTGGAAGGTCCTCTACCAATGTTATTCTAACAATTTGTTATTAAATATGCTTAATATTTAATATTTCACGTCTTGTTATGTGTCCTGTTGGGTTTTGTCTTGTTGCTGTGCCGTGTCGTGTTTGTTGGTGTTTTGTGCGGTGTCCTTTCGTATGTGGCCCTCCTTGTTTGACTGTTTTCTAATATTTACTTTCTAATTAAACTGGAACAAGCATGATCTTTAAGGCTTCGGCTGCCTTTCAATATATTTATACAGAGAAAACCAATACTCTATCATTATCCAAAACGGCTAGACAGATTTCTAAAGGCCTTTGCACGAATGATATACAGAGATGATAACCAAACTTGTGGAATGCATTTGATTTGCCGAAACTTTCGGCCCTATGGGACCAGGCTAAATTTACATATGTGACTATAGTTTAAATTGAAGAATATATTATTATCTAAAACCATTTGCCAGATCTTAATATAAGTTTTCAGAAATATTTCTGAATTGACCATTTACAAAAGTGTGCAATTCATCGAAATTCTTCCTGCAATTAACTACATGTACCTGAGTCGAGACTAATTGTCCATATATAGCTATAGACTTATTGACCCTCTATCAAAGCTCTAAGGAAATCGACTACTTCATCTTTAACAATCAGAATAAAAATGCTTTTTGTACAAGACATACGTATATCACAAAAAAAATATGTTGACTCTGATGAGCGGTGGCATCATTTATTGCCATAATTATGTTACCAGGATCACTGCATACAGTCATTGAGATGCTACTGTTGCGCTAGTAGTAAATGTAAGAACTGCAGATACTGTAATTATATTCCGAATGTGGGAGATCCTTCGAAAGCACAAGCGGAAATGCAAAACGAAAAGTTTGCAGACTCGGTTTTATTGAGTCTGTTAATGAGTAGTAATTAAAAGTGCAACACTAGTCGCATCCCCTAGTACCGGCTTAACCGTAGGACCAGAAAATATCACAAAAGTACAAATATGAGTCATGCAGGAAAAGCCACATACAGAACAAACAGCCGACCGAACAACAACTCAAGAAAACATAGCAAATGTACATAACTATCAAAAACATAAAGAGACGCACAAAGACAAAACAAACACACAATAGGGGGAATAATGAAGTACCACCTTGGAACGGTCAGTAACAAAAATCACCGGGGGTTAAACCGGTTTTGGGGTGCCCAACTTCACACTTATTCCATCCCCACCCTAAAAGACAAACAGTGTAAATAAACGTATCCCCATTCCGGCTAAGCTACAACAACCACAACGGCAAATACAACACTGAGAATGATGTACGGAGCGACTTTTTAAGTCGTCACACAAGATCTTAACACCTGCTGTTGTGAAGTATATGAACTCTGAAAGTGGGAGATCGTTCAAAAGCAAAAGTAGCAGAAATGAAATTTAATCGAACTGAGGCGTATATAAAAATTGATAGACATTTATAAGTAGTTTGGCACGTCTCATGCGGTCTTCATATACACTTATGATAAAACAATGGTCGGCAACAAGAAAGATCAAGGGGTCATCGCATTTGTTATGAGCGTATAGTAGAGGATGGGGTTCATTCAACTTCATTGTGTCCTCTAAATGTATACAAAGAATTAAGAATTTTATATATCGATATAGGTTAAACATGAACTTTAGAGGAGCACACTTTTTTACAGTTCATATGAAGCAATTCAAAGTACTATGTACTTATTTTTAAGTACCTAAAAATGGTCTGAGTAGTTGAAAACTATCGGCTATTTAAATAGCTAGTAGATTATCTGGATTTGTCTCCAATACATTATAACTTTCACTACACTACTTAATAAATTCTGCAGGGAGGTGATCCCCCGAGAGCAAATATTGCAACACAAAGAGAGAAAATTGCAGACTCGGTTTTATTGAGTCTGTTCATGAACAGTAATTGAAAGTGCAACACTGCTCACGCCCCCTAGCACCGGCTTGAAGTACGGGGCGACGTTTTACGGCCGCCACACAAGCACTTAACAGTTGATTGATTTATACTGCATATGTCATATAGTTTGTGCATGGTCCGGTGACAATAATATATGACAATAAACTATTCATTTTAATTTAAATGTAATAAGCACACAAGTTTGTGTGTTGAACCTCTCGGATCTATTTTAAACCTTCTCATATTAAAACTTTGTTATGCAGATGTCCATAAGGGAAATAGTTATAGCCGTGATTACGTTTGGCGTAAGTATTACGTTTTGTTGTCAGCGCAGCTCTATATACCTAACTGAGTAAAACTGGATGTATGAGGACATTCGTATTAATGGAAAAGTAGTAAAGTCAAGCAGGCAAAGCCACATACAAGACGCAACCACCACCAAAACACCGATAGACAGCATGACACACACACACACGCACACGCACACGCACACGCACACGCACACGCACACGCACACGCACACACACACACACACACACACACACACACACACACACACACACACACACACACACACACACACACACACACACACACACACACACACACACACACACACACACACACACACACACACACACACACACACACACACATTCACACACGAGATGAACACAGAAAACACCAAAAGACACACAAGAACCATGAGACAAACGTTCCACACATGAAAAAAATCACAAGCACAAAGACGCAAGGCAAACAAAAGGAAGGGTGACAAAGACAGTACCGCCTTGACACGGTCAGTAGCAAAAACACCACTGGGGGTTTAAACCGGTTTACGGACGTCCTAACCTCACACTTCTCTCAAAGTCACCCTAGCTTTACAAATAGTGTAAATAAAGGTATCCCCGCTGGACTTACCCACAACAAAGACGACGGTGAACACAGGACAACATGTAAAACATAGCATAATAACTGTGACAATCCGTCAACTATGTACTCATTGACTTTGTTGAAGTCAGAGCACCTGCAGGTAAGCCGTTAAGGGCACGACAGGGAAAAAGTAATACATGAGTCTAGTAAGCTCATCCTGTATCCAAGTTTAAGAGTATACCATCATAGAGTACTACCCTCGGCCTGTCATCGCGCAAGCAAAGAGGGAAGCGTAGCTACCGACTGTAAAAGGGTCGATAACCAAACATGCAGTGCGTTGCAATATAATAGGACCATAACCTTTCTTTTTAAATGTTTTAATGCGTTTAATAAACAAATCATGAAAATGGATATGACCCCGAATTTTCCTAAGTTTGTAGATAACATCCCCATAAAAGTCTGGTTGAGAAATGCCTTGTTGCAGTAACGTCCGTAGATTGCAATTATATTTACTAATGAGTGGTACATTTCGATAATAAAATTTAGAAAAGTTTTCCGAAGTTTGTGATATATGTAACCTTGCTTAAGAAGTTTATCAGTTATAACTAAATTACGTCTGTTAAAATCTTCCAGCAAAGAGCAGGCTCGGGCAAACCTAATAAGTTGAGAAATATAAACCCCATAAGATGTAGAACGTGGCACATCTCCATCTAGAAAAGGATAATTAACAATTTTAAAATTAAAATCTTCTCTTTTATCGTATATTTTGGACGAAACTTTATCATTTGTAATTGAAAGATTCAAATCTAAAAATGAAGCTATAATGTCAGATTGATTCGCTTTGTTTAAAGACAGTTCTTTTGGGTAAATTGAAGAAATCATAGTATCAAAATAAGGATTATCTAAATTCAAAATATCGTCTAAATACCTTGAAGTTTTATTAAAAGCATTAACAATATCGGTCTGTGTATCAGGTTTTAAGCTAAGCATAAAATCCCTCTCATAGCAATACAAAAACAAATCTGCAACAAGAGGGGCACAATTTGTACCCATGGGTATACCAACAACTTGACGATATATGGTATCCCCATAACGCACAACTATATTATCTAAAAGAAAGGTAAGAGATCTACAAACATCAAGGCAAGTCCACATTGTGTAATGTTCAACTTCTGAATTCGAAAAGAATGAACGTTGAACATTACAAGCAATGAACATTTTGTTTTCTCTGGCAAAGGTTTTTCCTATTAATTTAATAAGTTTATCCTTTATAAGATGGTGAGGTAGAGTAGTATAGAGTGTAGAGACATCATAAGAGCTCAGTAAAGAAATGTTATACTGTTCATTTTCAAGTTTTGTTAAAACATCATTTGAATTTTTTATGGACCAAAAAACATTAATACCAGAATTTTCATATATTTTATCACAGTAGCGTTTTACATATTCTTTGATCGTAGTAAGACATGACGTCAAAAGTATAGATAATTTAGTAGTGGTACAACAGCTAGAGTTGGCAATAAAACGCGCCTTATAAGGGTTTTATGTAGTTTCGGAATCCAGTACAAAGTAGAAAGTTTATGTTGTTTTATGTTAGGACCAGACTTAAAATTATTGCACATTTTTACATGTTCCGAGACTATATCTTTTTCAGGTGTTTGAACTGTTATATAAGTTTTTGAATCAGTTAGCTCCTTCTTTAAAACATCAACATAATACAATCTTCAAATAATGATTACATTATTTGATGCCTTGTCAGCAGGAACAAGAACATAATTTGAATGAAAATTAGAAATGTTTTTCTTCAAATAGCGAAATGTAGCTCTAGGTCGAGGTGGTAAAAGATGGTAATTTGATTTGTAAAAAGTAATACGCGTATCAATAATATCGAAAATACTACATTTCTTCCAATCCGAAAGGGCATTAACATCAGCATGTTCTCGTCGACACCATTTGATGCAGAATTCTTGAATAGCTTCCGCAATATGAGTTCGACAAGCGTCAAAATCAATAAGGGAAATCTATATTTAGGTCCTTTAGTTAGGAGGGTCCTGAGACGTTTATCCTTAATGATATCAAAATTACCAGTAATGACATGACCAACTGGTTTATAGCAAAAGCTAGAAATGCTACAATCTCAAGAAATAGGGGTATTAACATCAATATTTAAGTCAGAGACAATTTTATTGTAGTTAAAAATAACATTTCTCATAGGTTTATTATATTTTTAACAGATGATAGGTGATTCAGAGTTGATGAAATATTTGGGAATAGTATCGATTACATTCTTATCACGGAATATACTTTGAATATAAATAAAATCGATACCTTTATTTAGGAACTGAAGTTTCAGAAAATGTCTTTTATGTTCAGATTCTTTATCAATACGTGGGCGGAGAACATGCTGTGTGTAACTTTGTATAAGTGATGCAGTATTAATTAACAGATCTGTACGCATATAGATTTTATCAGCCTCTTCGTCTATGGACTTGAGACAGGAAAAGGGTAAAGACGATAAACAAGATAACATAGAATGTTTACCAGTTTGTTTTAGAATGGTATGTAAATCATGAATAGACATATTACGACGTAATTTACGCTTAATATTACCATTTCTACATCTGCCATGTGATCTACTTTTACGTTTTCGAATAGCAAATATAGAGAAAATATCGGTGCTTGGATCTTTAGAAATGTTGCCGCTTTGGAAAATGTTATCATTAAGGCCTAAAGGAAAATGTGTTTGTAACTTCTTTATCCAGTCTAGCTCTGTGATAAAACGAGCTTTAGATTTTAAACTATTAGTAGTTTTAGAATCATAATAAATTTGTTCTACTGGTTGAACCGAAATATATTTGAAAGAATGTCCTGTATGACGAAAATGCTGGTAAAGAAAATTGCGTACTTTTTTGATCTGGTGTAACGAAGTAAAGTGACCCCCATAGAATACTGACCCCCCGGTCACTGTTCTTCAGAAAAAGCGACCCCCTTTCTGAAAAATATCGACTCCCCTCTGAAAAATAGTGACCCCCTCCGCGATATCTATAAAATATTGACCCCCGCCCCAACTATTACTAACAAATTAGTTACCATTGCAAATAACCTAATATTGTTGCGGCTGCAGTTTTGTTGTTGTTGTTGTTGCTGCTGCCGCATCGGGTGGGTGGGTATGTGTGTGTGTGGTGTGTGGTAGCGTGGGGGGGGGGGGGTTAAACGGAATTTAACGGAAACACTTTATTATTTAGATACTGTCAATATTTTGAAAAATGTTGACACTAGCAGAAAAGTGACAGAGGGTGTGAAAGAAGTAGTTGTATTAGTAGAAGTAGTGGTAATATAACTTATTTTAAGGGGACATTTACAATGCATTTTGAGTATAACAACCTTTTCTGTGCGATCTAATAAATGGTTCTATACTTCTAACAGCGACCGACCTTACTTGTCAAATCATGTTTTTAAATCTTTACAGTAAGTAAACTCTTCTTTTTATAAAGGCAAATACTACTACTTGTGTATTTTATTTTGTACCCTTGAGTAATAATTCGCAATATAAACGAACACAAATGCAAATTAAGTTCAATTGAATATACATTTTGTAAAAGGATAAAAGTTGACGATTAATCTCAGTCTGATTGGCAAACTGTTTTGAAACTCAACAGGTGCTGATATTTTCGATGTCATACATTTGACTTACTAGGCAGCCACAAATAGGTGACGAACACACAAGGAAAACTATCTTCTCTAGGTTATGTTATGAATAGAATATAAGACTCGTGTTCGTGATTTATTGGATCTATTAAACTCGTCCTTTTAGACAAAAATAAACACGCACCAAATCCTTGATGTGTGGTTTTCTACAAAGCTCGTTTAGAATAGAAGTAAAAACATTATGAACAACTAATCTAATGTTTATTATCTGCAGAGGAAAATGGCCTGTTGCAAATGTACACACTATATTTCTATGGTATATGTCACACGTGCTTGACCTTTTATATAAGAAAATCAACAGCATCTCTTCGACAATAATTGACAAAATTCTCTATAAATGGAATTGTATTCCGATGTTGTGTAGGGGTTTGTGAATGTGTGGGTGCGTGCGGAAGGATGTTTATTTATGAGTGATTGTGTACGTGCATGTGCGTGTGTGTGTGTGCATGCGCGCGCGTGTGCGTGCCTGCTTGCGTGAGTGTGTGTGATATTCTGTACGAACAATGATTACAAGTCGTATTACTTGGCGTCCATTGCGCGCATTGGTCATGATATATTAAACGGGGCTCAAAATGATATTACTAGGGGTCACACATCTGTAACAATTATGACCAAGGTTAAAAATATTTTTCGAAATACGTGAAACCCTTTCTGTAAAGTATACATGACGCAAATTAAAGTTGCTGGTGTTGTTCAAAATATCACGAAGGTGGGCCAAAGCATTATTACCGGGGATCACTATTGTTTAAAAAATACTGACCGGGGTTCGATATTCTTCAGAAAAAAATGACATCCATACGGGGCTAAAATACTGTATGAAAAGGGGTCACTACATCTGTAAGAATTATAACCAAGGTTAAATATTTTTCGAGTAAAGTTAAACCCTTTCCTTAAATTATACTGGAGATAGATTTGAGTTTCAGGGAGTTGTTTAACATATCATGAATATGTGTCAAAGCACTATGACCGGGGTCGCTATTTTTTAAAAAATACTGACCGGGGGTCAGTATTCTTCAGGAAATGTGACCCCCTATGTACAAAATGCTTGGGTTCAATTAACATTGTGCGTATTAGTATAGTATAATAAACACGGTCAAAATGCAATGACTGGGGTCACTACATCTACAAGAATTATGACAAAGGAAAAGGTATTGTTCGATTAACGTGAACCCCCTTTTTACAAAATAAATAAATACTAGAGTTGTTTAACATATCATCAACGTGAATCATAGAGTTAATATCGGGTTCGCTATTTTTGACAATATACTGGCCGGGGTCGATATTCTTCAGAAAATATGACCCACTATGTACAAAATACTTATGGGTCACTACATCTGTAAGAATTATGACCAAGGTTAAATAAAAATCGAGTAAAGTTGAACCCTTTCTTAAATTATACTGGAGGTAGATTTAAATGAAAAAGTAGTAAAGTCAAGCAGGAAAAGCCACACACATAAGTTCGCGGGAGCTGTTCAACATATCATGAACGTGTGTCAAAGCACAGTGACCGGGGGTCACTATTTTTTTAAAAAAAAAATACTGACCGGGGGGTCGATATTCTTCAGAAAATGTGACCCCCTATGTACAAAATACTTTGGCTCAAGTTGCATGGCGCGCATTAGCCACGATATGATAAACAGTGCTGAACTTGCTATGACCGGGGGTCACTTCATCTGTAAGAATTATGACTAAGGTTAAATAGTTTACGAGTAAAGTTAATCCCTTTCTTTAAATTAAACTGGAGGTATGTTGCAACCTGAATTGTAATAACAACCGGAATTGTAATAAAATTTATTACAAAACTGGTTATGATGCGAAAACGTTATTACAATTGGTGGTCAACCTGAATTGTAATAACAACCTGAAGTGTAATAAAAAAAAATTGTGTCTGTATTTGTGTGTCTATGTGAGTATGAATGTGCGCACGTGCATGTTGATAGTATGTGTATGCGTGTAGTTTTTATGGGAGGGGCGCATGCGTGTGCGCGCATGTGTACATGTATGAAGTAATACATCAGATATTCTAGATGATGGTAAAACGACTTAGACATTTTTATTACAAAACTGGTTATGATGCGAAAACATTATTACAATTGGTGGTCAACCTGAATTGTAATAACAACCTGAAGTGTAATAAAATATTTTTGTGTCTGTATTTGTGTGTCTATGTGAGTATGAATGTGCGCACGTGCTAGTATGTTGATAGTATGTGTATGCGTGTAGTTTGTATGGGAGGGGCACATGCGTGTGCGCGCATGTGTACATGTATGAAGTAATACATCAGATATTCTAGATGATAGTACAACGACTTAGAATTTTTTATTACAAAACTGGTTATGATGCGAAAACATTATTACAATTGGTGGTCAACCTGAATTGTAATAACAACCTGAAGTGTAATAAAATAATTTTGTGACTGTATTTGTGTGTCTAAGTGAGTATGAATGTGCGCACGTGCTAGTATGTTGGTAGTATGTGTATGCGTGTAGTTTTTATGGGAGGGGCGCATGCGTGTGCGCGCATTTGTACATGTATGAAGTAATACATCAGATATTCTAGATGACAGTACAACGACTTAGAATTTTTTATTACAAAACTGGTTATGATGCGAAAACGTTATTACAATTGGTGGTCAACCTGAATTGTAATAACAACCTGAAGTGTAATAAAATAATTTTGTGACTGCATTTGTGTGTCTATGTGAGTATGAATGTGCGCACGTGCTAGTATGTTGATAGTATGTGTATGCGTGTAGTTTGTATGGGAGGGGCGCATGCATGTGCGCGCATGTGTACATGTATGAAGTAATACATCAGATATTCTAGATGATAGTACAACGACTCAGACATTTTTATTACAAAACTGGTTATGATGCGAAAACATTATTATGTCTCCCCCCATATTTATATGGGGGAGACATATTGTTTTTGTGAGAGTTGTCTGTCTGTCCGTCTGTCCGTCTGTCCGTCCGTCTGTCCGTCTGTCCGTCTGTCTGTCACACTTTTTGTCCGGACGATAACTTCAATATGCCTGATGCCAGTTGATTGAAACTTCATATATGGAAAGAGCATAATGAGAGGAAGTGTCATGCACAAGGTCCATAACTCTGGCTTCACTAATATTGGAGTTATTGCCCTTTGTAAAAAAAAATCACACTTTTTTGTCCGGACGATAACTCCTATATGGCTCATGCCATTGGATTGAAACTTCATATATGGAAAGATCATGACGAGAGGAAGTGTCATGCACAAGGTCCATAACTCTGGCTTCACTAATATTGGAGTTATTGCCCTTTGTAAAAAATATCATAATTTTTTGTCCGGACAATAACTTCAATATGCTTGATGCCAGTTGATTGAAACTTCATATATGGAAAGAGCATAATGAGAGGAAGTGTCATGCAGAAGGTACATAACTCTGGCTTCACTAATATAGGAGTTATTGCCCTTTGTAAAAAAAATCACACTTTTTTGTCCGAACGATAACTTCTATATGGCTCATGCCATTGGATTGAAACTTCATATATGGAAAGATCATAACGAGAGGAAGTGTCATGCACAAGGTCCATAACTCTGGCTTCACTAATTGGAGTTATTGCCCTTTGTAAAAAAATCACAATTTTTTGTCCGGATGATTACTCCTATGTGACACATGCCATTGGAGTGAAACTTCATACATGGAACGATCATGATAAGAGAAAGTGTCATGCATAAGATCCTTAACTCGAGCTTCAATAAATTTTAAAAGTTACTGCCCCTTGTACATTTGTTTAATTCTTTCTTGTCCGGACGATAACTCCTACATGGCTCTTGCCATCGTATTGAAACTTCACACATGGAAAGAGCATGATGAGAGAAAGTGTCATGAACAAGGGCCATAATTCTGGCTTCAGTACTTTTGGAGTTATTGCCCTTTGTTACATTTTTTGGCCGATCAATAACTCCTGTTCGACTGATGCTATTGGAATGACATTTTATTTTTGGAAAGAGCATGATGAAAGTAAGTGTCATGCACAAGGGCCATAAATCTGGTATCAGTATTTTTGGAGTTATTAGCTGTTATCATTTTCTTCTTGAAAAATGTAGTGTGGAAAATGCATAATGAGGGGAAGTATCATTCATCAAGACCATAACATTTTTAGTGATTTCCCTTTACATATTGTTTTTATTAGAGGGGAGACATCCGTTTTGGTGACAAAAACCTCTAGTTACAATTGGTGGTCAACCTGAATTGTAATAACAACCTGAAGTGTAATAAAATAATTTTGTGACTGTATTTGTGTGTCTAAGTGAGTATGAATGTGCGCACGTGCTAGTATGTTGATAGTATGTGTATGCGTGTAGTTTGTATGGGAGGGGCGCATGCGTGTGCGCGCATGTGTACATGTATGAAGTAATACATCAGATATTCTAGATGATAGTACAACGACTTAGAAATTTTTATTACAAAACTGGTTATGATGCGAAAACATTATTACAATTGGTGGTCAACCTGAATTGTAATAACAACATGAAGTGTAATTAGATTAAGTAGATTAAGTGTTCGCGGGAACTGTTCAACATATCATGAACGGTTAAACGTGTGTCAAAGCACTATGTCCGGGGTCGCTATTTTTTAAAAATACTGACCGGGGTCGATATTCTTCAAAAAATGTGACTCCCTATGTACAAAATACTTGGGTTCAATAAGCATTGCGCGATTTAGTCATGATATAATAAGCACGGCTGAAATTGCTATGACCAGGGGTCACTACAAATGTAAGAATTATGACCAATGTTAAATATTTTACAAGTAAAGTTAAACCCTTTCTTTAAATTATACTGGAGGTAGATTGAGTTCGCAGGAGCTGTTCAACATATAATAAACGTGTGTCAAAGCACTATGACTGGAGGTCGCTATATTTTGAAAAATAATGATGAGTGTCGATATTCCTCAGAAAATGTGACCCCCTATGTACAAAAAACTTGGGTTCAATTAGCATGGCGCGCATTAGCCATGATATAATAAACACGGCTGAAATTGCTCTAACCGGAGGTCACTGCATCTTTTACCACTGTATTTGCCATCGCGGTTGTTGTAGGTTAGTCGGAGAGGGGATTTATTTATTTACACTGTTTTTTTCAGGGTGGGGATGGAATAAGTGTGAGATTGGGCGCCCATAAACCAGTTTAAACCCCCAGTGGCATTTGTCACTGACCGTTCCAAGGCGGTACTTCCATCTTCCCCCTATTGGTTGTTTCTTATGTCCGTGCGTCACATTGTGTCTTTTATATTCATGTACATTTGCTGTTTGTCGTTTTGGTGCTGTTTGGGCGGTTGTGTGTTTTGTATGCGGTGTTTCCTGAATGATTCATACATATACTTATATCATGAACGTGTGTCAAAGCACTATGGCCGGGAGTCGCTATTTTTAAAAAATACTGACCGGGGGTCGATATTCTTCAGGTAATGTGACCCCCTATGTACAAGATATAAAATATAGTTTACGAGTAAAGTTAAACCCTTTCTTTAAATTATACTGGAGGTAGATTACGTTCGCGGGAAATGTTCAACATATCATAAACATGTGTCAAAGCACTATGACCGGGGTCGCTATTTTTTAAGAAATACTGATCGGGGGTTCGATATTCTTCAGAAAATGTGACCCCATATGTACAAAATACTTGGGTTCAATTAGTATTGCGCGCTTTAGTCATGATAGGATAAACACGACTGAAATTGCTATGACGGGGGGTCACTAAATCTGTAAGAATTATGACACAGGTTAAATAAAATCGAGTAAAGTTAAACTCTTTCTTAAATTATACTGGAGGTCGATTAAGTTCGCAGGGAGTTGTTTAACATATCATGAACTTGTGTCAAAGAACTATGACCGGGGTCGCTATTTTTTAAAAAATACTGACCGGGGGTCGATATTCTTCAGAAAATGTGCCCCCCTATGAACAAAATACTTGGGTTCAATTCGCATTGCGCGCTTTAGTCAAGATAGGATAAACACGACTGAAATTGCTATGACTGGGTGTCACTACATCTGTAAGAATTATGACAAAGGTTAAATAAAATCGAGTAAAGTTAAACTCTTTCTTAAATTATACTAGCAGTAGATTAAAATTCTGAAGGGTGGTGATCCCCCGAAAGCAAAAATTGCAAAACAAAAAGAGAAAATTGCAGACTCGGTTTTATTGAATCTGTTCATGAGCAGTAATTGAAAGTGCAACACTGCTAAGTTCGCGGGAACTGTTCAACATATCATGAACGTGTGTCAAAGCACTATGACCGGGGGTCTCTATTTTTTAAAAAATACTGACCGGGGGTCGATATTCTTCAGAAAATGTGACCCTCTATGTACAAAATACTTGGGTTCAATTAGTATTTCGCGCGTTAGTCATGATAGGATAAACAGTGCTGAAATTGCTATGACCGGGTGTCACTACATCTGTAATATTTATGACTAAGGTTAGATAAAATCGAGTAAAGTTAAACTCTTTCTTAAATTTTACTGGCGGTAGATTAAGTTCGCAGGGAGTTGTTCAACATAGCATGAACGTATGTCAAAGCACTATGACCGGGGGTCGCTATGTTTTAAAAAATACTGGCTGGGGGTCGATATTCTTCAGACCCCCTATGTACAAAATACTTGGGTTCAATTAACAAGGCGCGCATTAGCCATGATATGATAAACAGGGCTGACGTTTTGCTATGACCGGGGGCACTACATCTGTAACAATTATGACCAAGGTTAAATAGTGTACGAGTAAAGTTAAACTCTTTCTTTAAATTATACAGGAGGTAGATTAAAGTCGCGGGAACTGTTCAACATATAATGAACGTGTGTCTGTCAAAGCACTATGACCGGGGGTCGCTATTATTGAAAAAATACTGACCGGGGGTCGATATTCTTCAGAAAATGTGACCCCCTATGTACAAAATACTTGGGTTCAATTAGTATTGCGCGCTTTAGTCATGACAGATAGATAGGTAGATATATAGTAGTAGTATAAGTAGTAGTAGTAGTATAGGTAGTAGTATAGGTAGTAGAAGTATAGGTTGTAGTAGTGTAGGTAGTAGTAGTAGTAGGTAGTAGGAAGTAGGAATAGTAGTAGCAGCAGTTGTAGCAGCAGCAGCAGCGGCAGTAGTAAGTGGGTGGGTTTGTGGGTGGTTGGGTTTGTGCTTTGGTGGGTGGCTGGGTTTTGGGTGGGTGGGTGGGTGGGTTATTGGGTAGGTAGGTAGGTAGGTAATAGTAGGAGGAGGAGGAGTAGGAATAGGAGTAGGAGGAGTAGTATGTGTAGTAGTGGGATTAATAGCAGCAGTAGTAGTAGTAGTGGCAGTAATTATAGTAGTAGTAGTAGTAGTAGTAGTAGTAGTAGTAGTAGTAGTAGTAGTAGTAGTACTAGTGACGGTGATGGTGGTGGTAGACGAAGCAAACACAACAGCAACAACCAATATTATTTCCCACTTCGCTAAAATAATTCAAAAGGCATGATGTCGAACCCCTATGTTGCCTCACTTGGATGAGATTTATTTCATTTAATTTCAATAGGTGATAAATTACAAATGTTTTCAAAATATGGATATGATATATGGCATTGCACACAGCATTGACCATAAGAAAATCCACTGCCAAATGAAGTTTTTTTTGGTTTTACAGTGACTGACACAGTTTTCCGTCCACGAAATTTTAAGTTAGAACTTAGATTATTGAAATTTTAACAGCTATTTACGTCAGATAGAAGTCAATACCACATTTTACAATTTATTAAGTGATCTCTTTATATATGCATGCTGGTACATGTGCTCCTGCGTGCGCGTGAGTGCGTGCGTGATTGTTGGTGTGCGTGCATGTATGCGAGTGTTTCTAAGTGTATGTGTAAGTATCGGTATATGTGCGTGCGTGCGTGCATATGTGTACCGGTATGTATGCGTGCATGCGTGCGTGTGTGTAATTGTGTGTGTACATGCGTGTTGTGTGTGTGCGTGTGTGCGTGCGTGCGTGCGCAGGCGTGCGAGTGTATGTTTTGTTGAAACAAAGACAGGGAGTCACTATTCTATGGGGGTCACAAATCTTCGTAAGGGGTCAGTTTTCTTCGTGTGCAGGGGTCGTAATATTATGACCGGGGGGTCAAAATACTATGACCGGGTGTCACTATTTTTTTTAAAAATACTGACCGGGGGGTCAGTATTCTATGGGGGTCACTTTACTTCGTTACAAAAGGAGACAGAACGACTTTAGGTCCATTATGAAAAATGTTACTAATAGCAGAAGAGGGAACATGAAAAGATGAAGCAGAAGACAATTTTAGAGGTTTAATACAAACTGACGGCTGTAGTGATTGGAAATTAGCCAGGTTATGAGGAATCTGAACAGAAGACACAGAGTGTAAGTTTAAGTTAGTAATTTTGAGTATAGGGAGACTATTCATAATTTGTGTAGTAATTGTAGCACCCTTCCGTAAAAAGCGACATACGTATGTATCGAAACGTT
>CAUYWK010000048.1:45000-55000 GCA_963576725.1 Azorinus chamasolen | reverse complement strand
CTAACCCTAACCCTAACCCTAACCCTAACCCTAACCCTAACCCTAACCCTAACCCTAACCCTAACCCTAACCCTAACCCTAACCCTAACCCTAACCCTAACCCTAACCCTAACCCTAACCCTAACCCTAACCCTAACCCTAACCCTAACCCTAACCCTAACCCTAACCCTAACCCTAACCCTAACCCTAACCCTAACCCTAACCCTAACCCTAACCCTAACCCTAACCCTAACCCTAACCCTAACCCTAACCCTAACCCTAACCCTAACCCTAACCCTAACCCTAACCCTAACCCTAACCCTAACCCTAACCCTAACCCCTAACCCTAACCCTAATTAGGGTTATAACCCTGGATTGGGTCCCCCTGCAGACCAGTGTGCCTTTTAGACCATTTCCAGTGTAGGGTTTTTAACCCTTTTAGGGGCGCTAAATGGGGTTGGGGATCTAACTAGGGGCAATGAAGGGTTCGTTTCTTAATAAAAAAGCGTTTTGGGGTTAGAAATCAGTTTAGAAAAATTTAACCCTATGAAGTTATTAGGGTTAGATAAGGAACCAATAGGTCTGCGTTCGTTGTTAGATATGCATATCTCTAGACGTTTTTTTCTCTTTTAGGCTAGCTAGGTTCCTTAGAAATAGTTAGAATCCTAGGTCAAAAGATCCGGTATATGTCATACATGTCACCTGTACTATGTGCTTCTGAGAATTATCTAGGGTATGTGTTAACTTCGTTACTTTTGAGGGGTTAACGAAAACCTTTTCAGGGTTGGAAATTGAGCCAAAACTATGCCTAACCCTGTTTTAAAATCTGTTTTAGCCCTATTGGAAAGGGGTGAAACAAGGTGATTTAGTGGACCGGTCTGCGGGGGACCTTCGGGGGACCCCAGGGTTTAGGAAAAAGGGTCAGGGTTAGCCCTTTTAGGCCCGGGTTAGCATTGAAACCATGGTCAGCTTAAAGAGCGCAAAAAGTTGAGAGATACGTGTTTTTTACTTTCATCCCCGTCCCTAAAATGAAAGCACAGGGTTAAAAAAGAAAATGTTTTCAGTGGACCCCGCAGACCAGTACCCCCTCCCTTACTTCGTCACTCATATCTACGTAAGTTGAGCGAATTTCCACAATCTGAGTTCAAAATGTTGTTAAGGGATCTCCAAACTCAATATAGAGATCTTACCCCATCTCCACTCGAAGATTTAAGCACCTAATTTCACCTCGGAAAATGACCCAAAAACCAACATTTTTCACCTTTTGACCCCTACCTACTTTGAAATTTTTTTTGAACTCTGCCTTGAGAGGTATAGAGCTCAAGTTTAGAAGAACTGAACATAAGATATAAATCAAATAATAGAATTTTAGAAACTCAAAATCTAAGAAAGTATTTGGTACTTATGGACTTGAACTTGAAAAAGTGTTTAAAAAAAAAGGCTAACACTAGAGTTACTGCTTCGATTTCTTCATTATTTTTAATATCTCGATATAAGTGAAGTTTGCTGGGGATAAAATGAACATTTGTAAGGAGCCTAACGTTAAATGCAGAGCTCAAGGTGGCCTAGAGGGCTTTAAATAATTTTTCAAACAAGGTCACCCCTGTTTTGTGGGTCCCCCGCCGACCGTTTTGCTAACTAACCCTAACCGTAACCCTAATGTAATGTTGTAAACGATCTAGATCTTCACTGTTTGCACAATCCTACTAATATTATACATTTTCTTGTAGCCTGGAACCTCTTCTATAGGATATGTTAATATAAGTACCTCAGATATTCAATTAGCTGACCTACAAGTCGCCAAAGTAACACACTGCACCAGAAATCAATAAAATATTATGTGTATTTGATCTGGGTCCACACTGTTGGCTTATACCTACTAAAACTATACATTTTCTTTTAGCCTCAACTATTCTTTATATGATATATTAATATAGGTACAACAGATCTTACATTAGCTGAGTTACAAGTCGCCCACATAACAATATGCATCAATGGAAATTGCCTAAATAGATGCGGTACTTGATCTGGATCTTCACTGTTTGCTTATACCTACTAAAACTATACATTTTCTTGTAGCTTGGACCCTCCTCTATAGCATACGTTAATATAAATACAACAGATCTTTCCTTAAGTGAGTTACAACGGGCCCATGTAACTCTATGCATCAAAATGCACTCAAATATTGCCTACCTGGATGCCGTAAGAGGATCTGGAGCTACACTGTTTGCTTATACCTACTAAAACTATACATTTTCAAGTAGCGGGGACCCTCTTCTATAACATATGTTAAAATAAGTACAACAGATCTTTACTTAACTTAGTTACAGCGGGTCCAGGTAACCCCATGCATCAAAATGCACTCAAATATTGCCTAACTGGAATATGTAAGTGATCTGGAGCTACACTGTTTGCTTATACCTACTAAAACTATACATTTTCAAGTAGCGGGGACCCTCCTCTTTGCCATACGTTAATATAAATACAACAGATCTTTCCTTAAGTGAGTTACAACGGGTCCAGGTAACTCTATGCATCAAAATGCACTCAAATATTGCCTAACTGGATGCCGTAAGAGGATCTGGATCTACACTGTTTGCTTATACCTACTATAACAATACATTTTCAAGTAGCGTGGACCCTCCTCTATAACATATGTTAAAATAAGTACAACAGATCTTTACTTAACTTAGTTACAGCGGGTCCAGGTAACCCCATGCATCAAAATGCACTCAAATATTGCCTAACTGGATGCCGTAAGAGGATCTGGATCTACACTGTTTGCTTATATCTACTAAAACTATACATTTTCTTGTAGTTTGGACCCTCCTCTATAACATATGTTAAAATAAGTTCAACAGATCTTTACTGAACTTAGTTACAGCGGGTCCATGTAACCCCATGCATCAAAATGCACTCAAATATTGCCTAACTGGATGCCGTAAGAGGATCTGGATCTACACTGTTTGCTTATACCTACTATAACTATACATTTTCTTGTAGTTTGGACCCTCCTCTATAACATATGTTAAAATAAGTTCAACAAATCTTTACTTAACTTAGTTACAGCGGGTCCATGTAACCCCATGCATCAAAATGCACTCAAATATTGCCTAACTGGATGCCGTAAGTGATCTGGGTCTATACTGTTTGCTTATACCTACTAAAACTATACATTTTCTTGTAGCCTGGAACCTCTTCTATAGGATATGTTAATATAAGTACCTCAGATCTTCAATTAGCTGACCTACAAGACGCCAAAGTAACACACTGCACCAGAATTCAAAAAAAATAATGCATAACTGGAATCCGATCAGTTTCTTTCTGCTGAATGCGAGCCGCGCTTTGGCTATATAAGAGAACTGTTTTAAGTTTCTTTGTCAGTTGTCCAGTGGAAGTCTAAACGATCACATCGTTAATAATTAGACATGCCTAAGAAGGAAAGAAAATATAGAAAATGTTCAGTGTGTGGAGCAGCTGTGAAGAAGCTTACCTGGCATATGCGTCGCGTCCACCAAATGACGCAGGACGAAGCCAATGCGGTTTCTACAGAGACAGCAGAGCCCGCAGAAAGAAGATTACCTGCCTTACGGACTAAAGATAGGAGGAAAAGATGGATTTGCAGGATGGAAGGGTAAGAAAGGATAAGATTAAAATTATTTTTTGAGTAAGCAATACATACAAATAACATATGCTCTGTATATTTAACCGACAATAGCTCGAGATTTCTTCGAAACAGACGAACTAAAATACTTGATATTTATATTTGTTCATGTTTACTTTTCAGTTGTGGACGAGTAGTTGTTCGAAGAATACAGCACTTAAGGAACTTACACTCCACATTCAAAGGGCCTACAAATGCACCCTTTAAGGAATACAGAGGCACCCTTGAACTAGAGGATACAGAAATAGAGGATGACCATTACCTCTATTTCAGTGCATCAGAAGAGGAGGTAGAGGAGATGGAGGTTACACCATCACAGAGTAGGAAGACAGTGGCTACGGCCACAGTAACATATAGAATGAGTGAAGAGGAGAGAGCTAGTGATATCCTAAGTGATAGACAAGTGGACAATTCTAGTGTTGTGCAGCCAGAGGAGACGAGAATGGAAAGTGATAGTGTTGTGCAGCCAGAGGAGACGAGAATGGAAAGTGATAGTGTTGTGCAGCCAGAGGAGACGAGAATGGAAAGTGATAGTGTTGTGCAGCCAGAGGAGACGAGAATGGAAAGTGATAGTGTTGTGCAGCCAGAGAGGCACCCAGTCACTCTGGCTGACTTTGGTATTCAGGATGCCAATTCGAGTTCGATACCTAGTGTAAATTGGGAGGTAAAACTCAAACAATATGGCAAGGACCTTACTTCACTAGTTGGAGGAATTAAATCCGAAAAGGCAGCAAGCCAGCACGTGAGTCAAGTGAAACGATTCATTGACGAACAAAATATTCACAGAGTGAGTGACATTAACACTTTTACTTTGAATAGCTTCATCATAACATTGATGAAAACGCAACAGCCAGGTACTGTTAGGTCGTATGTTTGCAGCCTGTTAAATTTTTCAAAATACGCGGGTGTAAAAGACTTGAGTGAAGTAACAAACTTTTTAAGTACTTCAATGAGAGCGCTTGCCAAGTTGCAACAGCAAAGGCAAGTGGAAGTTGCTGAGACGGCCACGGAGCAATTGCCCTCCGAAGCACAGAGGCAGTTAGTTCTGAAAGGAAACTATGTTACAAGTGTGTATAATAAATTCAAGGAGAACAACCCAAAATGGTATGCAGACTTCCGAAATGCATTGGTACTTCTGTTGATTGTATCAAATGGGTTAAGAGTCTCGTCAATTTTGAATTTGACCATCAGCAAATTACAAAAAGCAACGGAAAGTGTAGTGGAGGATGTGACATACATGACAGTGGCAGTCACGAAGCATAAGACTTCAGCCTCCAGGGGAGCTGCTCTTATTGTGCTCAAACTTTATGAATACAATATGCTTTTGAGCTTGTCGGAATATGTTCAGAAGGTATTTGGAACAGAGGACGACAGACTATTCCGTCAGAACAGCGGAATTCCCATAACCACACAGACTCTAGTTAACCATTACCTACAAAGGGCATGGATACAGTGTGGTGGAAAGAAGACCTATGGAAGATTAAACGCAAACATGAACAGGCAGGCAATGACCTGTCAAGGACGTGCAAAGGACCCACAAGCGTCCAAAGCAATAGCGGAGCACCTTAAACACAGAGAGGCCACCGCGGATAAATTTTACCATGTGTTCAAAAACAGGAAAGATAGTGCCCGCATAGTGCACTTCTTAAACACACCTACTGAAACAAGTGATAGGGTCGACAGTGACGACAGTGAACACGGGGAATTTACTAGAATCCATGAATTCCCAGGAATACCTTCAGAGCTCACAGTAGAAAGATTTACTGAAGATTTGGTAGTGGCCTTTACCTCTAGACCTTATCAAGAGTATCTTGATGAGGCCAAGAGATATAGGCACAAGTCCAAAGAGTTCACAGAGAAAACCCTATACATAAGTATCCACCGCGCTTTAGAAAAAGAGCTCACTAAACATAACATTAATCTCAATCTTGAAGTAATTAGGGTTGCAGAATTAGCGAAAAGCGGTGAGGAATTTCAAATCCAAACAAACTTGCTTTCAATAATTGCTGTAGAGCTCGGCAGATATTACGGGTGTTCTGACCATGTATACCAAACTATTTATAAGCCACAGGTAACACCTGAACAAACGGAAACAACCATCCCATCACCGGCCGTACAACAGCCGGTAGAGACTTTCACACCAGCACCGGTCTTGCAAGCGCCTCCAACAAGAAAGAGATTTTCACAAGAAAATACTGCAAAAGTGGAGAGGGTGTTTGAGGACTTACTAAAAGACGTAAGAGGGGGTGTTAGGCGCATTAGAATACAGGACATCAGGAAGTACATGGGACAATTCCCAGACTTCACACCCCAACAAATAAGGGACAAGCTCGTTAACTTGTCAAAAAAGTAGTTGGTATATACTCAAACAGGTCCTTAGTGGCCGCTATCAGAGGTCCACGATGAGAAAAAAGACTCTAATGTGGTAAATAAATCGGGTTCTGTGCAATAGCAAACGACGAGACAAAAGACTCATGTTCTGTATATAGATCGGGTAATGTGCAATAGTAAACGACGAGACAAAAGACTCATGTTTTGTATATAGATCGGGAGAGTGCAATAGTTAATTTTTTACCTTAATTCTAATTGATTACTGAGTGTTTAATCATTTTGTAATAAATCATTGTCAATCGATATTGTTGTCCTTTGTTTACAAAAGATCCTCCATTAGCTGAGTTACTTTTAAATTTTTCACATTTTTCGGATCTGGATCTTCACTGTTTGCTTATACTTAGTAAAACTATACATTTTCTTGTAGTTTAGACCCACCTGTATAAGATATGTAAATATAAGTACAACAAATCTTTAATTAAGTGAGTTACAACGGGTCCAGGTAGCCCCATGCATCAAAATGCACTCAAATATTGCCTACCTGGATGCAGTAAGTGATCTGGGTCTACACTGTTTGCTTATACCTACTAAAACTATACATTTTCTTGTAGCTTGGATCTTCCTCTATAGCATACGTTAATATAAATACAACAGATCTTTCCTTAAGTGAGTTACAACGGGTCCAGGTTACTCTATGCATCAAAATGCACTCAAATATTGCCTAACTGGATGACGTAAGTGATCTGGGTCTACACTGTTTGCTTATACCTACTATAACTATACATTTTCATATAGTGAGGACCCTCCACTATAACATATGTTAAAATAAGTACAACAGATCTTTACTTAACTTAGTTACAGAGGGTCCATGTAACCCCATGCATCAAAATGCACTCAAATATTGCCTAACTGGATGCCGTAAGTGATCTGGGTCTACACTGTTTGCTTATACCTACTAAAACTATACATTTTCAAGTAGCGGGGACCCTCTTCTATAACATATGTTAAAATAAGTACAACAGATCTTTACTTAACTTAGTTACAGCGGGTCCAGGTAACCCCATGCATCAAAATGCACTCAAATATTGCCTAACTGGAATATGTAAGTGATCTGGAGCTACACTGTTTGCTTATACCTACTAAAACTATACATTTACAAGTAGCGGGGACCCTCCTCTTTGCCATACGTTAATATAAATACAACAGATCTTTCCTTAAGTGAGTTACAACGGGTCCAGGTAACTCTATGCATCAAAATGCACTCAAATATTGCCTAACTGTATGCCGTAAGAGGATCTGGAGCTACACTGTTTGCTTATACCTACTATAACTATACATTTTCATGTAGCGCGGACCCTCCTCTATAACATATGTTAAAATAAGTACAACAGATCTTTACTTAACTTAGTTACAGCGGGTCCATGTAACCCCATGCATCAAAATGCACTCAAATATTGCCTAACTGGATGCCGTAAGAGGATCTGGATCTACACTGTTTGCTTATATCTACTAAAACTATACATTTTCTTGTAGCTTGGACCCTCCTCTATAACATATGTTAAAATAAGTTCAACAGATCTTTACTTAACTTAGTTACAGCGGGTCCATGTAACCCCATGCATCAAAATGCACTCAAATATTGCTTAACTGGATGCCGTAAGAGGATCTAGAGCTACACTGTTTGCTTATACTTGCTTCAATATACATTTCCTGCTCTGTTGGACCCTCTCCTATTAAAACATGTTAATTTATTTACAACAGATCTTAAATTAACTTAGTTACAACGGATCCAAGTAACCCAATGCATCAAAAGTCACTCTAAATAATTTTCCAACTGCACGTTACTCGGCCAAAAATGGTCCGATTTCGAAAAGAAATTCTGTTCTGAACTCGTCTAGACGAGTCCTTTCCAACGATCTATAGAAATCGTACTTTAAAAAAATTATACTTTTTTTCCGTAAGGGGTACCCCTTAGCGAATTTTTGAAAAATATTTTTCTTCTCCCGATCTCGCTGAAACTTGGCAGGATTGTAGAGCTATATTTCTTGAGTAACTTTTATTCTTAGCTTCCTTTTCATTTAGCTCAATTTAGGGAGCTGGAGCTCTCCCGAGAGAGGTACCCCCCTCCATTTAAGACATTCAGGGGCACGTAACTCGGTGAAAAATGGTCCGATTTCGAAAAGGATTTCGGTTCTGAACTCGTCTAGACGAGTCCTTTCCAACGATGTATAGAAATCGTACTTTTTATATATTTTTAATTTCCTCATTTTTCGTAAGGGGTACCCCTTACCGAAATTTTGAAAAATATTTTTTTTCTCCCGATCTCGCTGAAACTTGGCAGGATTGTAGAGCTATATTTCTTGAGTAACTTTTATTCTTAGCTTCCTTTTCATTTAGCTCAATTTAGGGAGCTGGAGCTCTCCCGAGAGAGGTACCCCCCTCAATTTGAGACATTCAGGGGCACGTAACTGGGTGAAAAATGGTCCGATTTCGAAAAGGATTTCGGTTCTGAACTCGTCTAGACGAGTCCTTTCCAACGATGTATAGAAATCGTACTTTTTATATATTTTTAATTTCCTCATTTTTCTTACCTCTCATAGGTACCAAAAATGTCAAAGTTTTTTTTGGCTTTTTCGATTTTAATGAAACTTCACACATATGTTTAGATCCCTATTCTGAGCATTTCGGCTTCATATATTTATATTAGAATACTTCTCCTTATGCTCGAAACAGAGGGGTAGGGGCTACTTGAAATCTTATCTTTAAGTATTTACTCCATATTAAGGCTTATTTCTTAAAAGGTGACTCTGGGTCACTCAGTAGTTAAATTTTGGACTCTCAGATATTGTAAAAAAGAAGGGTTTATTACATATTTGTATTAGGGATATTATCTCCCCTTACATTGGGTCCCCGTATGAGACCAGTAGGGTCCCCGGCAGACCAGTGTGGGTCCCCCGCAGTCCAGTCCTGGGTCCCCGGCAGACCAGTAGGGTCCCCCGCAGACCAGTATTACCTCCCCTGCAGGGTCCCCCGCAGACCAGTCCTGGGTCCCCGGCAGACCGGTAGGGTCCCCGGCAGACCAGGGTCCCCCTATGAGACCAGTCACCTAGGGTCCCCCTCAGAGACCAGTGGGTCCCCCGCAGACCAGTTTTGGGTCCCCCGCAGACCGGTGCTCAGGGTAACAACCCTAACCCTAACCCTAACCCTAACCCTAACCCTAACCCTAACCCTAACCCTAACCCTAACCCTAACCCTAACCCTAACCCTAACCCTAACCCTAACCCTAACCCTAACCGATCCTGCCAGTAGTTATATGCTTGTCTCAAAGATTAAGCCATGCAGGTCTAAGTACAGGCCCTACACGGCGAAACTGCGAATGGCTCATTAAATCAGTTATGGTTCCTTAGACATACCACATCCACTTGGACAACTGTGGAAAATCTAGAGCTAATACATGCGACAAAGCTCCGACCTTCGGGGAAGAGCGCATTTGTTAGTACAAAACCAACCCGGGTTCGCGCCCGGCCACCTTGGTGACTCTGAACAACCTTGGGCTGATCGCACGGCCTCGCGCCGGCGACGCATCTTTCAAATGTCTGCCCTATCAACTTTCGATGGTACGTGCTATGCGTACCATGGTTCTCACGGGTGACGGGGAATCAGGGTTCGATTCCGGAGAGGGAGCCTGAGAAACGGCTACCACATCCAAGGAAGGCAGCAGGCACGCAAATTACCCAATGCCGACACGGCGAGGTAGTGACGAAAAATAACAATACGGGTCTCTTTCGAGGCCCCGTAATTGGAATGAGTACACTCTAAATCCTTTAACGAGGATCTATTGGAGGGCAAGTCTGGTGCCAGCAGCCGCGGTAATTCCAGCTCCAATAGCGTATATTAAAGTTGCTGCGTTTAAAAAGCTCGTAGTTGGATCTCGGTTCCAGGCCTGCGGTCCGCCTCGAGGCGGATACTGCTCGTCCTGCGTTCGACGTCGTGGTGGTCCCTTGGTGCTCTTGACTGAGTGTCTCG
>CAUYWK010000048.1:0-37500 GCA_963576725.1 Azorinus chamasolen | reverse complement strand
TCCCGTGGAATAGCCGGGTGCTGGCACGGGACCGAGCCGGCCGCGAGGGCCCGCGCGGCGCCGTCGCGGTGCTTGGCACGGTAGCGGGGACCGGGCCCCGGCCGGCGGCTCGGTCCCGTGGAATGGCCCGGTGCTGGCACGGGACCGAGCCGGCCGCGACGTCCCGCGCGGCACCGTCGCGGTGCTTGGCACGGTAGCGGGGACAGGGCCCCGTCCGGCGGCTCGGTCCCGTGGAATAGCCGGGTGCTGGCACGGGACCGAGCCGGCCGCGAGGGCCCGCGCGGCGCCGTCGCGGTGCTTGGCACGGTAGCGGGGACCGGGCCCCGGCCGGCGGCTCGGTCCCGTGGAATGGCCCGGTGCTGGCACGGGACCGAGCCGGCCGCGACGGCCTGCGCGGCACCGTCGCGATGCTTGGCACGGCGGCGGGGACCGGGCCCCGGCCGGCGGCTCGGTCCCGTGGAATAGCCGGGTGCTGGCACGGGACCGAGCCGGCCGCGACGGCCCGCGCGGCGCACCGTCGCGGTGCTTGGCACGGTAGCGGGGACCTGGCCCCGGCCGGCGGCTCGGTCCCGTGGATTAGCCCGGTGCTGGCACGGGGAGGCGGCCGCGAGGGCCCGCGCTGCTCCGTCCCGGTGTTTGGCACGGTAGCGGGGACCGGGCCCCGGCCGGCGGCTCGGTCCCGTGCAATGGCCCGGTGCTGGCACGGGACCGAGCCGGCCGCGACGGCCCGCGCGGCACCGTCGCGGTGCTTGGCACGGTGGCGGGGACCTGGCCCCGGCCGGCGGCTCGGTCCCGTGGAATAGCCCGGTGCTGGCACGGGGAGGCGGCCGCGAGGGCCCGCGCGGCTCCGGCCCGGTGTTTGCTACGGTAGCGGGGACCGGGCCCCGGCCGGCGGCTCGGTCCCGTGGAATAGCCGGGTGCTGGCACGGGGAGCCGGCCGCGACGGCCCGCGCGGCTCGGTCCCGGTGTTTGCTACGGTAGCGGGGACCGGACCCAGACCGGCGGCTCGGTCCCGTGGAATAGCCGGGTGCTGGCACGGGACCGAGCCGGCCGCGACGGCCCGCGCGGCGCACCGTCGCGGTGCTTGGCACGGTGGCGGGGACCGGGCCCCGGCCGGCGGCTCGGTCCCGTGGAATAGCCCGGTGCTGGCACGGGGAGGCGGCCGCGAGGGCCCGCGCTGCACCGTCCCGGTGTTTGGCAGGGTAGCGGGGACCGGGCCCCGGCCGGCGGCTCGGTCCCGTGCAATGGCCCGGTGCTGGCACGGGACCGAGCCGGCCGCGACGGCCCGCGCGGCACCGTCGCGGTGCTCGGCACGGTAGCGGGGACCTGGCCCCGGCCGGCGGCTCGGTCCCGTGGAATAGCCGGGTGCTGGCACGGGGAGGCGGCCGCGAGGGCCCGCGCGGCGCCGTCGCGGTGTTTGGCACGGTAGCGGGGACCGGGCCCCGGCCGGCGGCTCGGTCCCGTGGAATGGCCGGGTGCTGGCACGGGGAGGCGGCCGCGAGGGCCCGCGCGGCGCCGTCGCGGTGTTTGGCACGGTAGCGGGGACCGGGCCCCGGCCGGCGGCTCGGTCCCGTGGAATGGCCGGGTGCTGGCACGGGGAGCCGGCCGCGAGGGCCCGCGCGGCTCCGTCCCGGTGTTTGGCACGGTAGCGGGGACCGGGCCCCGTCCGGCGGCTCGGTCCCGTGGAATGGCCGGGCGCTGGCACGGGGAGCCGGCCGCGACGGCCCGCGCGGCTCGGTCCCGGTGTTTGCTACGGTAGCGGGGACCGGACCCAGACCGGCGGCTCGGTCCCGTGGAATAGCCGGGTTCTGGCACGGGACCGAGCCGGCCGCGAGGGCCCGCGCGGCTCCGTCCCGGTGTTTGGCACGGTAGCGGGGACCGGGCCCCGGCCGGCGGCTCGGTCCCGTGGAATGGCCCGGTGCTGGCGCGGGACCGACCCCGAGCGTCGCCGTCCCGTGAAAGATGCCCGGTGCCTCGTCATCGCTGACGATGCAATGGTAGGTGCTATACATAGGGGGGTGCACCACGCCGCCGCAAGCCCGGCTGAGCGGCACGGGCCGCGGCCTCGCTGACAGCGTATTTGCCGTGCACCGACCGTCCCGCGCGGCGGAAGGGCCAGCGCGGCCAGGTGCCGTGGAACTCTCCGCTGAAGCTGGCACGGGGAGCCGGCCGCGCGGCTCCGTCCCGGTGTCTGGCACGGTAGCGGGGACCCGGCCCCAGGCCGGCGGCTCGGTCCCGTGGAATAGCCCGATGCCGGCACGGGGAGCCGGCCGCGCGGCTTCGTCCCGGTGTTTGCCACGGTAGCGGGGACGGGGCCCCGGCCGGCGGCTCGGTCCCGTGGAATGGCCGGGTGCTGGCACGGGGAGCCGGCCGCGACGGCCCGCGCGGCCTCCGTCCCGGTGTTTGGCACGGTAGCGGGGACCGGGCCCCGGCCGGCGGCTCGGTCCCGTGGAATGGCCGGGTGCTGGCACGGGAGCGGCTCGGTCCCGTGGAAAGGCCCCCGGTGCTGGCGCGGGAGCGGCCCCGAGCGTCGCCGTCCCGTGAAAGATGCCCGGTGCCTCGTCATCGCTGACGATGCAATGGTAGGTGCTATACATAGGGGGGAGCACCACGCCGCCGCAAGCCTGGCTGAGCGGCACGGGCCGCCGCCTCGCTGACAGCGTATTTGCCGTGCACCCGACTGTCCCGCGCGGCGGAAGGGCCAGCGCGGCCAGGTACATGTACCGTGGAACTCTCCGCTGAAGCTGGCACGGGGAGCCGGCCGCGCGGCTCCGTCCCGGTGTCTGGCACGTTAGCGGGGACCGGGCCCCGGCCGGCGGCTCGGTCCCGTGGAATAGCCGGGTGCTGGCACGGGGAGCCGGCCGCGAGGGCCCGCGCGGCTCCGTCCCGGTGTTTGCTACGGTAGCGGGGACCGGGCCCCGTCCGGCGGCTCGGTCCCGTGGAATAGCCGGGTGCTGGCACGGGGGAGCCGGCCGCGACGGCCCGCGCGGCTCGGTCCCGGTGTTTGCTACGGTAGCGGAGACCGGACCCAGACGGGCGGCCCGGTCCCGTGGAATAGCCGGGTGCTGGCACGGGGAGCCGGCCGCGAGGGCCCGCGCGGCTCCGTCCCGGTGTTTGCTACGGTAGCGGGGACCGGACCCCGTCCGGCGGCTCGGTCCCGTGGAATAGCCGGGTGCTGGCACGGGGAGCCGGCCGCGAGGGCCCGCGCGGCTCCGTCCCGGTGTTTGCTACGGTAGCGGGGACCGGGCCCCGTCCGGCGGCTCGGTCCCGTGGAATAGCAGGGTGCTGGCACGGGGAGCCGGCCGCGACGGCCCGCGCGGCCTCCGTCCCGGTGTTTGGCACGGTAGCGGGGACCGGGCCCCGGCCGGCGGCTCGGTCCGATGATACATTGTGTATACTTGATGTACACGGCCTGTACGCTTGGCACGTTGGGCATACGCCCTGTATAGGATGTATACTTCGTGCACAAAATTTGGTGTATACATTGGACCATATATAACCGATGATACATTGTGTATACTTGGTGTAAACGGTCTATACGCTTTGTACATTGTGTATACTTGGTGTAAATGGTCTATACGCTTTGTACATTGTGTACACTTGGTGTAAACGGTCTATACGCTTTGTACATTGGGTATACGTAGTGTAAACGGCCTGTACAGGTCATATACTTCGTGTACAAAATTGTATAGGGCGTATACTTTGTGTGCACAATTTCGTGTATACATTGGACCATATATAACCGATGATACATTGTGAATACTTAGTGTAAACGGTCTATACGCTTTGTACATTGGGTATACGTCGTACAAACGGCCTGTACAGGGCGTATACTTTGTGTGCACAATTTCGTGTATACATTGGACCATATATAACCGATGATACATTGTGTATACTTGATGTACACGGCCTGTACGCTTGGTACGTTGGGTATACGCCCTGTATAGGACGTATACTTCGTGCACAAAATTTGGTGTATACATTGGACCATATATAACCGATGATACATTGTGTATACTTGGTGTAAACTGTCTATACGCTATTTACATTGTGTATACTTGGTGTAAACGGTCTATACGCTTTGTACATTGTGTATACTTGGTGTAAATGGTCTATACGCTTTGTACATTGTGTATACTTGGTGTAAATGGTCTATACGCTTTGTACATTGTGTATACTTGGTGTAAATGGTCTATACGCTTTGTACATTGGGTATACGTGGTGTAAACTGCCTGTACAGGGCGTATACTTTGTGTGCACAATTTGGTGTATACATTGGACCATATATAACCGATGATACATTGTGTATACTTGGTGTAAACGGTCTATACGCTTTGTACATTGTGTATACTTGGTGTAAATTGTCTATACGCTTTGTACATTGGGTATACGTGGTGTAAACTGCCTGTACAGGGCGTATACTTTGTGTGCACAATTTGGTGTATACATTGGACCATATATAACCGATGATACATTGTGTATACTTAGTGTAAACGGTCTATACGCTTTGTACATTGGGTAAACGTCGTGCAAACGGCCTGTACAGGGCGTATACTTTGTGTGCACAATTTCGTGTATACATTGGACCATATATAACCGATGATACATTGTGTATACTTGGTGTAAACGGTCTATACGCTTTGTACATTGTGTATACTTGGTGTAAATGGTCTATACGCTTTGTACATTGTGTACACTTGGTGTAAACGGTCTATACGCTTTGTACATTGGGTATACGTGGTGTACACGACCTATACGCTTGGTACATTAGGCATACGCCCTGTACAGGACGTATACTTCGTGCACAAAATTTGGTGTATACATTGGACCATATATAACCGATGATACATTGTGTATACTTGGTGTAAACGGTCTACACGCTTTGTACATTGGGTATACGTGGTGTAAACGGCCTGTACAGGACGTATACTTTGTGTGCACAATTTGGTGTATACATTGGACCATATATAACCGGTGATACATTGTGTATACTTAATGTAAACGGTCTATACGCTTTGTACATTGGGTATACGTGGTGCAAACGGCCTGTACAGGGCGTATACTTTGTGTGCACAATTTCGTGTATACATTGGACCATATATAACCGATGATACATTGTGTATACTTGATGTACACGGCCTGTACGCTTGGCACGTTGGGCATACGCCCTGTATAGGATGTATACTTCGTGCACAAAATTTGGTGTATACATTGGACCATATATAACCGATGATACATTGTGTATACTTGGTGTAAACGGTCTATACGCTTTGTACATTGTGTATACTTGGTGTAAATGGTCTATACGCTTTGTACATTGTGTACACTTGGTGTAAACGGTCTATACGCTTTGTACATTGGGTATACGTAGTGTAAACGGCCTGTACAGGTCATATACTTCGTGTACAAAATTGTATAGGGCGTATACTTTGTGTGCACAATTTCGTGTATACATTGGACCATATATAACCGATGATACATTGTGAATACTTAGTGTAAACGGTCTATACGCTTTGTACATTGGGTATACGTCGTACAAACGGCCTGTACAGGGCGTATACTTTGTGTGCACAATTTCGTGTATACATTGGACCATATATAACCGATGATACATTGTGTATACTTGATGTACACGGCCTGTACGCTTGGTACGTTGGGTATACGCCCTGTATAGGACGTATACTTCGTGCACAAAATTTGGTGTATACATTGGACCATATATAACCGATGATACATTGTGTATACTTGGTGTAAACTGTCTATACGCTATTTACATTGTGTATACTTGGTGTAAACGGTCTATACGCTTTGTACATTGTGTATACTTGGTGTAAATGGTCTATACGCTTTGTACATTGTGTATACTTGGTGTAAATGGTTTATACGCTTTGTACATTGTGTATACTTGGTGTAAATGGTCTATACGCTTTGTACATTGGGTATACGTGGTGTAAACTGCCTGTACAGGGCGTATACTTTGTGTGCACAATTTGGTGTATACATTGGACCATATATAACCGATGATACATTGTGTATACTTGGTGTAAACGGTCTATACGCTTTGTACATTGTGTATACTTGGTGTAAATTGTCTATACGCTTTGTACATTGGGTATACGTGGTGTAAACTGCCTGTACAGGGCGTATACTTTGTGTGCACAATTTGGTGTATACATTGGACCATATATAACCGATGATACATTGTGTATACTTAGTGTAAACGGTCTATACGCTTTGTACATTGGGTAAACGTCGTGCAAACGGCCTGTACAGGGCGTATACTTTGTGTGCACAATTTCGTGTATACATTGGACCATATATAACCGATGATACATTGTGTATACTTGGTGTAAACGGTCTATACGCTTTGTACATTGTGTATACTTGGTGTAAATGGTCTATACGCTTTGTACATTGTGTACACTTGGTGTAAACGGTCTATACGCTTTGTACATTGGGTATACGTGGTGTACACGACCTATACGCTTGGTACATTAGGCATACGCCCTGTACAGGACGTATACTTCGTGCACAAAATTTGGTGTATACATTGGACCATATATAACCGATGATACATTGTGTATACTTGGTGTAAACGGTCTACACGCTTTGTACATTGGGTATACGTGGTGTAAACGGCCTGTACAGGACGTATACTTTGTGTGCACAATTTGGTGTATACATTGGACCATATATAACCGGTGATACATTGTGTATACTTAATGTAAACGGTCTATACGCTTTGTACATTGGGTATACGTGGTGCAAACGGCCTGTACAGGGCGTATACTTTGTGTGCACAATTTCGTGTATACATTGGACCATATATAACCGATGATACATTGTGTATACTTGATGTACACGGCCTGTACGCTTGGCACGTTGGGCATACGCCCTGTATAGGATGTATACTTCGTGCACAAAATTTGGTGTATACATTGGACCATATATAACCGATGATACATTGTGTATACTTGGTGTAAACGGTCTATACGCTTTGTACATTGTGTATACTTGGTGTAAATGGTCTATACGCTTTGTACATTGTGTACACTTGGTGTAAACGGTCTATACGCTTTGTACATTGGGTATACGTAGTGTAAACGGCCTGTACAGGTCATATACTTCGTGTACAAAATTGTATAGGGCGTATACTTTGTGTGCACAATTTCGTGTATACATTGGACCATATATAACCGATGATACATTGTGAATACTTAGTGTAAACGGTCTATACGCTTTGTACATTGGGTATACGTCGTACAAACGGCCTGTACAGGGCGTATACTTTGTGTGCACAATTTCGTGTATACATTGGACCATATATAACCGATGATACATTGTGTATACTTGATGTACACGGCCTGTACGCTTGGTACGTTGGGTATACGCCCTGTATAGGACGTATACTTCGTGCACAAAATTTGGTGTATACATTGGACCATATATAACCGATGATACATTGTGTATACTTGGTGTAAACTGTCTATACGCTATTTACATTGTGTATACTTGGTGTAAACGGTCTATACGCTTTGTACATTGTGTATACTTGGTGTAAATGGTCTATACGCTTTGTACATTGTGTATACTTGGTGTAAATGGTTTATACGCTTTGTACATTGTGTATACTTGGTGTAAATGGTCTATACGCTTTGTACATTGGGTATACGTGGTGTAAACTGCCTGTACAGGGCGTATACTTTGTGTGCACAATTTGGTGTATACATTGGACCATATATAACCGATGATACATTGTGTATACTTGGTGTAAACGGTCTATACGCTTTGTACATTGTGTATACTTGGTGTAAATTGTCTATACGCTTTGTACATTGGGTATACGTGGTGTAAACTGCCTGTACAGGGCGTATACTTTGTGTGCACAATTTGGTGTATACATTGGACCATATATAACCGATGATACATTGTGTATACTTAGTGTAAACGGTCTATACGCTTTGTACATTGGGTAAACGTCGTGCAAACGGCCTGTACAGGGCGTATACTTTGTGTGCACAATTTCGTGTATACATTGGACCATATATAACCGATGATACATTGTGTATACTTGGTGTAAACGGTCTATACGCTTTGTACATTGTGTATACTTGGTGTAAATGGTCTATACGCTTTGTACATTGTGTACACTTGGTGTAAACGGTCTATACGCTTTGTACATTGGGTATACGTGGTGTACACGACCTATACGCTTGGTACATTAGGCATACGCCCTGTACAGGACGTATACTTCGTGCACAAAATTTGGTGTATACATTGGACCATATATAACCGATGATACATTGTGTATACTTGGTGTAAACGGTCTACACGCTTTGTACATTGGGTATACGTGGTGTAAACGGCCTGTACAGGACGTATACTTTGTGTGCACAATTTGGTGTATACATTGGACCATATATAACCGGTGATACATTGTGTATACTTAATGTAAACGGTCTATACGCTTTGTACATTGGGTATACGTGGTGCAAACGGCCTGTACAGGGCGTATACTTTGTGTGCACAATTTCGTGTATACATTGGACCATATATAACCGATGATACATTGTGTATACTTGATGTACACGGCCTGTACGCTTGGCACGTTGGGCATACGCCCTGTATAGGATGTATACTTCGTGCACAAAATTTGGTGTATACATTGGACCATATATAACCGATGATACATTGTGTATACTTGGTGTAAACGGTCTATACGCTTTGTACATTGTGTATACTTGGTGTAAATGGTCTATACGCTTTGTACATTGTGTACACTTGGTGTAAACGGTCTATACGCTTTGTACATTGGGTATACGTAGTGTAAACGGCCTGTACAGGTCATATACTTCGTGTACAAAATTGTATAGGGCGTATACTTTGTGTGCACAATTTCGTGTATACATTGGACCATATATAACCGATGATACATTGTGAATACTTAGTGTAAACGGTCTATACGCTTTGTACATTGGGTATACGTCGTACAAACGGCCTGTACAGGGCGTATACTTTGTGTGCACAATTTCGTGTATACATTGGACCATATATAACCGATGATACATTGTGTATACTTGATGTACACGGCCTGTACGCTTGGTACGTTGGGTATACGCCCTGTATAGGACGTATACTTCGTGCACAAAATTTGGTGTATACATTGGACCATATATAACCGATGATACATTGTGTATACTTGGTGTAAACTGTCTATACGCTATTTACATTGTGTATACTTGGTGTAAACGGTCTATACGCTTTGTACATTGTGTATACTTGGTGTAAATGGTCTATACGCTTTGTACATTGTGTATACTTGGTGTAAATGGTCTATACGCTTTGTACATTGTGTATACTTGGTGTAAATGGTCTATACGCTTTGTACATTGGGTATACGTGGTGTAAACTGCCTGTACAGGGCGTATACTTTGTGTGCACAATTTGGTGTATACATTGGACCATATATAACCGATGATACATTGTGTATACTTGGTGTAAACGGTCTATACGCTTTGTACATTGTGTATACTTGGTGTAAATTGTCTATACGCTTTGTACATTGGGTATACGTGGTGTAAACTGCCTGTACAGGGCGTATACTTTGTGTGCACAATTTGGTGTATACATTGGACCATATATAACCGATGATACATTGTGTATACTTAGTGTAAACGGTCTATACGCTTTGTACATTGGGTAAACGTCGTGCAAACGGCCTGTACAGGGCGTATACTTTGTGTGCACAATTTCGTGTATACATTGGACCATATATAACCGGTGATACATTGTGTATACTTAATGTAAACGGTCTATACGCTTTGTACATTGGGTATACGTGGTGCAAACGGCCTGTACAGGGCGTATACTTTGTGTGCACAATTTCGTGTATACATTGGACCATATATAACCGATGATACATTGTGTATACTTGATGTACACGGCCTGTACGCTTGGCACGTTGGGCATACGCCCTGTATAGGATGTATACTTCGTGCACAAAATTTGGTGTATACATTGGACCATATATAACCGATGATACATTGTGTATACTTGGTGTAAACGGTCTATACGCTTTGTACATTGTGTATACTTGGTGTAAATGGTCTATACGCTTTGTACATTGTGTACACTTGGTGTAAACGGTCTATACGCTTTGTACATTGGGTATACGTAGTGTAAACGGCCTGTACAGGTCATATACTTCGTGTACAAAATTGTATAGGGCGTATACTTTGTGTGCACAATTTCGTGTATACATTGGACCATATATAACCGATGATACATTGTGAATACTTAGTGTAAACGGTCTATACGCTTTGTACATTGGGTATACGTCGTACAAACGGCCTGTACAGGGCGTATACTTTGTGTGCACAATTTCGTGTATACATTGGACCATATATAACCGATGATACATTGTGTATACTTGATGTACACGGCCTGTACGCTTGGTACGTTGGGTATACGCCCTGTATAGGACGTATACTTCGTGCACAAAATTTGGTGTATACATTGGACCATATATAACCGATGATACATTGTGTATACTTGGTGTAAACTGTCTATACGCTATTTACATTGTGTATACTTGGTGTAAACGGTCTATACGCTTTGTACATTGTGTATACTTGGTGTAAATGGTCTATACGCTTTGTACATTGTGTATACTTGGTGTAAATGGTCTATACGCTTTGTACATTGTGTATACTTGGTGTAAATGGTCTATACGCTTTGTACATTGGGTATACGTGGTGTAAACTGCCTGTACAGGGCGTATACTTTGTGTGCACAATTTGGTGTATACATTGGACCATATATAACCGATGATACATTGTGTATACTTGGTGTAAACGGTCTATACGCTTTGTACATTGTGTATACTTGGTGTAAATTGTCTATACGCTTTGTACATTGTGTACACTTGGTGTAAACGGTCTATACGCTTTGTACATTGGGTATACGTGGTGTAAACGGCCTGTACAGGGTGTATACTTTGTGTGCACAATTTGGTGTGTACAGGACGTATACTTCGTGCACAAAATTTGGTATATACATTGGACCATATATAACCGATGATACATTGTGTATACTTGGTGTAAATGGTCTATACGCTTTGTACATTGGGTATACGTGGTGTAAACGGCCTGTACAGGTCATATACTTCGTGTACAAAATTGAATAGGGCGTATACTTTGTGTGCACAATTTGGTGTATACATTGGACCATATATAACCGATGATACATTGTGTATACTTGGTGTAAACTGTCTATACGCTATTTACATTGTGTATACTTGGTGTAAACGGTCTATACGCTTTGTACATTGTGTATACTTGGTGTAAATGGTCTATACGCTTTGTACATTGTGTATACTTGGTGTAAATGGTCTATACGCTTTGTACATTGTGTATACTTGGTGTAAATGGTCTATACGCTTTGTACATTGGGTATACGTGGTGTAAACTGCCTGTACAGGGCGTATACTTTGTGTGCACAATTTGGTGTATACATTGGACCATATATAACCGATGATACATTGTGTATACTTGGTGTAAATGGTCTATACGCTTTGTACATTGTGTACACTTGGTGTAAACGGTCTATACGCTTTGTACATTGGGTATACGTGGTGTACACGACCTATACGCTTGGTACATTAGGCATACGCCCTGTACAGGACGTATACTTCGTGCACAAAATTTGGTGTATACATTGGACCATATATAACCGATGATACATTGTGTATACTTGGTGTAAACGGTCTACACGCTTTGTACATTGGGTATACGTGGTGTAAACGGCCTGTACAGGACGTATACTTTGTGTGCACAATTTGGTGTATACATTGGACCATATATAACCGGTGATACATTGTGTATACTTAATGTAAACGGTCTATACGCTTTGTACATTGGGTATACGTGGTGCAAACGGCCTGTACAGGGCGTATACTTTGTGTGCACAATTTCGTGTATACATTGGACCATATATAACCGATGATACATTGTGTATACTTGATGTACACGGCCTGTACGCTTGGCACGTTGGGCATACGCCCTGTATAGGATGTATACTTCGTGCACAAAATTTGGTGTATACATTGGACCATATATAACCGATGATACATTGTGTATACTTGGTGTAAACGGTCTATACGCTTTGTACATTGTGTATACTTGGTGTAAATGGTCTATACGCTTTGTACATTGTGTACACTTGGTGTAAACGGTCTATACGCTTTGTACATTGGGTATACGTAGTGTAAACGGCCTGTACAGGTCATATACTTCGTGTACAAAATTGTATAGGGCGTATACTTTGTGTGCACAATTTCGTGTATACATTGGACCATATATAACCGATGATACATTGTGAATACTTAGTGTAAACGGTCTATACGCTTTGTACATTGGGTATACGTCGTACAAACGGCCTGTACAGGGCGTATACTTTGTGTGCACAATTTCGTGTATACATTGGACCATATATAACCGATGATACATTGTGTATACTTGATGTACACGGCCTGTACGCTTGGTACGTTGGGTATACGCCCTGTATAGGACGTATACTTCGTGCACAAAATTTGGTGTATACATTGGACCATATATAACCGATGATACATTGTGTATACTTGGTGTAAACTGTCTATACGCTATTTACATTGTGTATACTTGGTGTAAACGGTCTATACGCTTTGTACATTGTGTATACTTGGTGTAAATGGTCTATACGCTTTGTACATTGTGTATACTTGGTGTAAATGGTCTATACGCTTTGTACATTGTGTATACTTGGTGTAAATGGTCTATACGCTTTGTACATTGGGTATACGTGGTGTAAACTGCCTGTACAGGGCGTATACTTTGTGTGCACAATTTGGTGTATACATTGGACCATATATAACCGATGATACATTGTGTATACTTGGTGTAAACGGTCTATACGCTTTGTACATTGTGTATACTTGGTGTAAATTGTCTATACGCTTTGTACATTGGGTATACGTGGTGTAAACTGCCTGTACAGGGCGTATACTTTGTGTGCACAATTTGGTGTATACATTGGACCATATATAACCGATGATACATTGTGTATACTTAGTGTAAACGGTCTATACGCTTTGTACATTGGGTAAACGTCGTGCAAACGGCCTGTACAGGGCGTATACTTTGTGTGCACAATTTCGTGTATACATTGGACCATATATAACCGATGATACATTGTGTATACTTGGTGTAAACGGTCTATACGCTTTGTACATTGTGTATACTTGGTGTAAATGGTCTATACGCTTTGTACATTGTGTACACTTGGTGTAAACGGTCTATACGCTTTGTACATTGGGTATACGTGGTGTACACGACCTATACGCTTGGTACATTAGGCATACGCCCTGTACAGGACGTATACTTCGTGCACAAAATTTGGTGTATACATTGGACCATATATAACCGATGATACATTGTGTATACTTGGTGTAAACGGTCTACACGCTTTGTACATTGGGTATACGTGGTGTAAACGGCCTGTACAGGACGTATACTTTGTGTGCACAATTTGGTGTATACATTGGACCATATATAACCGGTGATACATTGTGTATACTTAATGTAAACGGTCTATACGCTTTGTACATTGGGTATACGTGGTGCAAACGGCCTGTACAGGGCGTATACTTTGTGTGCACAATTTCGTGTATACATTGGACCATATATAACCGATGATACATTGTGTATACTTGATGTACACGGCCTGTACGCTTGGCACGTTGGGCATACGCCCTGTATAGGATGTATACTTCGTGCACAAAATTTGGTGTATACATTGGACCATATATAACCGATGATACATTGTGTATACTTGGTGTAAACGGTCTATACGCTTTGTACATTGTGTATACTTGGTGTAAATGGTCTATACGCTTTGTACATTGTGTACACTTGGTGTAAACGGTCTATACGCTTTGTACATTGGGTATACGTAGTGTAAACGGCCTGTACAGGTCATATACTTCGTGTACAAAATTGTATAGGGCGTATACTTTGTGTGCACAATTTCGTGTATACATTGGACCATATATAACCGATGATACATTGTGAATACTTAGTGTAAACGGTCTATACGCTTTGTACATTGGGTATACGTCGTACAAACGGCCTGTACAGGGCGTATACTTTGTGTGCACAATTTCGTGTATACATTGGACCATATATAACCGATGATACATTGTGTATACTTGATGTACACGGCCTGTACGCTTGGTACGTTGGGTATACGCCCTGTATAGGACGTATACTTCGTGCACAAAATTTGGTGTATACATTGGACCATATATAACCGATGATACATTGTGTATACTTGGTGTAAACTGTCTATACGCTATTTACATTGTGTATACTTGGTGTAAACGGTCTATACGCTTTGTACATTGTGTATACTTGGTGTAAATGGTCTATACGCTTTGTACATTGTGTATACTTGGTGTAAATGGTTTATACGCTTTGTACATTGTGTATACTTGGTGTAAATGGTCTATACGCTTTGTACATTGGGTATACGTGGTGTAAACTGCCTGTACAGGGCGTATACTTTGTGTGCACAATTTGGTGTATACATTGGACCATATATAACCGATGATACATTGTGTATACTTGGTGTAAACGGTCTATACGCTTTGTACATTGTGTATACTTGGTGTAAATTGTCTATACGCTTTGTACATTGGGTATACGTGGTGTAAACTGCCTGTACAGGGCGTATACTTTGTGTGCACAATTTGGTGTATACATTGGACCATATATAACCGATGATACATTGTGTATACTTAGTGTAAACGGTCTATACGCTTTGTACATTGGGTAAACGTCGTGCAAACGGCCTGTACAGGGCGTATACTTTGTGTGCACAATTTCGTGTATACATTGGACCATATATAACCGATGATACATTGTGTATACTTGGTGTAAACGGTCTATACGCTTTGTACATTGTGTATACTTGGTGTAAATGGTCTATACGCTTTGTACATTGTGTACACTTGGTGTAAACGGTCTATACGCTTTGTACATTGGGTATACGTGGTGTACACGACCTATACGCTTGGTACATTAGGCATACGCCCTGTACAGGACGTATACTTCGTGCACAAAATTTGGTGTATACATTGGACCATATATAACCGATGATACATTGTGTATACTTGGTGTAAACGGTCTACACGCTTTGTACATTGGGTATACGTGGTGTAAACGGCCTGTACAGGACGTATACTTTGTGTGCACAATTTGGTGTATACATTGGACCATATATAACCGGTGATACATTGTGTATACTTAATGTAAACGGTCTATACGCTTTGTACATTGGGTATACGTGGTGCAAACGGCCTGTACAGGGCGTATACTTTGTGTGCACAATTTCGTGTATACATTGGACCATATATAACCGATGATACATTGTGTATACTTGATGTACACGGCCTGTACGCTTGGCACGTTGGGCATACGCCCTGTATAGGATGTATACTTCGTGCACAAAATTTGGTGTATACATTGGACCATATATAACCGATGATACATTGTGTATACTTGGTGTAAACGGTCTATACGCTTTGTACATTGTGTATACTTGGTGTAAATGGTCTATACGCTTTGTACATTGTGTACACTTGGTGTAAACGGTCTATACGCTTTGTACATTGGGTATACGTAGTGTAAACGGCCTGTACAGGTCATATACTTCGTGTACAAAATTGTATAGGGCGTATACTTTGTGTGCACAATTTCGTGTATACATTGGACCATATATAACCGATGATACATTGTGAATACTTAGTGTAAACGGTCTATACGCTTTGTACATTGGGTATACGTCGTACAAACGGCCTGTACAGGGCGTATACTTTGTGTGCACAATTTCGTGTATACATTGGACCATATATAACCGATGATACATTGTGTATACTTGATGTACACGGCCTGTACGCTTGGTACGTTGGGTATACGCCCTGTATAGGACGTATACTTCGTGCACAAAATTTGGTGTATACATTGGACCATATATAACCGATGATACATTGTGTATACTTGGTGTAAACTGTCTATACGCTATTTACATTGTGTATACTTGGTGTAAACGGTCTATACGCTTTGTACATTGTGTATACTTGGTGTAAATGGTCTATACGCTTTGTACATTGTGTATACTTGGTGTAAATGGTTTATACGCTTTGTACATTGTGTATACTTGGTGTAAATGGTCTATACGCTTTGTACATTGGGTATACGTGGTGTAAACTGCCTGTACAGGGCGTATACTTTGTGTGCACAATTTGGTGTATACATTGGACCATATATAACCGATGATACATTGTGTATACTTGGTGTAAACGGTCTATACGCTTTGTACATTGTGTATACTTGGTGTAAATTGTCTATACGCTTTGTACATTGGGTATACGTGGTGTAAACTGCCTGTACAGGGCGTATACTTTGTGTGCACAATTTGGTGTATACATTGGACCATATATAACCGATGATACATTGTGTATACTTAGTGTAAACGGTCTATACGCTTTGTACATTGGGTAAACGTCGTGCAAACGGCCTGTACAGGGCGTATACTTTGTGTGCACAATTTCGTGTATACATTGGACCATATATAACCGATGATACATTGTGTATACTTGGTGTAAACGGTCTATACGCTTTGTACATTGTGTATACTTGGTGTAAATGGTCTATACGCTTTGTACATTGTGTACACTTGGTGTAAACGGTCTATACGCTTTGTACATTGGGTATACGTGGTGTACACGACCTATACGCTTGGTACATTAGGCATACGCCCTGTACAGGATGTATACTTCGTGCACAAAATTTGGTGTATACATTGGACCATATATAACCGATGATACATTGTGTATACTTGGTGTAAACGGTCTACACGCTTTGTACATTGGGTATACGTGGTGTAAACGGCCTGTACAGGACGTATACTTTGTGTGCACAATTTGGTGTATACATTGGACCATATATAACCGGTGATACATTGTGTATACTTAATGTAAACGGTCTATACGCTTTGTACATTGGGTATACGTGGTGCAAACGGCCTGTACAGGGCGTATACTTTGTGTGCACAATTTCGTGTATACATTGGACCATATATAACCGATGATACATTGTGTATACTTGATGTACACGGCCTGTACGCTTGGCACGTTGGGCATACGCCCTGTATAGGATGTATACTTCGTGCACAAAATTTGGTGTATACATTGGACCATATATAACCGATGATACATTGTGTATACTTGGTGTAAACGGTCTATACGCTTGTACATTGTGTATACTTGGTGTAAATGGTCTATACGCTTTGTACATTGTGTACACTTGGTGTAAACGGTCTATACGCTTTGTACATTGGGTATACGTAGTGTAAACGGCCTGTACAGGTCATATACTTCGTGTACAAAATTGTATAGGGCGTATACTTTGTGTGCACAATTTCGTGTATACATTGGACCATATATAACCGATGATACATTGTGAATACTTAGTGTAAACGGTCTATACGCTTTGTACATTGGGTATACGTCGTACAAACGGCCTGTACAGGGCGTATACTTTGTGTGCACAATTTCGTGTATACATTGGACCATATATAACCGATGATACATTGTGTATACTTGATGTACACGGCCTGTACGCTTGGTACGTTGGGTATACGCCCTGTATAGGACGTATACTTCGTGCACAAAATTTGGTGTATACATTGGACCATATATAACCGATGATACATTGTGTATACTTGGTGTAAACTGTCTATACGCTATTTACATTGTGTATACTTGGTGTAAACGGTCTATACGCTTTGTACATTGTGTATACTTGGTGTAAATGGTCTATACGCTTTGTACATTGTGTATACTTGGTGTAAATGGTTTATACGCTTTGTACATTGTGTATACTTGGTGTAAATGGTCTATACGCTTTGTACATTGGGTATACGTGGTGTAAACTGCCTGTACAGGGCGTATACTTTGTGTGCACAATTTGGTGTATACATTGGACCATATATAACCGATGATACATTGTGTATACTTGGTGTAAACGGTCTATACGCTTTGTACATTGTGTATACTTGGTGTAAATTGTCTATACGCTTTGTACATTGGGTATACGTGGTGTAAACTGCCTGTACAGGGCGTATACTTTGTGTGCACAATTTGGTGTATACATTGGACCATATATAACCGATGATACATTGTGTATACTTAGTGTAAACGGTCTATACGCTTTGTACATTGGGTAAACGTCGTGCAAACGGCCTGTACAGGGCGTATACTTTGTGTGCACAATTTCGTGTATACATTGGACCATATATAACCGATGATACATTGTGTATACTTGGTGTAAACGGTCTATACGCTTTGTACATTGTGTATACTTGGTGTAAATGGTCTATACGCTTTGTACATTGTGTACACTTGGTGTAAACGGTCTATACGCTTTGTACATTGGGTATACGTGGTGTACACGACCTATACGCTTGGTACATTAGGCATACGCCCTGTACAGGACGTATACTTCGTGCACAAAATTTGGTGTATACATTGGACCATATATAACCGATGATACATTGTGTATACTTGGTGTAAACGGTCTACACGCTTTGTACATTGGGTATACGTGGTGTAAACGGCCTGTACAGGACGTATACTTTGTGTGCACAATTTGGTGTATACATTGGACCATATATAACCGGTGATACATTGTGTATACTTAATGTAAACGGTCTATACGCTTTGTACATTGGGTATACGTCGTGCAAACGGCCTGAACAGGGCGTATACTTTGTGTGCACAATTTCGTGTATACATTGGACCATATATAACCGATGATACATTGTGTATACTTGATGTACACGGCCTGTACGCTTGGCACGTTGGGCATACGCCCTGTATAGGATGTATACTTCGTGCACAAAATTTGGTGTATACATTGGACCATATATAACCGATGATACATTGTGTATACTTGGTGTAAACGGTCTATACGCTTTGTACATTGTGTATACTTGGTGTAAATGGTCTATACGCTTTGTACATTGTGTACACTTGGTGTAAACGGTCTATACGCTTTGTACATTGGGTATACGTAGTGTAAACGGCCTGTACAGGTCATATACTTCGTGTACAAAATTGTATAGGGCGTATACTTTGTGTGCACAATTTCGTGTATACATTGGACCATATATAACCGATGATACATTGTGAATACTTAGTGTAAACGGTCTATACGCTTTGTACATTGGGTATACGTCGTACAAACGGCCTGTACAGGGCGTATACTTTGTGTGCACAATTTCGTGTATACATTGGACCATATATAACCGATGATACATTGTGTATACTTGATGTACACGGCCTGTACGCTTGGTACGTTGGGTATACGCCCTGTATAGGACGTATACTTCGTGCACAAAATTTGGTGTATACATTGGACCATATATAACCGATGATACATTGTGTATACTTGGTGTAAACTGTCTATACGCTATTTACATTGTGTATACTTGGTGTAAACGGTCTATACGCTTTGTACATTGTGTATACTTGGTGTAAATGGTCTATACGCTTTGTACATTGTGTATACTTGGTGTAAATGGTCTATACGCTTTGTACATTGTGTATACTTGGTGTAAATGGTCTATACGCTTTGTACATTGGGTATACGTGGTGTAAACTGCCTGTACAGGGCGTATACTTTGTGTGCACAATTTGGTGTATACATTGGACCATATATAACCGATGATACATTGTGTATACTTGGTGTAAACGGTCTATACGCTTTGTACATTGTGTATACTTGGTGTAAATTGTCTATACGCTTTGTACATTGGGTATACGTGGTGTAAACTGCCTGTACAGGGCGTATACTTTGTGTGCACAATTTGGTGTATACATTGGACCATATATAACCGATGATACATTGTGTATACTTAGTGTAAACGGTCTATACGCTTTGTACATTGGGTAAACGTCGTGCAAACGGCCTGTACAGGGCGTATACTTTGTGTGCACAATTTCGTGTATACATTGGACCATATATAACCGGTGATACATTGTGTATACTTAATGTAAACGGTCTATACGCTTTGTACATTGGGTATACGTGGTGCAAACGGCCTGTACAGGGCGTATACTTTGTGTGCACAATTTCGTGTATACATTGGACCATATATAACCGATGATACATTGTGTATACTTGATGTACACGGCCTGTACGCTTGGCACGTTGGGCATACGCCCTGTATAGGATGTATACTTCGTGCACAAAATTTGGTGTATACATTGGACCATATATAACCGATGATACATTGTGTATACTTGGTGTAAACGGTCTATACGCTTTGTACATTGTGTATACTTGGTGTAAATGGTCTATACGCTTTGTACATTGTGTACACTTGGTGTAAACGGTCTATACGCTTTGTACATTGGGTATACGTAGTGTAAACGGCCTGTACAGGTCATATACTTCGTGTACAAAATTGTATAGGGCGTATACTTTGTGTGCACAATTTCGTGTATACATTGGACCATATATAACCGATGATACATTGTGAATACTTAGTGTAAACGGTCTATACGCTTTGTACATTGGGTATACGTCGTACAAACGGCCTGTACAGGGCGTATACTTTGTGTGCACAATTTCGTGTATACATTGGACCATATATAACCGATGATACATTGTGTATACTTGATGTACACGGCCTGTACGCTTGGTACGTTGGGTATACGCCCTGTATAGGACGTATACTTCGTGCACAAAATTTGGTGTATACATTGGACCATATATAACCGATGATACATTGTGTATACTTGGTGTAAACTGTCTATACGCTATTTACATTGTGTATACTTGGTGTAAACGGTCTATACGCTTTGTACATTGTGTATACTTGGTGTAAATGGTCTATACGCTTTGTACATTGTGTATACTTGGTGTAAATGGTCTATACGCTTTGTACATTGTGTATACTTGGTGTAAATGGTCTATACGCTTTGTACATTGGGTATACGTGGTGTAAACTGCCTGTACAGGGCGTATACTTTGTGTGCACAATTTGGTGTATACATTGGACCATATATAACCGATGATACATTGTGTATACTTGGTGTAAACGGTCTATACGCTTTGTACATTGTGTATACTTGGTGTAAATTGTCTATACGCTTTGTACATTGTGTACACTTGGTGTAAACGGTCTATACGCTTTGTACATTGGGTATACGTGGTGTAAACGGCCTGTACAGGGTGTATACTTTGTGTGCACAATTTGGTGTGTACAGGACGTATACTTCGTGCACAAAATTTGGTATATACATTGGACCATATATAACCGATGATACATTGTGTATACTTGGTGTAAATGGTCTATACGCTTTGTACATTGGGTATACGTGGTGTAAACGGCCTGTACAGGTCATATACTTCGTGTACAAAATTGAATAGGGCGTATACTTTGTGTGCACAATTTGGTGTATACATTGGACCATATATAACCGATGATACATTGTGTATACTTGGTGTAAACTGTCTATACGCTATTTACATTGTGTATACTTGGTGTAAACGGTCTATACGCTTTGTACATTGTGTATACTTGGTGTAAATGGTCTATACGCTTTGTACATTGTGTATACTTGGTGTAAATGGTCTATACGCTTTGTACATTGTGTATACTTGGTGTAAATGGTCTATACGCTTTGTACATTGGGTATACGTGGTGTAAACTGCCTGTACAGGGCGTATACTTTGTGTGCACAATTTGGTGTATACATTGGACCATATATAACCGATGATACATTGTGTATACTTGGTGTAAATGGTCTATACGCTTTGTACATTGTGTACACTTGGTGTAAACGGTCTATACGCTTTGTACATTGGGTATACGTGGTGTACACGACCTATACGCTTGGTACATTAGGCATACGCCCTGTACAGGACGTATACTTCGTGCACAAAATTTGGTGTATACATTGGACCATATATAACCGATGATACATTGTGTATACTTGGTGTAAACGGTCTACACGCTTTGTACATTGGGTATACGTGGTGTAAACGGCCTGTACAGGACGTATACTTTGTGTGCACAATTTGGTGTATACATTGGACCATATATAACCGGTGATACATTGTGTATACTTAATGTAAACGGTCTATACGCTTTGTACATTGGGTATACGTGGTGCAAACGGCCTGTACAGGGCGTATACTTTGTGTGCACAATTTCGTGTATACATTGGACCATATATAACCGATGATACATTGTGTATACTTGATGTACACGGCCTGTACGCTTGGCACGTTGGGCATACGCCCTGTATAGGATGTATACTTCGTGCACAAAATTTGGTGTATACATTGGACCATATATAACCGATGATACATTGTGTATACTTGGTGTAAACGGTCTATACGCTTTGTACATTGTGTATACTTGGTGTAAATGGTCTATACGCTTTGTACATTGTGTACACTTGGTGTAAACGGTCTATACGCTTTGTACATTGGGTATACGTAGTGTAAACGGCCTGTACAGGTCATATACTTCGTGTACAAAATTGTATAGGGCGTATACTTTGTGTGCACAATTTCGTGTATACATTGGACCATATATAACCGATGATACATTGTGAATACTTAGTGTAAACGGTCTATACGCTTTGTACATTGGGTATACGTCGTACAAACGGCCTGTACAGGGCGTATACTTTGTGTGCACAATTTCGTGTATACATTGGACCATATATAACCGATGATACATTGTGTATACTTGATGTACACGGCCTGTACGCTTGGTACGTTGGGTATACGCCCTGTATAGGACGTATACTTCGTGCACAAAATTTGGTGTATACATTGGACCATATATAACCGATGATACATTGTGTATACTTGGTGTAAACTGTCTATACGCTATTTACATTGTGTATACTTGGTGTAAAGGTCTATACGCTTTGTACATTGTGTATACTTGGTGTAAATGGTCTATACGCTTTGTACATTGTGTATACTTGGTGTAAATGGTCTATACGCTTTGTACATTGTGTATACTTGGTGTAAATGGTCTATACGCTTTGTACATTGGGTATACGTGGTGTAAACTGCCTGTACAGGGCGTATACTTTGTGTGCACAATTTGGTGTATACATTGGACCATATATAACCGATGATACATTGTGTATACTTGGTGTAAACGGTCTATACGCTTTGTACATTGTGTATACTTGGTGTAAATTGTCTATACGCTTTGTACATTGGGTATACGTGGTGTAAACTGCCTGTACAGGGCGTATACTTTGTGTGCACAATTTGGTGTATACATTGGACCATATATAACCGATGATACATTGTGTATACTTAGTGTAAACGGTCTATACGCTTTGTACATTGGGTAAACGTCGTGCAAACGGCCTGTACAGGGCGTATACTTTGTGTGCACAATTTCGTGTATACATTGGACCATATATAACCGATGATACATTGTGTATACTTGGTGTAAACGGTCTATACGCTTTGTACATTGTGTATACTTGGTGTAAATGGTCTATACGCTTTGTACATTGTGTACACTTGGTGTAAACGGTCTATACGCTTTGTACATTGGGTATACGTGGTGTACACGACCTATACGCTTGGTACATTAGGCATACGCCCTGTACAGGACGTATACTTCGTGCACAAAATTTGGTGTATACATTGGACCATATATAACCGATGATACATTGTGTATACTTGGTGTAAACGGTCTACACGCTTTGTACATTGGGTATACGTGGTGTAAACGGCCTGTACAGGACGTATACTTTGTGTGCACAATTTGGTGTATACATTGGACCATATATAACCGGTGATACATTGTGTATACTTAATGTAAACGGTCTATACGCTTTGTACATTGGGTATACGTGGTGCAAACGGCCTGTACAGGGCGTATACTTTGTGTGCACAATTTCGTGTATACATTGGACCATATATAACCGATGATACATTGTGTATACTTGATGTACACGGCCTGTACGCTTGGCACGTTGGGCATACGCCCTGTATAGGATGTATACTTCGTGCACAAAATTTGGTGTATACATTGGACCATATATAACCGATGATACATTGTGTATACTTGGTGTAAACGGTCTATACGCTTTGTACATTGTGTATACTTGGTGTAAATGGTCTATACGCTTTGTACATTGTGTACACTTGGTGTAAACGGTCTATACGCTTTGTACATTGGGTATACGTAGTGTAAACGGCCTGTACAGGTCATATACTTCGTGTACAAAATTGTATAGGGCGTATACTTTGTGTGCACAATTTCGTGTATACATTGGACCATATATAACCGATGATACATTGTGAATACTTAGTGTAAACGGTCTATACGCTTTGTACATTGGGTATACGTCGTACAAACGGCCTGTACAGGGCGTATACTTTGTGTGCACAATTTCGTGTATACATTGGACCATATATAACCGATGATACATTGTGTATACTTGATGTACACGGCCTGTACGCTTGGTACGTTGGGTATACGCCCTGTATAGGACGTATACTTCGTGCACAAAATTTGGTGTATACATTGGACCATATATAACCGATGATACATTGTGTATACTTGGTGTAAACTGTCTATACGCTATTTACATTGTGTATACTTGGTGTAAACGGTCTATACGCTTTGTACATTGTGTATACTTGGTGTAAATGGTCTATACGCTTTGTACATTGTGTATACTTGGTGTAAATGGTTTATACGCTTTGTACATTGTGTATACTTGGTGTAAATGGTCTATACGCTTTGTACATTGGGTATACGTGGTGTAAACTGCCTGTACAGGGCGTATACTTTGTGTGCACAATTTGGTGTATACATTGGACCATATATAACCGATGATACATTGTGTATACTTGGTGTAAACGGTCTATACGCTTTGTACATTGTGTATACTTGGTGTAAATTGTCTATACGCTTTGTACATTGGGTATACGTGGTGTAAACTGCCTGTACAGGGCGTATACTTTGTGTGCACAATTTGGTGTATACATTGGACCATATATAACCGATGATACATTGTGTATACTTAGTGTAAACGGTCTATACGCTTTGTACATTGGGTAAACGTCGTGCAAACGGCCTGTACAGGGCGTATACTTTGTGTGCACAATTTCGTGTATACATTGGACCATATATAACCGATGATACATTGTGTATACTTGGTGTAAACGGTCTATACGCTTTGTACATTGTGTATACTTGGTGTAAATGGTCTATACGCTTTGTACATTGTGTACACTTGGTGTAAACGGTCTATACGCTTTGTACATTGGGTATACGTGGTGTACACGACCTATACGCTTGGTACATTAGGCATACGCCCTGTACAGGACGTATACTTCGTGCACAAAATTTGGTGTATACATTGGACCATATATAACCGATGATACATTGTGTATACTTGGTGTAAACGGTCTACACGCTTTGTACATTGGGTATACGTGGTGTAAACGGCCTGTACAGGACGTATACTTTGTGTGCACAATTTGGTGTATACATTGGACCATATATAACCGGTGATACATTGTGTATACTTAATGTAAACGGTCTATACGCTTTGTACATTGGGTATACGTGGTGCAAACGGCCTGTACAGGGCGTATACTTTGTGTGCACAATTTCGTGTATACATTGGACCATATATAACCGATGATACATTGTGTATACTTGATGTACACGGCCTGTACGCTTGGCACGTTGGGCATACGCCCTGTATAGGATGTATACTTCGTGCACAAAATTTGGTGTATACATTGGACCATATATAACCGATGATACATTGTGTATACTTGGTGTAAACGGTCTATACGCTTTGTACATTGTGTATACTTGGTGTAAATGGTCTATACGCTTTGTACATTGTGTACACTTGGTGTAAACGGTCTATACGCTTTGTACATTGGGTATACGTAGTGTAAACGGCCTGTACAGGTCATATACTTCGTGTACAAAATTGTATAGGGCGTATACTTTGTGTGCACAATTTTGTGTATACATTGGACCATATATAACCGATGATACATTGTGAATACTTAGTGTAAACGGTCTATACGCTTTGTACATTGGGTATACGTCGTACAAACGGCCTGTACAGGGCGTATACTTTGTGTGCACAATTTCGTGTATACATTGGACCATATATAACCGATGATACATTGTGTATACTTGATGTACACGGCCTGTACGCTTGGTACGTTGGGTATACGCCCTGTATAGGACGTATACTTCGTGCACAAAATTTGGTGTATACATTGGACCATATATAACCGATGATACATTGTGTATACTTGGTGTAAACTGTCTATACGCTATTTACATTGTGTATACTTGGTGTAAACGGTCTATACGCTTTGTACATTGTGTATACTTGGTGTAAATGGTCTATACGCTTTGTACATTGTGTATACTTGGTGTAAATGGTTTATACGCTTTGTACATTGTGTATACTTGGTGTAAATGGTCTATACGCTTTGTACATTGGGTATACGTGGTGTAAACTGCCTGTACAGGGCGTATACTTTGTGTGCACAATTTGGTGTATACATTGGACCATATATAACCGATGATACATTGTGTATACTTGGTGTAAACGGTCTATACGCTTTGTACATTGTGTATACTTGGTGTAAATTGTCTATACGCTTTGTACATTGGGTATACGTGGTGTAAACTGCCTGTACAGGGCGTATACTTTGTGTGCACAATTTGGTGTATACATTGGACCATATATAACCGATGATACATTGTGTATACTTAGTGTAAACGGTCTATACGCTTTGTACATTGGGTAAACGTCGTGCAAACGGCCTGTACAGGGCGTATACTTTGTGTGCACAATTTCGTGTATACATTGGACCATATATAACCGATGATACATTGTGTATACTTGGTGTAAACGGTCTATACGCTTTGTACATTGTGTATACTTGGTGTAAATGGTCTATACGCTTTGTACATTGTGTACACTTGGTGTAAACGGTCTATACGCTTTGTACATTGGGTATACGTGGTGTACACGACCTATACGCTTGGTACATTAGGTATACGCCCTGTACAGGACGTATACTTCGTGCACAAAATTTGGTGTATACATTGGACCATATATAACCGATGATACATTGTGTATACTTGGTGTAAACGGTCTACACGCTTTGTACATTGGGTATACGTGGTGTAAACGGCCTGTACAGGACGTATACTTTGTGTGCACAATTTGGTGTATACATTGGACCATATATAACCGGTGATACATTGTGTATACTTAATGTAAACGGTCTATACGCTTTGTACATTGGGTATACGTGGTGCAAACGGCCTGTACAGGGCGTATACTTTGTGTGCACAATTTCGTGTATACATTGGACCATATATAACCGATGATACATTGTGTATACTTGATGTACACGGCCTGTACGCTTGGCACGTTGGGCATACGCCCTGTATAGGATGTATACTTCGTGCACAAAATTTGGTGTATACATTGGACCATATATAACCGATGATACATTGTGTATACTTAGTGTAAACGGTCTATACGCTTTGTACATTGTGTATACTTGGTGTAAATGGTCTATACGCTTTGTACATTGTGTACACTTGGTGTAAACGGTCTATACGCTTTGTACATTGGGTATACGTAGTGTAAACGGCCTGTACAGGTCATATACTTCGTGTACAAAATTGTATAGGGCGTATACTTTGTGTGCACAATTTCGTGTATACATTGGACCATATATAACCGATGATACATTGTGAATACTTAGTGTAAACGGTCTATACGCTTTGTACATTGGGTATACGTCGTACAAACGGCCTGTACAGGGCGTATACTTTGTGTGCACAATTTGGTGTATACATTGGACCATATATAACCGATGATACATTGTGTATACTTGATGTACACGGCCTGTACGCTTGGTACGTTGGGTATACGCCCTGTATAGGACGTATACTTCGTGCACAAAATTTGGTGTATACATTGGACCATATATAACCGATGATACATTGTGTATACTTGGTGTAAACTGTCTATACGCTATTTACATTGTGTATACTTGGTGTAAACGGTCTATACGCTTTGTACATTGTGTATACTTGGTGTAAATGGTCTATACGCTTTGTACATTGTGTATACTTGGTGTAAATGGTCTATACGCTTTGTACATTGTGTATACTTGGTGTAAATGGTCTATACGCTTTGTACATTGGGTATACGTGGTGTAAACTGCCTGTACAGGGCGTATACTTTGTGTGCACAATTTGGTGTATACATTGGACCATATATAACCGATGATACATTGTGTATACTTGGTGTAAACGGTCTATACGCTTTGTACATTGTGTATACTTGGTGTAAATTGTCTATACGCTTTGTACATTGGGTATACGTGGTGTAAACTGCCTGTACAGGGCGTATACTTTGTGTGCACAATTTGGTGTATACATTGGACCATATATAACCGATGATACATTGTGTATACTTAGTGTAAACGGTCTATACGCTTTGTACATTGGGTAAACGTCGTGCAAACGGCCTGTACAGGGCGTATACTTTGTGTGCACAATTTCGTGTATACATTGGACCATATATAACCGATGATACATTGTGTATACTTGGTGTAAACGGTCTATACGCTTTGTACATTGTGTATACTTGGTGTAAATGGTCTATACGCTTTGTACATTGTGTACACTTGGTGTAAACGGTCTATACGCTTTGTACATTGGGTATACGTAGTGTAAACGGCCTGTACAGGTCATATACTTCGTGTACAAAATTGTATAGGGCGTATACTTTGTGTGCACAATTTCGTGTATACATTGGACCATATATAACCGATGATACATTGTGTATACTTGGTGTAAACGGTCTATACGCTTTGTACATTGTGTATACTTGGTGTAAATGGTCTATACGCTTTGTACATTGTGTACACTTGGTGTAAACGGTCTATACGCTTTGTACATTGGGTATACGTGGTGTACACGACCTATACGCTTGGTACATTAGGCATACGCCCTGTACAGGACGTATACTTCGTGCACAAAATTTGGTGTATACATTGGACCATATATAACCGATGATACATTGTGTATACTTGGTGTAAACGGTCTACACGCTTTGTACATTGGGTATACGTGGTGTAAACGGCCTGTACAGGACGTATACTTTGTGTGCACAATTTGGTGTATACATTGGACCATATATAACCGGTGATACATTGTGTATACTTAATGTAAACGGTCTATACGCTTTGTACATTGGGTATACGTGGTGCAAACGGCCTGTACAGGGCGTATACTTTGTGTGCACAATTTCGTGTATACATTGGACCATATATAACCGATGATACATTGTGTATACTTGATGTACACGGCCTGTACGCTTGGCACGTTGTGCATACGCCCTGTATAGGATGTATACTTCGTGCACAAAATTTGGTGTATACATTGGACCATATATAACCGATGATACATTGTGTATACTTGGTGTAAACGGTCTATACGCTTTGTACATTGTGTATACTTGGTGTAAATGGTCTATACGCTTTGTACATTGTGTACACTTGGTGTAAACGGTCTATACGCTTTGTACATTGGGTATACGTAGTGTAAACGGCCTGTACAGGTCATATACTTCGTGTACAAAATTGTATAGGGCGTATACTTTGTGTGCACAATTTCGTGTATACATTGGACCATATATAACCGATGATACATTGTGAATACTTAGTGTAAACGGTCTATACGCTTTGTACATTGGGTATACGTCGTACAAACGGCCTGTACAGGGCGTATACTTTGTGTGCACAATTTCGTGTATACATTGGACCATATATAACCGATGATACATTGTGTATACTTGATGTACACGGCCTGTACGCTTGGTACGTTGGGTATACGCCCTGTATAGGACGTATACTTCGTGCACAAAATTTGGTGTATACATTGGACCATATATAACCGATGATACATTGTGTATACTTGGTGTAAACTGTCTATACGCTATTTACATTGTGTATACTTGGTGTAAACGGTCTATACGCTTTGTACATTGTGTATACTTGGTGTAAATGGTCTATACGCTTTGTACATTGTGTATACTTGGTGTAAATGGTTTATACGCTTTGTACATTGTGTATACTTGGTGTAAATGGTCTATACGCTTTGTACATTGGGTATACGTGGTGTAAACTGCCTGTACAGGGCGTATACTTTGTGTGCACAATTTGGTGTATACATTGGACCATATATAACCGATGATACATTGTGTATACTTGGTGTAAACGGTCTATACGCTTTGTACATTGTGTATACTTGGTGTAAATTGTCTATACGCTTTGTACATTGGGTATACGTGGTGTAAACTGCCTGTACAGGGCGTATACTTTGTGTGCACAATTTGGTGTATACATTGGACCATATATAACCGATGATACATTGTGTATACTTAGTGTAAACGGTCTATACGCTTTGTACATTGGGTAAACGTCGTGCAAACGGCCTGTACAGGGCGTATACTTTGTGTGCACAATTTCGTGTATACATTGGACCATATATAACCGATGATACATTGTGTATACTTGGTGTAAACGGTCTATACGCTTTGTACATTGTGTATACTTGGTGTAAATGGTCTATACGCTTTGTACATTGTGTACACTTGGTGTAAACGGTCTATACGCTTTGTACATTGGGTATACGTGGTGTACACGACCTATACGCTTGGTACATTAGGCATACGCCCTGTACAGGACGTATACTTCGTGCACAAAATTTGGTGTATACATTGGACCATATATAACCGATGATACATTGTGTATACTTGGTGTAAACGGTCTACACGCTTTGTACATTGGGTATACGTGGTGTAAACGGCCTGTACAGGACGTATACTTTGTGTGCACAATTTGGTGTATACATTGGACCATATATAACCGGTGATACATTGTGTATACTTAATGTAAACGGTCTATACGCTTTGTACATTGGGTATACGTGGTGCAAACGGCCTGTACAGGGCGTATACTTTGTGTGCACAATTTCGTGTATACATTGGACCATATATAACCGATGATACATTGTGTATACTTGATGTACACGGCCTGTACGCTTGGCACGTTGGGCATACGCCCTGTATAGGATGTATACTTCGTGCACAAAATTTGGTGTATACATTGGACCATATATAACCGATGATACATTGTGTATACTTGGTGTAAACGGTCTATACGCTTTGTACATTGTGTATACTTGGTGTAAATGGTCTATACGCTTTGTACATTGTGTACACTTGGTGTAAACGGTCTATAAGCTTTGTACATTGGGTATACGTAGTGTAAACGGCCTGTACAGGTCATATACTTCGTGTACAAAATTGTATAGGGCGTATACTTTGTGTGCACAATTTCGTGTATACATTGGACCATATATAACCGATGATACATTGTGAATACTTAGTGTAAACGGTCTATACGCTTTGTACATTGGGTATACGTCGTACAAACGGCCTGTACAGGGCGTATACTTTGTGTGCACAATTTCGTGTATACATTGGACCATATATAACCGATGATACATTGTGTATACTTGATGTACACGGCCTGTACGCTTGGTACGTTGGGTATACGCCCTGTATAGGACGTATACTTCGTGCACAAAATTTGGTGTATACATTGGACCATATATAACCGATGATACATTGTGTATACTTGGTGTAAACTGTCTATACGCTATTTACATTGTGTATACTTGGTGTAAACGGTCTATACGCTTTATACATTGTGTATACTTGGTGTAAATGGTCTATACGCTTTGTACATTGTGTATACTTGGTGTAAATGGTTTATACGCTTTGTACATTGTGTATACTTGGTGTAAATGGTCTATACGCTTTGTACATTGGGTATACGTGGTGTAAACTGCCTGTACAGGGCGTATACTTTGTGTGCACAATTTGGTGTATACATTGGACCATATATAACCGATGATACATTGTGTATACTTGGTGTAAACGGTCTATACGCTTTGTACATTGTGTATACTTGGTGTAAATTGTCTATACGCTTTGTACATTGGGTATACGTGGTGTAAACTGCCTGTACAGGGCGTATACTTTGTGTGCACAATTTGGTGTATACATTGGACCATATATAACCGATGATACATTGTGTATACTTAGTGTAAACGGTCTATACGCTTTGTACATTGGGTAAACGTCGTGCAAACGGCCTGTACAGGGCGTATACTTTGTGTGCACAATTTCGTGTATACATTGGACCATATATAACCGATGATACATTGTGTATACTTGGTGTAAACGGTCTATACGCTTTGTACATTGTGTATACTTGGTGTAAATGGTCTATACGCTTTGTACATTGTGTACACTTGGTGTAAACGGTCTATACGCTTTGTACATTGGGTATACGTGGTGTACACGACCTATACGCTTGGTACATTAGGCATACGCCCTGTACAGGACGTATACTTCGTGCACAAAATTTGGTGTATACATTGGACCATATATAACCGATGATACATTGTGTATACTTGGTGTAAACGGTCTACACGCTTTGTACATTGGGTATACGTGGTGTAAACGGCCTGTACAGGACGTATACTTTGTGTGCACAATTTGGTGTATACATTGGACCATATATAACCGGTGATACATTGTGTATACTTAATGTAAACGGTCTATACGCTTTGTACATTGGGTATACGTGGTGCAAACGGCCTGTACAGGGCGTATACTTTGTGTGCACAATTTCGTGTATACATTGGACCATATATAACCGATGATACATTGTGTATACTTGATGTACACGGCCTGTACGCTTGGCACGTTGGGCATACGCCCTGTATAGGATGTATACTTCGTGCACAAAATTTGGTGTATACATTGGACCATATATAACCGATGATACATTGTGTATACTTGGTGTAAACGGTCTATACGCTTTGTACATTGTGTATACTTGGTGTAAATGGTCTATACGCTTTGTACATTGTGTACACTTGGTGTAAACGGTCTATACGCTTTGTACATTGGGTATACGTAGTGTAAACGGCCTGTACAGGTCATATACTTCGTGTACAAAATTGTATAGGGCGTATACTTTGTGTGCACAATTTCGTGTATACATTGGACCATATATAACCGATGATACATTGTGAATACTTAGTGTAAACGGTCTATACGCTTTGTACATTGGGTATACGTCGTACAAACGGCCTGTACAGGGCGTATACTTTGTGTGCACAATTTGGTGTATACATTGGACCATATATAACCGATGATACATTGTGTATACTTGATGTACACGGCCTGTACGCTTGGTACGTTGGGTATACGCCCTGTATAGGACGTATACTTCGTGCACAAAATTTGGTGTATACATTGGACCATATATAACCGATGATACATTGTGTATACTTGGTGTAAACTGTCTATACGCTATTTACATTGTGTATACTTGGTGTAAACGGTCTATACGCTTTGTACAGTGTGTATACTTGGTGTAAATGGTCTATACGCTTTGTACATTGTGTATACTTGGTGTAAATGGTCTATACGCTTTGTACATTGTGTATACTTGGTGTAAATGGTCTATACGCTTTGTACATTGGGTATACGTGGTGTAAACTGCCTGTACAGGGCGTATACTTTGTGTGCACAATTTGGTGTATACATTGGACCATATATAACCGATGATACATTGTGTATACTTGGTGTAAACGGTCTATACGCTTTGTACATTGTGTATACTTGGTGTAAATTGTCTATACGCTTTGTACATTGGGTATACGTGGTGTAAACTGCCTGTACAGGGCGTATACTTTGTGTGCACAATTTGGTGTATACATTGGACCATATATAACCGATGATACATTGTGTATACTTAGTGTAAACGGTCTATACGCTTTGTACATTGGGTAAACGTCGTGCAAACGGCCTGTACAGGGCGTATACTTTGTGTGCACAATTTCGTGTATACATTGGACCATATATAACCGATGATACATTGTGTATACTTGGTGTAAACGGTCTATACGCTTTGTACATTGTGTATACTTGGTGTAAATGGTCTATACGCTTTGTACATTGTGTACACTTGGTGTAAACGGTCTATACGCTTTGTACATTGGGTATACGTGGTGTACACGACCTATACGCTTGGTACATTAGGCATACGCCCTGTACAGGACGTATACTTCGTGCACAAAATTTGGTGTATACATTGGACCATATATAACCGATGATACATTGTGTATACTTGGTGTAAACGGTCTACACGCTTTGTACATTGGGTATACGTGGTGTAAACGGCCTGTACAGGACGTATACTTTGTGTGCACAATTTGGTGTATACATTGGACCATATATAACCGGTGATACATTGTGTATACTTAATGTAAACGGTCTATACGCTTTGTACATTGGGTATACGTGGTGCAAACGGCCTGTACAGGGCGTATACTTTGTGTGCACAATTTCGTGTATACATTGGACCATATATAACCGATGATACATTGTGTATACTTGATGTACACGGCCTGTACGCTTGGCACGTTGGGCATACGCCCTGTATAGGATGTATACTTCGTGCACAAAATTTGGTGTATACATTGGACCATATATAACCGATGATACATTGTGTATACTTGGTGTAAACGGTCTATACGCTTTGTACATTGTGTATACTTGGTGTAAATGGTCTATACGCTTTGTACATTGTGTACACTTGGTGTAAACGGTCTATACGCTTTGTACATTGGGTATACGTAGTGTAAACGGCCTGTACAGGTCATATACTTCGTGTACAAAATTGTATAGGGCGTATACTTTGTGTGCACAATTTCGTGTATACATTGGACCATATATAACCGATGATACATTGTGAATACTTAGTGTAAACGGTCTATACGCTTTGTACATTGGGTATACGTCGTACAAACGGCCTGTACAGGGCGTATACTTTGTGTGCACAATTTCGTGTATACATTGGACCATATATAACCGATGATACATTGTGTATACTTGATGTACACGGCCTGTACGCTTGGTACGTTGGGTATACGCCCTGTATAGGACGTATACTTCGTGCACAAAATTTGGTGTATACATTGGACCATATATAACCGATGATACATTGTGTATACTTGGTGTAAACTGTCTATACGCTATTTACATTGTGTATACTTGGTGTAAACGGTCTATACGCTTTGTACATTGTGTATACTTGGTGTAAATGGTCTATACGCTTTGTACATTGTGTATACTTGGTGTAAATGGTTTATACGCTTTGTACATTGTGTATACTTGGTGTAAATGGTCTATACGCTTTGTACATTGGGTATACGTGGTGTAAACTGCCTGTACAGGGCGTATACTTTGTGTGCACAATTTGGTGTATACATTGGACCATATATAACCGATGATACATTGTGTATACTTGGTGTAAACGGTCTATACGCTTTGTACATTGTGTATACTTGGTGTAAATTGTCTATACGCTTTGTACATTGGGTATACGTGGTGTAAACTGCCTGTACAGGGCGTATACTTTGTGTGCACAATTTGGTGTATACATTGGACCATATATAACCGATGATACATTGTGTATACTTAGTGTAAACGGTCTATACGCTTTGTACATTGGGTAAACGTCGTGCAAACGGCCTGTACAGGGCGTATACTTTGTGTGCACAATTTCGTGTATACATTGGACCATATATAACCGGTGATACATTGTGTATACTTAATGTAAACGGTCTATACGCTTTGTACATTGGGTATACGTGGTGCAAACGGCCTGTACAGGGCGTATACTTTGTGTGCACAATTTCGTGTATACATTGGACCATATATAACCGATGATACATTGTGTATACTTGATGTACACGGCCTGTACGCTTGGCACGTTGGGCATACGCCCTGTATAGGATGTATACTTCGTGCACAAAATTTGGTGTATACATTGGACCATATATAACCGATGATACATTGTGTATACTTGGTGTAAACGGTCTATACGCTTTGTACATTGTGTATACTTGGTGTAAATGGTCTATACGCTTTGTACATTGTGTACACTTGGTGTAAACGGTCTATACGCTTTGTACATTGGGTATACGTAGTGTAAACGGCCTGTACAGGTCATATACTTCGTGTACAAAATTGTATAGGGCGTATACTTTGTGTGCACAATTTCGTGTATACATTGGACCATATATAACCGATGATACATTGTGAATACTTAGTGTAAACGGTCTATACGCTTTGTACATTGGGTATACGTCGTACAAACGGCCTGTACAGGGCGTATACTTTGTGTGCACAATTTCGTGTATACATTGGACCATATATAACCGATGATACATTGTGTATACTTGATGTACACGGCCTGTACGCTTGGTACGTTGGGTATACGCCCTGTATAGGACGTATACTTCGTGCACAAAATTTGGTGTATACATTGGACCATATATAACCGATGATACATTGTGTATACTTGGTGTAAACTGTCTATACGCTATTTACATTGTGTATACTTGGTGTAAACGGTCTATACGCTTTGTACATTGTGTATACTTGGTGTAAATGGTCTATACGCTTTGTACATTGTGTATACTTGGTGTAAATGGTCTATACGCTTTGTACATTGTGTATACTTGGTGTAAATGGTCTATACGCTTTGTACATTGGGTATACGTGGTGTAAACTGCCTGTACAGGGCGTATACTTTGTGTGCACAATTTGGTGTATACATTGGACCATATATAACCGATGATACATTGTGTATGCTTGGTGTAAACGGTCTATACGCTTTGTACATTGTGTATACTTGGTGTAAATTGTCTATACGCTTTGTACATTGTGTACACTTGGTGTAAACGGTCTATACGCTTTGTACATTGGGTATACGTGGTGTAAACGGCCTGTACAGGGTGTATACTTTGTGTGCACAATTTGGTGTGTACAGGACGTATACTTCGTGCACAAAATTTGGTATATACATTGGACCATATATAACCGATGATACATTGTGTATACTTGGTGTAAATGGTCTATACGCTTTGTACATTGGGTATACGTGGTGTAAACGGCCTGTACAGGTCATATACTTCGTGTACAAAATTGAATAGGGCGTATACTTTGTGTGCACAATTTGGTGTATACATTGGACCATATATAACCGATGATACATTGTGTATACTTGGTGTAAACTGTCTATACGCTATTTACATTGTGTATACTTGGTGTAAACGGTCTATACGCTTTGTACATTGTGTATACTTGGTGTAAATGGTCTATACGCTTTGTACATTGTGTATACTTGGTGTAAA
>CAUYWK010000046.1:0-99644 GCA_963576725.1 Azorinus chamasolen | reverse complement strand
TCCGGTCTGATCCGGTGTCATACCGATATTCTTTCGCGTTTTTTGGGAGTATATTCAATAATTCAAGCTTTTAAAAGGTTGATCTTGTGTAGACTTGAAGTTATCTGACAAAGCGAAGTATTATTAAATGCATGAAAAGTAAATAAATTAATGAACAATTTACAACAAAACTAGTTTAGAATTGAAGAGAATTTCGGCGGAGAATAGAATTTTTATCGAATTACGAACATGTTCTCTAATATTAGTTATGCAGTGCTTAGTGTCCCTAATATGGACTATACACTGCCAGTAAATATTAATATGGGACGAGGCGAAGCCGAGTCCCATATTAATATTTACTGGCAGTGTATAGTCCATATTAGGGACACTAAGCACTGCATAACGAATTTATCTTACCGACTACCTTTAATTTCAAGTATTTACACGCATGTTTGCATCATAGGCCTACATATATGGCGTTACGTGTGGAAACAGGGGAATTAACTCTTGCAAACTTGATATTACAATAGGACCGTAATAAATTACCTCCCTTTAATAGAATTAAAGTAAATATTCTTTATTTGCCTCAAATCTCGTTTATATATTTTATTTTTTTATTTTTAACATTGTAAAACTAATTAATATTTATATTTTAACTACAATTAAAACATAAATTATATGTAAGCATATTTTAAAACTGTAAGGATAAACATAAATGATTATTATAAAAACAATAACACAACGGTTTGAAGTTTGTTTAAACTTAACTTTAATAATGAACAACAGAACAACTAATAGACGTTTCAACATGGGTATAACCATCTGTCCTCAATCAATGGAAAATCTGTAAAATTTTGTCATATTTTTAAAGAAAATTAAATCACTTTCACTGCATCTAGAGAACCTATCATTTTCATATAGAACTATATACATGTACATGTACGGTACTTCCATATATCACAGTTAATCATGAAATGTTGATATTTCTTATATCATATTCATTTACCAAATCACTTTAATAGTTATAATATCGCAGTAAAGTATCAACTCTGTATTGTTTGACAGTTATCTAATAATGATTATTATAAATAAGAGAAAACATTCCGACAGACAAGCATAATATTATAAAATTATCTCCCTTTAAGTAGAAAAAAGAAAATAATTTTTTTTCACTCAAATGTCGTTATATTTTGTTTGTTTTTGTTTTTTAGCTAAAATTTATATTTCAATGCCCAATTAAAGTAAAAATTATATGTATGTATTTTTAAAAACTGTTAGTATAAACATAAATGATTATTATAAATACGAGAAAAGCATTCCGACAGTCAAGCAAGGGAATTAACTCTTGTAAAGCCATCATAAGGATTTTAGTGCCCCCATACGGAATCTATGGGGGTTTCTCGTGACCTCTATTGACCAATGGAATGACAAGAATTTTGTAGGAGGTAAGATAATCAGACTAATCAAGCTCTGACCTCAATTATAATCTAATCCTAATCAAAATGGCGAAACTTACACTAACAGCAGAGGAGACACAACTTCAAACAACTCTAGAAATGGTTATCGGAGGTAACAGTTGAAGTAAGTTACATTTCTATTTGCTCTCGAAGTAAAATATATTCTTAACATATTTTCATTTTGTCTTATTAGATCTATTTATTATTATTTTTTTTTAATTTTTTTTTTATTTTTAGTTTTAGTTTTTGTAATTGTCACTGTCTAATCATTCGACAAAATATTAGCTGATCGACACTGGAACTCGAAGATTTGCCAGGCACACCCAATGGGTATTTTCTTTTGTGAGATTAACGTTTCAGCGGCCATGTTTAATACAACATGTCATATCAAATTGTTTCAATACCATAGCAATCGTGATTAAGATGTGTGTATAATCAAAGTCATGATTTAGGAAATAAAACACACCCCAGGTCAGCAGTTTCTGAAAAGCTTACTCAAATTCGAAGTATATGAAACTTGTATCAGATAGGAGATTAAGCATGCACCATACTTATAGCAGGCAAAGGTTGAAATCTGGCACTAAAAATGACATAAATTTATACCCATATAACGCATCTCTAAAGGAGACTACATAACTTTATTATCACATAATCGTCCTTTCTGGAGTGCCGAAACATAGTGCCGTGAATCTCGGAAATGCATAAGTGCATTGTTTATGCAAATAAACAGTTTGAATCCGTATGTATTATCCTACCAATTTGACCTGAGACTCATGCATAATTACGCTAATAGAAAGAAATTGTTGTGGTACTGCTGAGGTCTGTTCAGGAGCGCGGCGCTTGATTGAGCGCTTGCCCGAGCAAAAGTATCACTGCTGAACGCGATCGAGCGCCCTTTCTAAAATCAAGTACATTTTTGTTCTGCGGTCGGGTTCTAGAGCATAAGTTTGTTAATTACGATTGTTTTCTTCCAATCGGTTGCTTCTGTTACCCTGTTGGTAGCCATCATGGAAACACAAGCGAATGTCAAAGCGATACAACTCGCGTGTAGGCTAGCTTGCGCTAGCTGGCACTAGGCGGGCGCCCTCGTTCAGAGTCCAAGCGCTCGAAGTGACATCGAGCGTCCACACTCCTGAACAGGCCTCGGGTATGAAAGCGAAAGTACAGACACTTCGATTCATAAACGCTATACGGATTACTCGGATCTCTAGGTTAGACGGATGTATAGAAATGCGGTTCGCGTTTTATCACGTACATGGTGTCGATATAAAAAAAATTCCTTCTCCCTCCCTATCGGTGGAGAGGTAATTGATCAATGAAAAACACAACAAGTTTTCTAGTTAGGAAATCTTTGCTATCGGCGGAGAAGAAATTTATAATTTACAGACAAGCTATTGCTGCAGTAGAAACGCCAATGTGTTGCGAAAACAATGTTTGACTAAACACCAGGAATGAGGTTCATATCCGCATATATGATAAATGTTGATTTTCAAGCTTGCGCAACTCATATCCGCGGATATGAACTTCATATCCGGTCTGATCCGGTGTCATACCGATATTCTTTCGCGTTTTTTGGGAGTATATTCAATAATTCAAGCTTTTAAAAGGTTGATCTTGTGTAGACTTGAAGTTATCTGACAAAGCGAAGTATTATTAAATGCATGAAAAGTAAATAAATTAATGAACAATTTACAACAAAACTAGTTTAGAATTGAAGAGAATTTCGGCGGAGAATAGAATTTTTATCGAATTACGAACATGTTCTCTAATATTAGTTATGCAGTGCTTAGTGTCCCTAATATGGACTATACACTGCCAGTAAATATTAATATGGGACGAGGCGAAGCCGGGTATAAGAATGCGCTATAAGAATACAGTAATACCCCCTCTAATGCGACCAGCAAAAAGGGGCATACTTCACAGTGTCAAAGGCAGGTGGTAGCTTAATACAAGACGAACGTTATGCAGAAAGCTCCTGTAGGAGCTTTCTGCATAACTTTTGTCCCACATTAAGCAACCACCAGCTTATAAATACAGCCATGTTTATTCATTACGTGGCCGCATTAGAGGGGGTTTTATTGTGCAATCTTCATGGAACATGATTATTACCGACTTTTGGTTTGCTATGTTTTGTCACAGAGTATTACCAACAATCCCCGATAAATACGCCGAAATTTAATCGAGTCTCAGGTCAACTTGAGAGGATAATACTATGCTGTAAACAGTGGTCGAAACAGTCGTCTGATATATCCTGTTTCACTTTCTATGGCATTTTAAGAATTATGTGATAAAAGAATCTTACATTCGTGTTAATTACAAATTGTTTTCATTAAGTTCGTTTATTATAATGATTTAAACTCGTTTCATAAAACCAGTTTGTAATGAACACTCATGTAAGATCCCCTATTACTCATATAACCTCTCTCAAAAAATGTAACCTCATACTCATATAACTTGTCTCTATAGCAGAATATATAACTTCATGTTCATATAACCTATCTCTATATGAAATATATATTTTATGCTAATATAACATATCTCTCCATTAATATGAAGGTGAACATATAACGTTATACTCATATAGCCAATCTCTAAAGGAGAACGTATAAATGTATATATATTTAACTTATTTAATATGGGAGAACATATAACTTTATACTCATACAACCGGCCCCGGTATGAGAACATAAAAATTTATAACTTACCCCCTTCGGAGGACCGACCGAATTACTTACAAACAAATCAATCTTGAATGACCTAACTGTATCAATGCCTTAAAATGGGATATGTATCGGTTTTTCTTACAGTTTGGACTTTTCTACATTCTGTTTGTTTTATTTTGGCACCAAACCTCCCTATACTTGGGTTTTATCTAGTATTGTTCAAACGACATTCACATATTGGTGTTTGGTTTAACCCATTACCTCATAGGCTATTTTTAGATACAACTTCTTTGGATAAATCTACCGAAAAGGAGCATTAACTAGAGGAAAGGAAACTTTTGGAATTTTGTAGTTTGAAAGCATTGTGATAAATAGAGCATTTGCCCCTATATGAGCAAATGCTCTATTTATCACAATGGTTTCACAAAGTGTCTTGTACAGAGTCGTCAAAAGTCGTCAATATAAGGGAAAGAATTAACCCTAAGCACAAATAATATTTCGTCTGCAACATGTGTCTTCTGTTTCAGTTCTTAAAATAGAATTTCGCTCATTTCTTTGCAAAACATGCTTCTGCATGTCCACATAAAGTATCGCTTCATTTGATAGCTCTAGTACCTCTGCAAGGTTCGAAAATTATGTTAAATGATCCTCAACTTATGAAATCGAGGTTCTCCAAACTCTTTATTTTCTACTTTCGTCTAAGCTATGTTTGGTGTTCAAAAGAAAATTGGCATGGGTCTTGTTTAACTTCAAGTCAACTATTTAACTTGGTTGTGTGATTTTTTAACATATTTAAGTCCAACAGTTATATCTGACTCCTGTTTTATAATACGTTTATATCCGTCTTCTAGTATTTATTGCATCTCTCATTGACCGTATTCGACTGGTACATTTTGTTGTCAACGGAACTTGCGTTGTTAACAATTCCTATTGTTCTGGGCCAGCGTCAAGTTCCGTTAACAAGTAAAGTCAACCTGTTAGGTCGATCACGTGACTAAAAGGAGTCTCACTAAAACGCTGATTGACCATATAAGATATATAGGAAACTGCTGACCACAAAACGATGTCGGACACTGTTGACGACATAGATAAAGAACAGGCCAAAAATGCGCTGGTATGGGGAAGATCTGGATCCGATAATTAAAATTTGATATCGCCCTAAACAATAACAAACTATAAATATCATGTTTAAAATAGTTTTAAATTACAAAATTATATTTAGCGGTTTATAATAATTTATTGTTTTGATTTAATTAGAATAGAAAAAAGTGTTATTGTAGCAGCACATGATCTAGATCCAAACCTTAACCATTTATATAATTTTATTATATTTTATAGAGACATATATATACATGTATGCTTAAGTCTGTTCCAGATTTCATTTCGGGGGCATAAGTTCCTAAATCGTGATAATTAAAAATTTGCAAACAGTTTTTATCTAGATTAGTTTTTGAATTTTGATTAGGATCAAACAGCGTTGTGTATTGGACCTAAACTGTTTGACAGTCATTTAGTAGTGGTGGAATAATTGTAAAAATTGCAGGTTTATAAAGAGATCGTATTTTCTTAATCGAGTTTCCTTTATACTTTGGTATATTTGGGGTGGTAATGCTACCTAGTAAACGGTATGGATCCTAATGAGACGTCAGTTTATTCAGTGTCTCCTCTGAATCTTAACTGTTTGGTGTTTAGATTGTGAATGTGATTTAAAAAGTAAATATTTTAACTCTTTCTCTATTTTTATTTCTAATGTCAATACTATGGAATATTCATGGACAAAATAATTGTAATGAAATGTATAAGGTGGAACATTGTAGCCATTTTAGAAACTAACGACACAGCTCTATCAAATTTCTTAAGCAAACAGAGCAGACCCTGATCAGACGGATCCTATAGAAGCCGCACGATCTGATTCTGCTGTTTGAGAATGCATGAAAACAAGTTGCTATGAGGGAAAGGGTTAATATGATAGAATTTAAGTTATGGAGGCTTAAGTCAGGTTTATAAAGAGACCGTATTTTCTTAATCGAGTTTCCTTTATACTTTGGTATATTTGGGGTGGTAATGCTACCTAGTAAACGGTATGGATCCTAATGAGACGTCAGTTTATTCAGTGTTGTTATATTTTCTGGTCCTTCGGGATCATAAGTTTTGATGTTATTAGTTTTGAAAATTGAATACTGCTTAAGCCGGTGCTAGGGGGCGTGAGTAGTGTTGCACTTTTAATTATTACTCATGAACAGACTCAATAAAACCGAGTCTGCAATTTTCTCTTTTTGCATTTCTACTTTTGCTTTCGAAGGATCACCCATTTTCAGATTAAGGAGCTTACATCATATTGACCAGCAGCTTAAAGGTTACTCATGCCACAGAATTGATAACATTCATCGCTTTATTAAAATTACAGTGTACAGTAATGCCTGTATAAGGGACTCTCAACGCTCGAAAACAACAGGTGATTATTTTATGCAGGGCAAAAGTAATACTCAATCACAGAGCTGCATTATGTAGGAACCGCCTGTGTATTACTTTTGACCTGAATTAATCTACCACCTGATTTAAAGGTTCAAAATAAGGTATCTTTTTAATTGTCACTTAAGACATGTATCACTGTAAGGTCTCTTTTTAATTGTCACTTAAGACATGTATTACTGTACCTTTATAGTATTCAAGGCAAACTTACAAAATACACAACAGAAATAATACTCGCATTTTATTATATGACAACTCAACAATATTAAACCATAAACGAAAATTATCAGTAATATAAATATAGCAACTAATCACAGATTTAACCCTTTCCTTCAAATTATAAAGATTTTCACGCCTTTGCACACAGAGTAGATCCGATACTGTATGATCAGGGTTTGTTCTGTTTATTTATAGAATTATAGTAGATCTGATTCAACCATTTCTATAGCTCGAAGAATTTGACCTGGACCCTGGCCTACTTAATTTTCATAAATAAAAATTCGTAACATTGCACGGGTTTATCCTCGTCAAGTGTCCCGGTAAGCAACTATGCATGGACACACTCGTGATTGCATGGTTTACATAATAATATGCACATGTTTAGACTTCATGATTTATCGGCGGAGTTTTATTTATACAGCGTAATCTCTCTCATTATGTATTCTGCATAAAGACGAGGGTCCAGGTCAAATTGTTCGAGCTATACCAATACTAAAAGATCCTTAATACAGATGTTATTACAGAAATATATAAATATGCATTATTTATGCTATTATCTCTCATTTAAATATTCATCAGGGAGACGGTTAATCCTTAACTCCATAAATACGCATGAGCTAAGCCTTTGCAAATAGAGTAGATCCAGACCCAACAGCTCCTGCAGGAGCCGTTTGATCCAGGTCTGCTCTGTTTGCTTATGATACAATGTAGATCAAATAGTCATTATAGTATTTAATATACTTAATTTTAATGCTGTCATCATTTTGTACATGAATATTCATTGAGTAATGGGTTAAATAAACAATGGCAATTACAATACCTTATGGATAAACGCGAGGCGGCAAAATATATTTCTTATCGCTGGATTAATCTGTGAATCACAATGAGCAGTGTTATGTTTTAAAGAAATACGCAGACATGTCTTTAACATGGTATTTTGGGGGTAATAAATGAGTAACAAGGACATTTAAACTAGACGAATATAAGCGAATTATTTTCAGGCGCATCAACAGTGTTAATGGAACCATATGGTACATTTATCACAAACGCAATAATTATGTATCGAAACAGTTTTCTGCCTTTTCCCTTACGAAAACTTATTGTTTTATCAGTTGTGGGGACTTAAGTCATTATTTCATTTTCTAAAAATATGACTAAATATTCTGTCTTACTGACGTCTTTTTGCGTCTCTGTAAAAATTATTTATTGAAACCATTGTGATAAATAGAGCAAATGCTCTATTTGTCATAACGGTTTAAAAAAACTGCACAATTCTAAAAGTTTCCTTTTCTATAGGTAATGTTCAATGTCTGTAGATTAATTCCAAGAGGTTAGGTCTAAAGGTAGTCAACGAGGGAATGAGTTAATTTTATTGGAATCATAAATTAAATCAAAACATAATTTTATCTGAAAGAGAATGAAGTTGCATGTGCAATTGCATACATGACACAATCTACAGAATTATCCTGTTTCTACACAGGTGATACAATACCATCAATGCAGTCTTTTTTGTCCATAAATTAGAGACAGTTGCATTTTAAAGCCGTCTGGAATGATACGACGTGACGACATCGATGAACCATTCAACTGCTGATCTGACAAATCTTAGGTGTCTTGACATGTTGCTGGAGTGGCCATGCGTACACACGATGATAATGCAAAGTCCACTGCTGCCTCAATTGTGCTGGCCATCTTTTAAGTCCCTCCTAAATTGAGATAAAACTCATCTCATCTGAGAAACCGATGGACAGTACCTGTGAACACATAATATTTATATACATGCATATTAATGTATTACTAGGCCGTAATATAGAAGGCATATATATATAACCAATGGTAGCTAAATGCAGGTAAAAGATAATGCAGAAATAATGGCATCATGAATATTTATCAGAATATATTTTATGCTCGGACATGAATATAGAAATGTTTTATCAAGGCTGCAAATATTATCTATAATATATCATATGCAAACAGAGTAGACCCTGATCAGACGGTTCCTACATGCCAATTAAAGGGGTTTCACTAAAATGCTTACCATTGATCTGATCATATAAGATATACATTGTGAAGTTTTGAAACCACTGTGATAAATAAAGCATTTGCTCCTATGGTTTCTCCTATGGTTTCAGAAATATAATGAAACTTTCTTGAAGGATTGTTACCTTGGAGATAAGGTGTACAGTCGCAAGAATAGTTGTCTGATGCCATCTGCTATTTCAACTGCTGTTTTCCTGCCTATGTCGTTGGTCCTAACAACCAGAGAAGTAGTCTAACGTAAAAATAAAGACATGCATATTAGTAAAACTAGAAAATGGTGTCTGTAAGACACAGCGATGCTACAGTGTAGGTGCTTGTCTAGCTGCACATAAAATTCCTAAGTCATTTGACCTAGACCTTGGGTTTACCGGCAGCATGGGTCGGGTGTGTAATGAAAGTATGGATGGTGTTTAATATGAAATGCAATTCCATGCCAATAGCTATAGCGGTTAGGGAGATATATGGCGATGAGAAAACTGTGACAACCAACTGCACGTAAAATTACTAATTCACTTGACCTTAACATTTGGGCTTTCGGACAGCATGGGTTCGGTTTGCAATAAAAGTAAAGTGTACAAGCAATTCCATGTGAATAGCTACAGTGTTTCTACAATGACAGATTAGTTTTGATGACAGATTAGTTTTGACAGGTGAAGGGCTAAAGTGCTTTTGAGAAGACCCCTAGGTACTGTTATTAGCTCACAATTAGCTCACAATGAGCCACAAGGATGTTATAAAACCTGCAAAGATGAGTGCTTGTGCAAAAGGCAGTAATACAACAAAGCCTCCGCCACAAAAGAGGGCAATTTCTGAGGTCTCACCAAACTCAGGTGTGGAGGAAATCATGGTTATTAACCACCACCTGGATGGCTTTACAGAAGACATACAGAAAATGAGGGGTGATCTCAAACAAGTGCTTAAAAAAGAGGAGATGAAAGACTTTCACCTCCCTTCAGAATTTATAATCTTCACAACAGCAGGTGTTAAGTGCTTGTGTGGCGGCCGTAAAACGTCGCCCCGTACTTCATTCTCAGTGTTGTTATACCTTCTGGTCCTTCGAGATCATGAATTTCAGTACTTCTTGTTTTGAAAATTGAATACCGCTAAAGCCGGTGCTAGGGGGCGTGAGCAGTGTTGCACTTTCAATTACTGTTCATGAACAGACTCAATAAAACCGAGTCTGCATTTTTGTCTTTTTGTGTTGCAATTTTTGCTCTCGGGGGATCACCTCCCTTCAGCATTTATTCAGAAAACAGTGATGGAGGCAATAAATGATTTGAATAGGAATATAGAGATGACAATAAGCATCCAGGTGGAGAGAGTGGCGAATTCTCTCAAAGACAGAGTCAAAGGCTTAGAAGATGAAAACGCAGCCCTGAGGAAGGAAATGGAGTCTCTGAAACGGTCAGTGTCAGAGGCAGATAAGAGATCAAAAGTGGCACTTGCACGGGCCAGCTATAATGAACAGTATTCGAGGAAGAATAATGTTAAAATAATGGACATACCTGAAAATCAGGGAGAAAAGGAAACGATTTTGATGGACAGTGTTTCGAGCATCCTGGAAAAGGAGGGGATTAAGGTGGACAGAACCAGAGTGATGGCCATCCACAGGAAAAGAGGCAAAGAGGGCAGACCAAGACCTGTGCTTGTGAAATTCGTCAACAATACGGATAAAGCCAGTGTAATGACCCACAGAAAGGGGATGAAAGCCCTGGGTCACCGTCTTGTGGACGATGTGACAAAGATGAATGTTGAACTAATGAAGCGCCTTACCGCAAACCCTGGGATAGAATCAGCGTTTTTTAATGGCAGTGTTTATGGCAAAACGAAGCAGGGTGCACGCCATCGGTTTGATGTTTTTGACAACGTAAGTGATATCATAAGTGAACCTAAAGCCGAAGGTGCAGCCGGTGTGCATTAGAGATTGTGTGTCATTTCCACGTTTGACCATTAGAATGCTGATTTTTTCCAAACCGGCTCCTTTTTCCGTACAAGTAACATTAAAATTTTTATGGTAAGAGATTGTTGCAAGGCAGACAGTGTGAACCCTGGTGAGACTTCTCTTCAAAGAACCCTAATACGGGTCTACACTGTTTGGTTTTTATGCTTACAGTGAACTTCTAAACTCTTGCTTACTGCTTTTAATTATTCTTGCCTATTCTGTCTGGCATTGTAATGGTCAGAAAGGGTTGTGTACTGAGAGAGTAGCCCCGAAATCCCTGTGACGCTGGAAATTAATGCATAAAGATTGAGATTTGCACTGACTTTTTGTAAGACTGAGTCCTCAGCCACAAGAACGTGGCAGCGGTGTTTGAAAAACTGTGTGCTTATTAGTTTTGGTACTCATTAGATACCGCAGGCTAAAGATTGTGGTACCAGGCTGACTGAAGTTGAGCGTAAGTGACGAACAGTTTGTCCCTCAGTTTGGGTCCCACTTTTTGTGGGGCCTGACCTGGTTCCAAACTGTTTGCAAAGTTCATAAATGGAGGACGCCGGTCAGTTCGAAGGCCAATATTTGGAGGGAGAATAGACTCTGGGTATGCTCTGATTGCTTATGATACAAGTATATAAAAAAAGTTATCTGTTACTTTTATTGTTGACTCTTTGCATACTAAATTAATTGTTGTCATCTGTTTTTCACTGGTCCTCTGCTGCTTCAGTTGCCATCTGCAAAAGTTTTTGTGCATCTGAGCTTTTGTTTTACAGAAGTCAGGCCTAGGTGACAACTCGGATAAAGACAGTAAAAAACGAGAGATCCATCGCTAGCATGCAAGGAGTTAAGAATGAAATAAGTGTCAACCATAGAGACTCAAAATATATAGATTGTGCCCCTTTGTGATGTAGGACTGATCTTCTGAACAACACGATTAAAATGTAAGCGTTAACCCTTTGGGCTTTCAGTTTGAATCATAAACATTTCAGATCCTGATCAGAGCGTCCCAAAAATAGCCCTAAGGATCTGGGTCTGCACTGTTTTTGCAAATTCAAAAAAATGAATTTATACTGCATAGGGTCAGTTCCTTCATAGCCATGTTATTAAACTATATGTATGTGGGAAATATTGTCTGCTATTTTTATTGTTGGCTATATGCATGCTAAATTTAAATGTTGTCATCGGTTTTCACTGGTCCTCGACTGTTTCAGTTATCATCTGCAAAAGTTTTTGTGCTTCTGAGATTATGTTTTTACAGACGTTAGGCATAAGTGACAACGAGTTTGCCCCCCAGATCTGGTCCTACTTTTTGTGGGTCCTGATCTGGATCCAAACTATTTGCGTCCGTCAAAAATGAGAGACCCATCGCTAGCATGCAAGGATTTAAGAATAAAATAAGTGTCAGACAGTGTTAGCCATAGAGACTCATAGTATATAGATTGTGCCCCTTGGTGATGTAGGTCTGATCTACTGAACGACACAATTAAAATGTATGCAAGGGAACATGCGTTAACCCTTGGGTCCAGTTTGAATCAAAGGCAGTTCAGATCAGAGCATCCCTAAACTGTCCTAAGGATCTGGGTCTGCACTGTTTTTCCAACTTCAAAAAATGTATTTATACTGCATAGGGTCAGTGCTTTCATAGCCAAGTAATTATACTATATGTATGTGGGAAATGTTGTCTGCTATTTTTATTGTTGGCCCTGTGATATAGATGCCAGTTAAAATGTATTCTGGGTAAAATCAGAGTGTCCAGTTTAGAGGAGTTTTAGTTATATGTTATTACGATATAATTATATAGGAACTGTCACTTGCTGTTTTTTTGTTGTTGTTTTCACTCTTTGCATGTAGTGTACTTTTATTGTATAGATCTGCATCTGGGTCCAAGCTGTTTGCATGTCATAAATGGCAAAACAAAGAGTTAGAAAAAAGTGTATAGATCTGGTCCACCAAATGAAACTGGTAGATGTATGCCAGTAAATATGCAATAATCCTCTCCGTATGAATGACAAACAGTGCGGATCCTGATTAAAGGGCTCAGTCACTAGTTATAAAGATCTGGGTCTGCACTGACTACAAATGCCAATGAATACATGTACTGCATACAAAGAGGTGAAGTTTCATAGCAAATTTATTTTGCTACACGCAAATATATATATAAATAAAAATGTCATCTGCTACTTTTTAGTTTTTGACTCTTTGCTTGATAAGTAGCTTTGTCGTCTGCTCAAATGTCATCTGCTGCTTACAGTAATGGTCTGCAACATTTTCAAAGCCATCCATTTTTCCCCTAAGATTTTGCTTGCAGAAGTTGATCCTAAATGAAATATACTTTGGATCTCAGATCAGGCCCCACTGTTTTGAGGAGCCTTATCTTGATCCAAACTAAATTGCATATTAAAAAATAGCGTAGAAATTTACTGCTAGCAGGCAAAGGGTTGAAGGCAAATAAATATCAGACAGTGTCTGGATCCACATCAATCAGCTGATTGGGACATGTATTATGAGGATAGGCCTTTTGTTGTTGTTTTGTTCATAGAGGGATAAATTTCCTTCCAGTTGACAAACAGTGCACATCCTGATCAGAGGACCCCTCTAGGAGTTTCTAAAGCCTGGATCTGCATTGATTTGCAAAAATGGCTAACCCTGTCATAGCTAAGTAAATTTTATTGAATCTGTATAGGAATTGCCAGAAAAGGTATACTTTGTGAAAAAAGCTTGAATGGTTGGCTGTGTAACGTTCCAGGTTGACCCTAGGTTACCAGGTGCCAGCTGGATCTAAAATGTCTGCAGACATCTGGACTCATGATGATATAATATATAAGTGTCTGAAACAATTTGAATGAGGTATTGCTGTAATGTTTGAGTGTTTATGTGGCTGTAAAAAGTTACGAGTGTATATTTAATCTATTGTATCTGGTTCCTGTGTGTGCACGAAACTGAAAGGATTGGTGTGTATCGTTTGCTTAATATATGTACTGTAAAAATGTTATATACATGTATAGCCTCTGCAGCCCTAACGCTTTCCCTCAAACGTTTTTATATGCCTGTACAAACGGAGTGGTTCCGGATTAGATATTTGTCTGATCGGGGTCTACTCGGTTTTGCATAAAATAGGTCTGACTTTCTAAATTTTCTGCCGGTACTGAGATGTCTTGGGTACATATGCAGTTATAGAATTTCTGCGAGCAGATCTTCATGATGTCATTATTACATGAAAATTTCAACGGGGAAATGGTTGACTGGTCAGTGTATAGGAAATGGCTGTTGTCTGTTTTAATTTTGAAGTCTGCTTATTGTGGGTATTTCACAGTGACTGTCAAATTGCCTTTGGTGTAAATTTTTGGAAGCTGAGTATATTGGCAGAACTCATCGATAACTTAGGAAGTTAAATTTGCTGGTATTTTGGGGATACTTGCATTACCGGTAATGTATGCGGAGCACATGAGTCAATAGATCTTTAATGCAAAATTACAGCTGATCCATACTCAATTTATCTAAATGCTGTAATGAAAAATATAGTAACTTTAACTTTGGCAGAGCATCACTATTTCAAGTAGTAAATGTTTTTGTTTAGTTGTCATTTTTGTGTCTTGATAGGGGTTCTCTCAAAACTGTTAAATTATATATGTAAGTATAAAATGATGATGTTAGATGGAGACTAGAATTCTTTCAATAAATTGCCAGGGCCTGGGCTCGTTAGAAAAAAGAAGAGATGTTTTTGGCCACCTTAAATCTAAGAAATGTAATATTTATTGCTTACAAGACGTACACTCTACAACTAATACTGAAAATCTTATCAGGATGCAATGGGGTTGTGAAGGAATTTTTAACTCTGGTAACTCTAAATCCAGAGGTGTGGCAATACTTTTTCAAAAAGGGACTGATTATAAGATACATGACTATAAAATAGATGCACATGGAAACTATATTGTTGCTGACATATCGGTAGATAATAACCGATTTACACTAGTGAATCTCTATGGACCAAATAATGATGTCCCACTATTTTATGAGTTAATAATGAATCAAGTTGACAAATACAATAATGAAGGGCTCATAATGTGTGGTGATTTTAACTTTAACTAGAGCCTAAACTAGATTATTATAATTACAAACATATTAATAATAAGAATGCTAGATTAAAAGTTTTAGAAATCATAGAAATGTACAACTTACTTGACCCATTCAGAGAAAAGTACTCACAACTCAAGAGATGTACATGGAGAACAAATGCCCTTTAAAACAAGCACGCCTAGACTTCTTCTTAATTTCTGAAAATTTATTAAGTTCAGTTGAAAAATGCAACATTGAAAATAGTTATAGGTCAGATCATTCCATGATAACTTTAAATCTCATTTTCAATCCATTTCAGAAAGGAAAACCATTATGGAAGCACAACAATTCATTTCTTAAGGATATCAAATATATAGAAACCATAAATGATAAAATTGAGTACATTAAACAACAATATGCAATTCCTATTTATAATATGGACAATTTAAAAAACATACCAAAATGAACAAATACAGTTCACAATAAATGACCAACTTTTTCTAGAAACACTACTAATGGAATTAAGGGGGAAAATTATATCATACTCTAGCTACAAAATAAAACAGAGAAATGCTTTGGAAAAAGAAACCGTTGAAAAAATTAAAATCCTTGAAAATAACCTTACCTCAGACAAAACAATAGAATTGGGTGAACTCAATAAGCTACTGTTAGATACAAGAAAGGAGAAAATGAAAGGTCATATTATAAGATCAAGAGTTAATATAATTGAAGATGATGAAAAACCTACTTCATACTTTTGCAAACTTGAATCTCATAACTGTGCCAGCAAAATAATTCCTAAAATTGAAAAAGAAGATGGAACTGTGATATCAAATCAGCATGAAATATTAGAAGAAGCAAAGTCCTATTATGAAAAATTATACAGTCAAGATCTCTCTGAGGATACTGATTTAGACTTAGAAACAGAACTTCGAAATTGCACTTTCAATAAACTTAGTCAAGGTGAGTCAATTTCCCTGGATGGATTTCTCTCATATGAAGAAATTACAAAATCACTAAAAGGCATGTCAAATAATGGTAGTCCTGGATCAGATGGATTCACCCCTGAATTTTTGGAAGAAAATAGGACAATTTGTTTTACGATCTATAAACTATGGGTATAAAATGGGTGAATTATCTATTACACAAAGAGAGGGAATTATTACTTGCATACCAAAAGAAAATAAACCGAGACAATTCTTAAAAAAATATAGACCTATATCGTTGCTGAACTGTATATACAAGATAGCGCCTGGTGCAATTGCAAACAGATTTAAACAAGTTTTAGATAAACTAATTTATGAAGACCAAACAGGATTTATGTCAGGGAGATTCTTGGGCCAAAATACAAGGCAGATTTATGATATTACGCAATATACAGAAGAACATAATATACCTGGATTAATTTTACTGGTAGACTTTGAGAAAGCTTTCGATTCTATATCTTGGAATTTTATACAGAATGTATTAAGATTTTTTAACTTTGGTGACTCTTTCATTAAATGGTTTACTCTGTTGTATAAGAATGCTAATCTATCCGTCAACCAGGGTGGTCATTTATCAAACTTCTTCACAATCAGTCGAGGCTGCAGACAAGGGGGTCCGATATCAGCTTATATATTTTTATTATGTGCAGAAATACTAGCTATTAAATTAAGAAATAACACAAATATTAAAGGTATTACAATCAATGGAACAGAATACAAGTTATCCCAATATGCAGATGATTTATCTGCTATGTTAGATGGATCTAGTTTATCTCTAAATGAAACATTAAATGAATTGCACAGATTTTCAAAATATTCTGGTTTAAAAGTTAACTTTGAAAAAACACATGTAATATGGATAGGAAGCAAAAAGTACAGTACTGAATCAATTAAAACAAAGTGGAAACTTTCATGGGGAATAAATAGGTTTAAATTGTTAGGGATTATATTTGATGTGGACCTTTCAAACATGGTTATGCTCAACTATACTGAAAAATACAAACATTAAAAGCTCTAACATCAAATTGGAATCGACGGTATTTAACACCTATGGGGAAAATCACAGTAATTAAAACACTACTTCTCCCCCTACTTAATCACCTCATTATGTCGCTTCCAAATCCTCCTAATGAAATCTTAAAGGAAATCAATTCAATGTTCTTTGATTTCATTTGGCAAGGGAATTCAAAGATAAAAAAGCAGTGTTAGTTAAACAATACTTTGAAGGAGGTCTTAAGATGATAAATATAAAATGTTTTGTAGAAGGTTTAAAATCAACTTGGTTGAGAAGATTAATAACAAACTATGGTAAATGGAACAAAATTTTAGAATGTAATATTGATTATAGTAAAATTTTCTCTTTAGGATCTGAGTATTTACAAAAATGTGAGAAAGAAATATCAAATCCATTTTGGCAAGATGTCATTAAAGCTTTCCATATAATACAAACATCATACACTCATGAACACATAGCAGAATTAATGGCCACGCCATTATTCTATAACAAAGATATTCAAATAGGTAAAATGTATGTGTTTTACAAACCTTATTTTATAAAAGGGATTTCACAAATAAATGATCTACTCACCCCTGAAGGAAACTTCTACAGTTATCAATCTTTTTGTGAAACCTATGATATTCATATTGACTTTGTAAAATATTACGGTCTTATAGATGTTATAAAAAGATTTTTAAATAAGTTTAGCTTTACAGTAATACTGCAAAAATTGCAAAATCCTTTACTCCAATTAAATGCATTAATACTACTGAAACAGTCAAAAGGTTCAGCTCATTTATATAACATACTGAATAAAAATAATGAAAAACATACTGCAGTGACAAGATGGAACCAAATTTTTCAGATAGACGATAACGATTGGAAAGAAATCTACAATGCTATATTTAAATATAATTTCAGTACAGAAATACGGTGGTTTCAGTATCGAATAAACCATAGAATTCTTGCAACACAAAAATACCTTTTTAACATCAAAATCTCAAACAATCCTAATTGCAGTGTTTGCGGTGAAATAGAAACAATTCAACATATGCTTTGATCATGTCCAGAAACCGAATTATTTTTAACAAAAGCTCAGCAGTGGATGAAATTAGCACAAAATAATAACTTTATAAATGAGAAGATATACCTTTTCAATTTAAACAATTCCTATTATTCAATGGCTGACATGACTATTCTACTAGAAACAAAGTATCGTCATCGGAGGTATTTTCGAACACCACCAGTTTTCGAACATCTCAGGTTTTCGCGAATATTTCCTCGTATGCACGCGCTATGACGTCATCGTGCACTGGCTTGATACACTAGTGTTGACAAGCAGACGGAGAACTGTCAAAACCAAGAATGCGGAAAAAACAGGTAATTTTTAATGATGTTATAGTTTTTGAGAGTAAAAATGGCCATTTCTACTATTACCATTATTGACCCTATTTGAAAACCCTATTACGGTGTCTAAAATAAGTATAAATTTATAAAATCCTTACCGACACTTCACTTCCGAGTTTGTTGTGGAAATCCCAATATAGAATTATGACGTGGTGATCGTTTATGATGTATATAGCGCAGTTCAAAATGTCTATTCCCTTAGCGTGTGTATAACAGCAAAGAACCCATGACAATTCCCATTTCAGAAACTGTTATTAGCCTTGGTATCTTTTTAGGGCCATCCATCAACATCCGTGGGCAGATACAGAATGTATTCACCCACTGCCCTTACAAACGCTTACAAGGCTGTCCAGGAGAGAAAACTACCTATCAGAACAGCTGCAAGGAAATACAATGTCCCCCACAACACACTCAGAGACAGAGTTAAAGGCAGGATAGATCCTGAGACTGTGAAGTCTGGCCCCCTTCCACTATTTTCCCTAGAAGAAGAAGCGATGTTCCTTGGTCATATAAACCACATGGCATCCCTTGGCTATGGGTACACTTTACAAGAGGTAGATATAGATTGATAATATGGGTAGATATAGATTGATAATTTGGACAGCATGTTTTACTTTTTCAATGTTTTTTATATTTGATCTAGATATAGCTCTATGGTTCTAATAAAAAATGTATTCAGTGTGTGTGGGGGGGGGGGGTTGCGTGTGGGTGTGTGGGTGTATTTAAAGATCATAATATCAATTATATATAAATATACTGAGTGTACAAAATCATGCATATACATATATATATACACATTTATATATGGTTTGTTTCTCCAGGTTGTGGATAAAGCTTCCAATTATGCAGTGCACCTGGGAAAGCGCCAGAAAGACCACCCATTATCAGTAAAATGGTTTGAAGGATTCAGAGAAAGGTGGAACCTCAATGTGTCAAAACCAAGATCCTTGACTAATTGTCGAGCTAAGTCTCTCAACAAGGATGTAGTCAACCAGTACTTTGATGATCTTGAAACAGTTTTGAAGAGCAATAACCTCACTGATAAACCACATTGCATCTATAATTTTGATGAGAAGGGTGTACAAACAGAAACCAAACCCCCTTTTGTTGTGTCACAAATGTCAAAAATGCCATCTATTTCAGCTTCAAGAACAGCAATTACTACAATTTTAGGTTGTGGAAATGCTCTGGGTACACAAATTCCCCCATTTTTTGTCTTTAAAGGCAAGCGGATGAATGGGAGTTTGATGGAGGGTTCCTCCCCAGGTTCTGATGGTACTGTTTCAGAAACTGGATGGTCAAACTCCGACATTTTCCTGCATTATCTCCAGAACCATTTTCTAAAGTTTGTGCAAAGAGAGAGTCGTGATCAGAAAATTCTTTTGTTATTTGATGGTCATAAGTCTCACATCAATTTGCCAGTCATTCAGTGGGCACAAGCAAATAACATAATCCTCTTCGTGTTACCAGCTCATACCAGCCATGCTTTACAGCCCCTAGATGTTGGTTGTTTTGGACCGTTGCAAAAGATCTATGACTATGAATGTCACAAACTCATGCGTAACTGCCCGCAAACAGTTATTACTAGGTTTGATGTTGCCGCTATTGCATCCAAAGCATACACTTCTGCACTTTCAATAGCAAACTTACGATCAGCATTTTCCAAAACTGGTATTTACCCCTTCAATAAAGATACAATAGATGAGCATCAATTTGCACCATCTGTAGCCTTTCAAGCGCCTATTGTCAGTGAAGAGGCATGCAATACAGTTTCTGCTGTCACTGAAAAGGTCACAAACTCTAGTACCAATAGTCTCTCCAATTGTGCAAACATGACCACTGGGTTAAGTAATCGAACCAGTACAAAATCTTATTTTCAACAATCAGAGCAGTGTATTATCAATAAACAAGTCCACAACAGCACGAAAAAACAACGAGAGGTAACCATCAGTGGACTTGTTTCAGGTAAGGAGATAACACATGCATCAATAATTAATGAGATGGAAAGAAATGAGAGTCAGAAATATAAAAAGGTAAAAAGGGCTGTCAAAAAGAATGCAAACAGTGTATCCCGAAAAGTAAATATTTCACCATGTGAACCAAGTACTTCAGGTCATCCCTCATCAAAGCCCAGTCAGATCCTATACAATGCAAGTGATTCAAGTGATTATTTGAGTGACAATATGAGTGAGAGTGAGAAGTGTTGTGTGTGCCATCTTTTCGAACCAAAGGAGTTGAGAGAGTGTGTTTCATTAGTTTTCACCAAGTGGGGACAGTGTGATTTTACTGGCTGTGAGCACTGGACACATTTAAAATTCTGCTGTGAGACCAAGGTACTCAGAAGAAATGATACATTTATTTGTCCTTGCCACCAAAGTTTCTCAGAGGAATGAATGATTTTTTCTTAAATTCTGAAAGTATAGGGAATCATTTGAAACCAAAAGTAGCAATATGAAATAAGAAAATTGCAGACTCGGTTTTAATGAGTCTGTTCACAAGCAGTTATTAAAAGTGCAACACTTACCACGCCCCCCTGGCACTGGCTTTTAAACAGCGGTGTTCAAATTTCATTGTTAACAGCATTGAAACTGACGATCCTCATAATCTAGTTCAGGAAATATATAACCATCCGGTTAAATTCCCATTCATCCAGCCACTAATTGCGAGCAATATCTTTTACAATTTTATTAATATTGGAGTAACACTCTTTTTAGATACGATAACGTAGCTCTATTCCTAAACTGGACGCTAGTCATTATCAGTCTTACAGCTACGATATCGCATCTACACTCTTTTGTGACCAACTTCTTGTGTGTATGGTTTTTATACGAATGTGGAATGGATGGCATGAACCTAACTGTACTAATTACTTTACTACGACGATTTTGATTGGATGTTCGAAAACTGGTTGGAAAACCCGCCATTTTGTCATTTAGAAGGTAAACAAAACACACGTTATTATTTGTGTATCTTATATCCTAAATGTTTTATTTTTACTTGAATGTATGTGTAAATAGTTGATAACTATGAAAAAAATCGTGCAAATAACATCCGCTGATTGTTCTCGGTTGAAAAAAACAAGTTAAGCGTTAGGTGTTCGAAAACTGGTGGGACCACGCTACTATATATATCTGACCAGAAAAAGAACAGGAAAACTCCCAATAATATCATTAAAAAACAAAATAATAGCTAAATATAAAGCTCTGAAATACATAGCAACAAGGGATAATTACCTTGAACAGTTTGATCAGACATGGTCAAAATATTACGATCTAATTATGGAATAAATTCCTCCATACATATTACAATATCTAAAATGTAAAAAAGGCCTTGACAATTATCATTTCCTGTACAGATTTAAACATTATTATATGAAAAAACATGGAATCGTAATATATTTGAAATGAGAGAACCCCATCAAGCACTTTTTTTTCGTTTTTTATCTACCAGGATACTGATATGTGATTTATTAAATATATATATATATAAAGAAAAAGAAAAAAAAGAATAGCTACAGTGTTTAAGGATATATAAGACGATGAAAAAATGTGACAATCAAGTTGAATAAACTGCACGTAAGAATCTTTACTCTGTCAACGTGTGAATGTTTATAATTAAACAAGTAATTAATGATCGCATTGAAAGCAATGTCATTGTCCCCAACTGGGTGAACTCAAACTGTTATAAATTGCTGTAACAAAATTCAAACTTGATCTGTAATTTATTTATAATAAAGATACATCACTTCAATAGTGTTGGGGTTTATTAATTGTGTGATTATTCTTGCATATGAATATTCAAGAAGTAATGGGTTAAAATATTTGGATAAATCAGGAGAAAATCTAATGTCATTGCCATAGCGAGTCGAATAGTGTTTGACAGGAGGGGTTGCATATTGCGCGTATATAACAGTTGTTTAATTGTATTGCTTAGTTTATATGCATGAACTTCAAATTGATCAGTTCTGTTACCCAATTTTCCAGCATTTTTTATGTGTAGTGTTGTATGCCAAAAATGTACCCAATTATATTGGGTCTGTGTCAGTACTGTGTGACGTACTGGCACCGTGCATAGAATGTTACATTCAAATTTTGTTTTTTTATGATGTGAGTTCGCTGACACAATATAATAGAGCATAATATGAAACAGACAGATAAACTTACGGAAAGGATGAAGTTGGTTTACCTATGTTCTAAATAAGTTCTTTTTTATTATTATTATTATCTATATATAAGTATTAAATATATTTTATTTTAAATGTTCTACAATTACACATTGAATATACCCTGATTTGTATATAAAATGTATCTATGTGAAGCGCTTTTGAACGCACATATCTCCTGTCTGAAAAGAGCGGTATATAAATGTGGTATAATAATAGATAGATAGATAGATAGATAGATAGATAGATAGATAGATGATAGATAGATAGATAGATAGATAGATAGATAGATAGATAGATAGATAGATAGATAGATAGATAGATAGATAGATAGATAAGATGGATGGATGATGGATGGATGGATGGATGGATAGATAGATAGATAGATAGATAGATAGATAGATAGATAGATAGATAGATAGATAGATAGATAGATAGATAGATAGATGGATGGATGGATGGATGGATGGATGGATGGATGGATGGATGGATGGATGGATGGATGGATGGATGGATGGATGGATGGATGGATGGATAGATAGATAGATAGATAGATAGATAGATAGATAGATAGATAGATAGATAGATAGATAGATAGATAGATAGATGATAGATAGATAGACAGATAGATAGATAGATAAATAGATAGATAGAATGGTCGTGTTAGAATTTGTTTTTAATAAAGAACCTACCCCCTCCACACAATTAATGATACACGTTTCATTACATACCTGTGAGACAAACTGTAGACAAGGTATACGTTAATATCGATGTTGTCATCGCTGTCACTGCTGTCAGAGCTTTCAAACAGCGTCAACATTGTAGGAAATATCACTTCTCTGTTCATTTTCGTTGTAAGTAATATCTGTGTGAAGAGCTAAGTTTGTTTACAACGGAATGCGCATGCTCTACCGGAAGTATGTAAAGATGTTGTTAACATTTTGTATTCGACTCGCTCCAAATTGTTGACAACAAAAATCTCTTGCGCATATGCCCCGCCCACTTTCCGTCAACAACGAAATGTGCCAGTCGAATACGGCCATTAATAATGCAACACGCAGTGGCATACGGAGATAGTAAATACAGCTTCCATAGTGGGTTGGATAGGTGGATGGGTGGATTGGGTAGATAGGTAGGCAGGTAGGTTGATAGAATAGCAGTATTTGTGTCGCGATGGGTAGTATTGATTCTACGGTAAAAACCTGTATGAAAATCAGGTAAATATATATTAATTGTGTCATTACGTTTTACATGAAACAAGTAAGCTAACGAGTTACATGCTCTCTCTCTACAACGACACCCTTTGGGATACGAAGATTGTATGTGTTGTTCAGAGGGAGTTGTTATAGGGAGCGAAATTCAGAGATAATTAGCTTGTTTGCAGATCCCCAGATAAGGAGTATTTCGAGAACTAAAACATTTATGCCTCAATCAAACCCTATGCTGTGACTACTCTTTAGAATCGTCACAAAGTGACACAATAACAAGGCAAAACGTGACGAAACAAGCGTACAAAAACCATAAAATATTTACCATATAAAAAACAAAGTAGGCCATGGGATGATAGCAGGTATACGGTCAGTCAAACAGTCTAATAACCAATTCGATGCATAAATAAAAGTCTTTATTTACCGAAAGTGACCCATTTCGTCAAATGACCTTTAAGACCAGCGGAAATAAAAAAAATCATACAGCATATATAATGCGAGCATAAGAGTAATATTATGGAACGTGAATGATTATATAACAGAGCTACACGTAAGATGGGTAAATCAAAGCCTGTTCAAGAATAATTCCTTTATATATCCGTGGTGTGTGGTGGTCTAGTGGTAACGCGCTTGACTACCAATCCGGAGGTTCGGGTTTCAAGTCCCTGTCCCTTTCAGAAATTTCAGAGACGCTTTTCAGTGTCTCCAACTCGCACCTCCTCTCCACCCAGGGGTTAAAATGGGTACATGCGAGGGTCACTAGTCGGTACTGCGGCTGCATGATTGTGTCATATGTTAGCAGTGCTCAGTATTGTAGGCAAATGACTCAATGACTAGGGGAGTAAATGTGATCGGCTGAGCGGTCCTTCGGACTGAAAGTATACTATAACTAGGTACTTTTTTATTTCTCCTACAAACCCTTTGTTGTGCCCCTCTTTGGGGTCGTCTTGAAGAGACGATCCTAAAGAGTGATCACCACATAGGGTCTGGTGGATAAATGACGAGTTTAGCCCTTCGCTTGCTATTCGCGTCAATATACCTACCTGTAAATAGTGAAGACCCAGATGAGACAGATCCTGCAGGAGCTGTCTCATCAGGGTCTGCACTATTTACAAGTTGATTGTGTAACCAGTGCACTCCACAGCAGTGATTGCACAGCGAAATACTTGTACACAGTAAAGATATATGTAATTATACAACAGGGCATGGGTAAAGAAGGAGAAATTTGTTTTTAAATTCAGCGAGCGAAGGGTTAATATGAGTGCCCACAGGTATATGTTGCTCTGTTTAAAGACATTCCCTTGGCCGGCTTGGGTCTTTACAGCTAACCTGTGAAAAACCATGCGGCACATGGTAAGAGCTATAGCAGTCTGCCTGTCAAGAACCACTGGAGCGTTCCATGTGAGGCCCGTCTCTTACATTTGATGATTTGGAAATGATTAGATTGTCACTAATGCAGTATATATGCTCCAAACGGTTTGCCACTCAGATAAAAAAATATCTTGAGATATTTCAACAAGTCTATATTTCTTCATTTTACTTCAATGCATTTGCGTATAGATACGTTTAAACGGGAAATGATAACGTTTTCTCCACTGTACAAACAAACATGGCATGTATATATGAACGCCAGCTCTACAAGACAAAATTGAATTCTCAGCTTTAATTAGGGCGCCTTTGAACATATTATAGCTCTCCTCCACTGCAGGTTAAATGGATTCTACTGCAGGCCAAATGTCCAGAGTTTTATCTCTGATATACATAAGCGCTCAGGTTTTTTTAAATGTATTTAATCCTTATAAAATATTCATCTGCTAAATTGCTTGTCTGCTTCAAATGTGAAAGTGCTTCATAGTTTGTAACGATTTGTGAAAATGTTGTCTGTCAAATAGCTTGGATCCAGATAAGATGCCGGGTTACTTGATGTCTCATCTGGATTCAACCTGTTTGCATATGGCCCTTTGTTTGTTAGTGGTAGGCTTCTTAAGGGTTGAACTTCTATTGGGTTCTGACCAACAATGGTCTTTTGAGTGTGTTCCCCTTGACTAATTGTATGTCAGGGCCTCTCTAAACAGAATGAGACGGCTTGCCATATTTTGCACACTTGTATCATGCTTTTACTGTTACTTTCACGCTTATTGAGAACAATGGGGGGAATCATTGAATGGACCTGGGTAATGTCTTTAAACTTTGTATATAATAGCTTGAAAGAATAAGAACAAAACATTTCACGAAAAATATAAAATAGGACAAATATTTCCAAGTGCGTGGTACTGATTTAAATCGTAGATTAAAATCATTGAAACATGTAAATAATGTCTTTAAATGAAATTACTGGATGATATTGTTGGATGATCTTGTACAAATTTTGTTCTTTGTCAAACACACTAGAAATGTATCCCCGAATTAATCATATGTAAATATATAAATGTAGCTATTTGCAACTTTATTATTTCCGAGGACCAGATAAGATACGTAAATTTAAACACTTTTAAGAATATCTCCCTTATTTCACGAAGAGATTATTTTAAAGAGTGGTCACAGTATAAGGTTTGGAGGAGAAATGACGGCTTTAGTATTTGGGTACGCACCTGTAGTTGTAGCTCTGTATTTCATAAATATAAATGCAATGTACATGTTCCAATCCACTGATTCAGATGTATAAATAATACTTGATATAGGTTTGCATGCTCTTTTCTCTCTAAAAAAGATAATTTATAGAGATTGGTGGAGTTAGTTCCTCCCCAACTGATTTTCCAGAGAAAAACTGCTAGTGGAAGTGAAAAAAGTAACTTAACCATTTCCTCCATACAAACGCCTTTCTACGCCTCTGTAATAACCACTTTTTGAAACCATTGTAAAAAAATAGAGCATTTGCTCCTATATTTTTCTCTAGTAAATGCTCCTTTTGGGTAGATTCGCTCAAAGTGGTTGGGTCTAAAAATAGTCTATGGAGGAAAGGGTTAATAAAACAGAATGAAAGATTTGGACCCGTTTAGTAAGTTATTGTGATTGTCGTAACTAAGACAAGTCATATTAAACCTTAACAATAAATATAAATGCCCATTGTTTAACACTTTCCCTGTTGATTATTCATGTAAGAAAAACTTACATCGTCAATATTCATTAAAAAATGTTTATAATGTAAACTGTTCAAGGGAAAGTTTGGATTGGACGAAATCTGTAAAATCAGATCAATATTGTGTCAAAAACAAACAGAACAGAGCCGTCTGGTCTTGGTCTACTCTGTTTGCAAATGCGTGAGTATGAAACAGTAGTACAGTCAAGCAAACAAAGACACATAAGACGCAACCTCCACCAAAACATCGATAGAAAGCATGCCACACACACACAAGCACACACACGAACATACGCGCGCACACACACAAGCACACACACGAACATACGCGCGCACACACACAAGCACACACACAAACATACGCGCACACACACAAGCACATACACAAACATACGCGCACACACACAAACATACGCGCGCACACACACAAACATACGCGCGCACACACACACACACACACAAGCACACACACACACATACGCGCACACACAAACACAAGCACGCACACACACATACAAGATATGAATACCTCAAACATCAACAGACGCACAAATACATTAGAAACATTTCAAACATCAACAAACGCTCAAGTACAAAGACATAAGACAAAACATAAACGTAAGGCGTTTATATGGGGGTTAAAACATCTAATACTGGTTTCTTTGTCATTTTTGTAGGAATCGTCGTGACCTATAGAGCCGATGCAAAAAACACCAGCTGTCATTGTTCTCAGGACACACTTCCGAGTATCCGTCGATTTTCACTGATGGATACGAGCAATCCATAAATCATGTAATCAATCAGTTTATCTTTTGTTCCTTCGTTTGTAAGGTTTGTCAATTGATCGTGCATGTTATTTTGTTGGCTCAATAGTTCGCTTGGTCTTGGTCGTAATATTTCTACACAAAATCAAAATGTTGCGAAAAATCAGACTTAAGAACTTTGTTCATTTTGAGGATGAAACGATTGAAATTGAAACTGGAAATGGTCCATCATTTTTTATGGGAGAAAATAATTCGGGAAAAAGTTGCGTTTTTGAAGCAGTTCGACGATGCATGAGTGCATCAAAGAACCTTGGAATGTCCAACCCTCACATCTTAGATAAGATAATGTTCGTGTCTAGTACCTTTACAAGTAATGATCCATTACATACGGATGTGCTCTCCTCTGTTATTCGACCAGCCGGAAACCGAACTGAAGAAGGTAGCGATGAGTATGTGATAAAGGTTGTGTATATAAAAGTACACGATGGGAAAAAATTTGATAGCAAGTTCGCAGTTGACATTGTGAAAGAAAATACTAAACACGTGATGGTCTGTACGGCACTTTCGACAACGGCGACATCAGAATTAAACGAAGTTTTTGAAACAAACGACATGGAATTTGATGGTGCATTTGAAAAAGTATTGAATAATTTCGATAGCGAGATAAAGAAGTTTGCTAATACTAAGTTTCCTGGTGAGTATTCTTCAACAGAATGCGAACAGATCCTCAAAGATTATGTTGACAGTAAGACGGTGCTGACATTTCCATTAAGAAGCATTTCGCCATACCAATGGACAAACAGCAAACGCTTACACCTTGACAGAACAACAGAAAACATGAAAGAAGTAACCGAGAAAGCCGAAATATTGGTTTGGTATCTGAACAACAATGACATCACTCCCGCAGAGAAAGCAAAAGAGCAGAGTTATTTCAGTATATTAACGGAAAGATCTAGCTATGAATTTCAAATTGATACAGAAGGGAATCTTATCGCACTGAATGGCAATTTCATAGACGGGATGAGGAAGTCCATTTCTATTCTAAAAGTCCCAGAAGGTATCTACGAAGCAAAGAAAGTTTCCATTATCTTATCGCTTGACCGATTCAAAACAGTTTGTTTAGAAGACCCGGACAGAGGAATGCACACACAGATGGTAGAAAGGTTTATGGATCTGATATTACAAAGCATTGACGACAAAGTCATCATTTTAACAAGTCATCAACCTAACTTTTTTACACGGTCAACCATATTCCGCACGTTTCTGTTTCGTAGAAACCGACACAAGGACCTGACTCAGTACACCTTCAAAATTGTTCCTTTAAGTATAATTGGTACGGACGGAGTTCCAGGAGGGGAAAAGACCATTCGCATTATCTCAAGCTACAACTTTGGAAGGCTCCTCTTGTCTAGGCGAGTTATTTTTGTGGAAGGTGAGAGTGATTTTTTGTTTTTGACAACGCTGAGACAAATACTACTCACCAATGAAATTGTGACTGAATTTGCGCAACGATGCAATACCACCAAAGATAAAATGATGGATGTCCTTTGCCCTCTTCATGTCTTCTCGATGATCGGCGAAGCAAACAAAATAAAATTTCACCAAGTTTGTCAAAAGCTTGAAGTTTTCCATCTGTTCCTTCTTGACAATGATGCTCTGTACAACAATATTGGAACCCCAAAGATAAAGAACACATCAAATTCAAACATATTTCCCTTTCTAGTAGCATTTGAGCTGGAAACGTGTGCTGATTACTGTGCTCGTGTAGACAATGATGTATCAACACTGGAAGAGCACAATATCTTTGTTTGGAAGAAAACTGACGATTGTACTGGGACACTGGACTCGACGATAGCAGCGTTTTGCAAAGCAGACAATTTGTCAGACTTTTTAAAAGAAAACAATGTGAAACTTTTGAAAAAGAAAAAGCTTTTCAGTGAACCGAACGTTACAACTCAAAATATCACAAATGTGGTATCCAAACTTCTTCGAGTGTCTCTGGACAGCCAAAACACCAATAATGAGATGTTTCGTTTGGTGAAGTTTCTGTTTGAATCTTGTCAGCGACAATGTTAATATATTTTCATGTGAACTAGACAATGTACTTATGTATAAGTCTTAATAAAATATCTGTTCTGTTCTGTTCTGTTAACCTGACAAACTTCACTCTGGTATATACCCACTTTACCGGGTACCTATTTGTTCTTACGTGTTTTCATCCAAGGAAGTGATATAAAAAGTTGCCAAGTCTTCGACAGAAAATGTAAATAAAGGACTATATGTGACATTTGTTGAGTAAGGCTTAGCTTAGGCGTCTACTTCACAACAATTATCTCAAGGAACATATGAATATACGTGAGTTGTTTCTGCTGTACTTGTTATCTTTATTGTCATTTTGTTTTGCTGTTATTAGTATTGTTATTGTAAATGGGTTATTTATGAGGGAATGTTGCCTGTCGGAAGTGGGGATTAAACTAACAATTCAGAATCCAACACTTTTAACCTAGCTTACATAGCAAAGGTTCCGTTGTTGGTAAAATCCTCAGTAACACTTTAATCAAGGATTATTATTCATGTAAGAAATCATGACAACATGCATATTATTTGTGTATTATTAATTACTTTATTCTGTACATTTTATTATGTCTCGTGTGCACGAGAAACTCTGGTTGAAAAGGCGTTCAAGGACGTATTAATGGAATAAAATGTTAAGACGGACTCACGGTGTTATTACCATTGATTTAATGATGCTGTTATTGACATTGTATTGCTAAAGGTGTTGATGATTTACATTTATGACTTCGATCAGTTTGACTGTGTTGTTTTAATGGAGTGGTGACATAATTTGGCTAATGTGATGTCGGTGTTTGCAGGCAAGGAACAGTCCTGTGAAGGTGTGTGTGAGCACACCCTTAATATGTGCTTCTGCTGTTTGTTTAGACTTTCGTCTCGCGTATCCTCTATTTTCGTATATATTTAGTTATTTTACAGCTTTAAAGATATACAGTATGCTGCGCAAACTTCCGCAATTTTTGCGTTTCAAACTGACTCCAGAATTGGAATCTATCTACCTTAACACTTATTTAACACTAAACAGCACGGTTAGTAAATGCTTGTTTATGTCGATTTTTTTTAGAAAAAATGGATCGCTACGGAAACCAACGGACGTTTTCGCAATTGGCCGGAATCTGTCGTAAGATTCAAAATTACATACCGGAATTAACCATTCGATGTATATGTAGGCCAAAAACCAGTGCCAGCCATTGTATATTTGATAACAACCTAATTAATATTCAAAGTGTTGTTCCGAAATAGAGTCGGAGTCATTCCGAACTTGGCCGAAGTTGTCCGCTGATTTCCGTACCCAATCCACGTTTCTAAATAGGAGGCTCCTTTTAAAGAATTTAGCAATATTCGGATAGCGATAGTATTTAGCTGAACAAATATATCCCGTCGGAAAATGGTTATAAACATTATTTTCATTGTATGTGTACGTGTACAGCTTGGAATGAAATGTAGTGTTAGAATAAAATCCTTAAAACGTTCAATTTTGTATAATTTAGACTTCAGAAATCGATTTAGCAACCTTGTTCCACTATAAATTTATACCAAACACATAAATCAATGATCGATATTTAATTATAAAACAATACATCAGACATTTACCTTGAAATACCTCGATCTGTAACTAATCGCTGGCTTTAACGCTTTGCATACTAAAGGTGAACCCGTGATTACCTATGCAAACAGATTGGATCTAGATGAGATTAGATTGCAAAGAAATGAAAGAAGTTTTATTTTAAGGATTGAAACAAACGACAATTGTTGCAGACGAAAAATTACTTAGCATGCACAAGTAGCAAACAGTTTTGATTCAGATGAGACGCCGATTCCGACTTTACTTAAACGGGTGGTTTTAATATTACTTTGGTGACAAAAACGCCCTGCGAATTTGAGCAAACGATCTTTCACTACAGGGTGGTTAGATATACAGTAAAACCTTTATGACTTGGGAACTTTGAAGAGTGGTCTCATGTTTATTATAAAGTGAACTAGGCTACTACCGCTGGCAGCAAAATATTGGTGAATGATCTATAGGATATTTCTTTAATGATAGCGCCATGCCTGGGCTAAAACGGCAAAACTGAATTAACTATCCGGTCTAGAGGGAATCAACTGTCAATTGTTCCTACACATTAACGAAACATGTATTTTGATGCTTGAAAATGACATCTGCTGAAAAAATTGCAGTACACCAAGTAGTATAACTAATATAATGAATTGTGTTAATCTTAGTCCTTTATCGCTAACGGCCAAACCAACTATACTTTATAGCGGTAACCTTTAGTCTGTTGAGGAAGAATCAACGAGTACCTTTGCAATCAGCTTGGATCCAGATGAAACGTCGATTCGAACTAAACGGGTGGTTATAATATTGCTTTACCGAAAACGACACACGTGTAAGCGGTGTAGAATCAGATACCGCGTCTATCTAGCGGTGACCTAACACTTTCGGAAATCTGGCCATTCTTTTAAAGATGTTTTAGTACAAATTGTTGAGCATATAACATACGATAAGGAGGCGACTAGTAGCTTTAAATCGAAAGCTAGATTTATATCTGAATTAAATTGGATCAAAAAATTGCAAACACCTTTTCCTTTAGGACTGAATGATAATATTTACCAGACTGGAAATATTTCAAAAGAACCAGATATAGATATTTTTTCAATTTTTTCTATTAGAAAACGCAAATCTCGATCGCATGGCATTCGCAAGAATGGTAATATTAAACGAAAATCTCGTTTGAAATTGACTCTTCTTGATCTACATACTTTACGCCTAATTTCGGGTAAACATGCCATGCTTTCTAGACTTTCCTCCTTATCTATATGTTCATTAAAAGAAATTGACGAGCAAGCCGATAAAATTATTTTTCGATCAGATCCTCTCATAGGAACTGCTAGTTTGATACAAAGCTTTACTCTACATGTTCTCAGACCGCACATCGACAAATTATCTGAACACCAAAGATTCTTCTTGAAAATTCCTTTTATTAATAAAGGTATTGATTTTATTGACCTACAAAGTATTTTTAGAGACAAAAATGTAATTGACACTATTCCTAAATACTTTAAAAATACAGAACCACCTATCATCTGCTACAAATATAACAAACCCATCAGAAATACAATTTTCAACTACAATAAAATTGTGGCCGACCTTAATATTAATGATAATATTCCTGATAATTGAGATTGCGCCACCTCAAAATTTTGCTATTCTCCGGCTGGTCATGTGATTACTGGTAATTTTGAGATAATTAAAGATAAACGTCTACGATCTCTTTTGAATAAAGGTCCCAAATATAGAATACCATCCTTGATAGATTTTAACTCTTGTCGAGTTCAGATTGCGGAGGCTTTACAAAATTTTAGTATTAAATGGTGTCGAAGAGAACATGTTGAGTCTACTGCCCTTTCTTGTTGGAAAAAACTAATTTTTGATATAATTGATAAACGCATTTCCTTTTACAGCTCTAATAAACACCTTCTTCCACCTAAACCTAGAACTTCATTTAGACATCTTAAAAAGGGTTTACAGGATTTCCATTCAAAATACGTTTTTGTTCCTGCTGATAAGGCATCAAATAATGTGATTATTATTTGACGATTACATTATATCGATGTCTTGAAGCAGGAAATTACTAATACCAAGTCATACATTTCAGTTACCACTGACGAAAAGACCATCATTTCAGACCATGTCAAAAAGTGTGAACAATTTGGAACCGATATTAAAATTACACAACATAAACTTCCTACTATGTATTGGTTACCAAAACTACATAAAAAACCATATAAAGCGCGTTTCATTGCAAATTCTAGTTCATGTACAACTACTAAATTGTCTATACTTTTGACTTCTTGCTTAACGAAGGTAAAGGAACATTTAAGATTTTACTGTGATAAGACTTATGAAAATTCTGGAATAAATCTCTTCTGGTCTATTAAGAACTCTTCAGAAGTCTTAAACAAACTTAAGAACAAAAGGTATCTTGCATCCACTGTAAGCACGTACGATTTTTCTACTCTGTACACAACTCTTCCTCATGTTTTAATTAAGGATAAGCTTACTAACTTGATCCAGAAAGTATTTGCCCGAGAAAAAACATCATTCTTGGCATGTAATGCTGAAAAAGCTTTCTTTACTGACGAGCAAATGAAGTATTACACCAATTGGACTTGCTCAGAAGTTTGCGAAGCACTAACCTTTCTTTTGGACAACATATTTGTACGTTATGGGAATGCTATATACCGTCAGGTAATTGGTATTCCCATGGGTACGAATTGTGCACCACTTGTCGCAGATTTGTTTTTGTACTGCTATGAGAGAGATTTCATGTTGAGTTTGAATCCTCAATCACAAGAAGATGTTATAAAAGCCTTCAATGATACTTGTCGATATTTGGATGATATTTTTAACTTAGATAACCCTTTCTTTAATGCTCTGATTCCTACAATTTATCCTAAAGAACTCAAATTGAATAAAGCTAACCCGTCCGACAATTATGCAGCGTTTCTTGACCTAGACCTTAAAATTAATAATGGAATGATTTCTTCTAAAATATATGACAAAAGAGATGATTTTGATTTTAATATTGTAAATTTTCCTCATCTTGACGGGGATGTTCCCCGTGCTCCATCTTACGGGGTTTATATATCTCAACTTATTCGTTTTGCTAGAGCTTGTTCATCTATTGACGATTTTAACAGTCGAAATCTCATTTTAACTGAAAAACTGCTTAAACAAGGATATAGATACCATAAACTAAGAAAAACTTTCTCTAAATTTTACTATCGAAATCTCTCGCTTATTGGCAAGTACAAATGTAATCTCAAGGTACTTTTGCGACACGGTATTTCACATCCTGAATTTTATGGTGATGTGATTTACAAACTTCGTAGAATTATTGGACATACCCATTTTCTCACTTTGTTCATCAAATATATAAAACAATTCATTAAAAAGGGATATGATCCTGTATTATTACAACATACTGCATGTTTGGTTGTGAACCCTTTTACAGTTGGCAATCACGCTGGCCTCTTTGCATGTACGCCGACAAGAAAGGTTTAGTACTCTATGAAGGCGACCTCTTAAATCCAGAAATGGAAGGAGAACGTCGGATATCTGTACTATTTCATTTTTGTCGTACCCTTTATTACTTTTCTACAGTTACTCTGTTTGCAGCTCAATCATTGAGTACACTAGCGATAGGTGGATACAGTATGTTCAATTAAATGTTTTTTTGTTATACATGCACTTTACCACTGTATTTGCTGTCGCGGTTGTTGTAGATTAGTCGGAGAGGGGATACGTTTATTTACACTGTTTGTCTTTTAGGATGGGGATGGAATAAGGGTGAGGTTGGGCGCCCATAAACCGGTTTAAACCCCCGGTGACTTTTGTCACTGACCGTTCCAAGGCGGTACTTCCATCTTCCTCCTATTGAATGTTTGTTTTGTCTTTGTGCGTCTCTTGTTGTTTTTTCTACCCATGTACATTTGCTGTTTCCTTGTGTTGCTGTTCGGGCGAGTGTTTGTTCTGTATGTGGTATTTCCTGCATGACTCATTTTTGTACTTTTAGTCTGTTGAGGAAGAATCGACGAGTACCTTTGCAATCAGCCTGGATCTAGATGAAACGTCGATTCGAACTAAACGGATGGTTATAATATTGCTTTAGCGAAAACAACACACGTGTAAACGGTGTAGTATCAGATACCGCGTCTAACTAGTCAATATTCTCCATATCGTAAATGTAACCCATATAACTTTGTCTCCTTGTGGAAATGTCGTCCGCTAACAAAGTTCGCGTCTGAAATAAATGTATTTGTCCTCGTGTGTGATCCCGATCCACAGGCTAAGAGTTACTCCGTTTGTATAAAATGTCATTCATATTACATAATATAAACGGAAAGAGAGAGACAGACAAACAGACAAGCGGTTTCAAATCAATTAACAAGTACCCGTATGGATGTCCAAAGGCTTCTTCGAAATGACGTAACATGTTGAGAGTTACCCGTGTACATTCGCCTCGCAAGGGTCATGACTTGTTGTCTGTCTACGGGATTATTAAGTAGTACTAGATAATGGCAGTTTCTTCTCTGGGTCGGGTCATTACTATAGTACAGGTCCTGATTGAGATCGATGACAGAAAATTTCTGTGATGACTGCCCTCTGTGAACAGGTCCGTGACTCTCGGGTCTTTGGCTTCTTCAGTAGCCATGTCGTCCAAGACGATGACGTTGTTCACGTGAGGGTCTAGAAATTCGTCGCCATCTAGGTTTAAAGGAACGCCCCGCATAAACTCCACTTTCGGATAAACCGTCCTCTGTATGACGTCGTACAAAGACTGCCATTGTTTGTATAACCAGATGATACGTTGAAGTGTCGGTTGTATCTTGCCCTCTTTTTGCAGTAGTTGAGATAGAAAATAAGTTTTTTCAGCAGAGCGTTGGACCACTGACGATACAGACAGAGGGGTGTTGAAAAAGGTAAACGGTTGTTGTTGTTGTTGTTGCTGCTGCTGTTGCTGTTGTTGTTGTTGTTGCTGCTGCTGCTGTTGTTGTTGTTGTTGTTTTTGTTGTTGCTGTTGTTGTTGTTGTTGCTGTTGTTGTTGTTGCTGTTGTTCTTCTTCTTCTTTATAGTCAAATATGTCATTATGATTATGTTTACGATGTCGTTTCAAACTGTCCAACCAGGTGTACGACTGGTCGCAAAGATTACAACGATGCATAATCCAGACTCCCTTTAGCGTAATACAGGTTTCTGTTTTATTCATTCTCTTACAAACTTATGGAAGTTCAACATGTTGAACTTTCAAAGTGATTCTGGTAGCCATAGTGAAAGCCGTTTCTCTAAGCTGTTTTTTTATCTGGGCTTCTTCTTTCCAATGGTCGGTGTTGACGATCCCTGGTGGTAAAACGGATATTTTCTTTGGTATTGGTCATAATCGATGCCCTTCAGGGATAACATAAAATATGCAACGAATGTGGCTGTCGAAGCTAACCTTTATTCCCGAAAATCCTGCTCTTCTGAAGATCGCTCATTATGTTGTTGTTTTTGTTGTGGTTGTTTGTTATTGTGTTGTTGTTGTTTTTTAAAAAAAAAAGGGCCTGACCCTAACTTATCGGGGTTAATGACCTGAGCCTTTCTGGGGCTAATGATAGTGAAATACTAACCATAGCTATGATGTCATTCTAATGCCGGCAAGAGATGACGAGTGAACCATTTCAGACATAAGTTTGCATGCATGTCAAGTGCGCATGCGCTTAAGGACTGTACACAACAAGTCATTTGAGAGTGGTGCCTTGATGAGTTCACATCGTGAGAGAGAGGTATTTATTTATCTATTCATTCAGTTTTTTTATTTAATTACCACTTGGTCTGGTAAGGAAAGGGTCTGACCATCAATGCCCGTGAGTAGTTTCCGGCTCTGTAGACCATGTAGCTCCTAATCTTTCTCAATTTTGCCAACATGTTACGTCATAGGTCCACATGACAGACTGATATCCGCGAATACCCTTTGCAAAAATACAAACACGATATCCTTATATGTAAATGAGCAAACACAACCCTTATATGCAAATGAGCAATTAAAAATGACGCCCGTTTATTTACGCTCAAAGTGGTCCCAATACTACTGATATGTATGTTGTCATAAAACCTTAATTCTTACAGTAAATAGTAATGTTAAACATGTTTTGGTATTTAATGACCGCTATTTATTAAATAATTTTGCAAAAAATAGACACCGGTGACTGCCTTAACTCTTTCGCTGTCAATTTCACATCGATGGTTACCTATTAACACAATTTGGATCCAGATCAGACGATGATTAACTCAGCGTCTCATCAAGGTCCAAACTGTTTGTTATAGTGACTGGTTTTTTAAACAAAATTATGAAAAGGAAAACAAAACGAAAAATGTAACAGACGACAATGTTTGCATCGTCCTATACACCCGTGCCATAAGGACCCTTCCTGCAACCCATGTTAGAAGGATAGGGCACCATCCTCTATACTGTATCATTGGGCATCGTCCCTTACCCTCGTATCATAGGGCATCTTTAGTCCAACCCATATCAGAAGGTTCATGTCCTCTAGACCCATAGCACAGGGTATGGTCATAGTCCCCGACATCCGTACCATAAGCTTCGTCCTCTACACCAGTATCAATGGGCGCCGTACTCTACATCGTACCAAATACATACCATAAGGCGTCGTCCTCTATATCTTTATCATAGGGCATAGTGGTCTACTCTCGTATCATATTGAATCGTCCTGTTCACCCGTATCATATTACACCGTCCTCTACACCGTATCATAGGTCATAGTCCTCTACACTCATATCATAAGGCATCGTCCTATACACTAGTATCATAGAATATCGTCCTCTATATCGAATCATAGGGTATCGTCCTCTACATCGGTATCAAAGGGCATCGTTGTATGGTTGACATTTAACCCTAAATGTGACCTTAACCTTGACATGATACCACTCAAAAATTAAAGCCACACTACATGAGATAAGTAAGTATGCCAACAATTTTGTTTATACTCTTAACCCTTTTCTTCATATAAATTTGTTTTCACGCATTTGCAAACAGAGCAGACCCAGGTCGGACGGCTCTTGTAGGAGCCGTCTGGTCAGGATCTGCTCTATTTGCTAATATAATTTGATAGATCTGTTTCTTAAATGGTTACAATGTTCTATAAAAGGTTCGGCAGTTTTAATCGGAACCTATTTGGTCTACTCACTGACCAACCGACATAATTATGTAATACAGTAAAACCTCTATATATAACGGCTTATAAATTACACCAAGTAGTTTGTGTTAAAGGCATGCGGCTGCTTAAAGCAGGGTGAAATTAAAACAGAACGCTCCTACAGGAGCGTTCTGTTTTACTTTCACCTTGCTTAAAGCAACCACCTGCACTAAATACCAACTAATTAACACAATTTATTGGCCGTTATAGAGAGGTTTAACTGTACAATATACCCCCGCTTTTTGTTTCAAATGGGACAACAATGAGGCACTGCCAATTGCGAACTCGTGAATACATATGCAAACAGTCTGGATCCAGAAGATACACCGAGTATATGCCTCATCAGAATCCAATCGGTTTACTACTGTTTTAATTATGAAAGAAAAAAGGAAGAAAATTCAAACCTGATAATTCACATGTAAGCAGACGGTAAATTTTGCAGACGACATCACGTGGCAGTGAAATAATTAACCTTTTACCTGGCCGTGACACCCTTTCAAGCCTTTGCAAAAATAGTAGACCCAGACTAGACGACTCCTATAGGATCTACTTTAACAGTTTTTGTCACGACCAAATAATCATGTATTCATATACAAAACATATTCATGATGTATTTAAGTATTTCTTACATAAATATTCATGAGGTAAATGGCTAACCCTTTTCACTGCGGGAAACGAGTCACTTATGTCCTTTGCAAACAGTGTTTACCCGCAGATGTGGGGCTCCTAGAGGAGCCCTCTCATCAGGGTCTGCATTGTTTGTTATTACATTTTTCTTTTCTTTAAAACTATCCCTGAATATCCATGGTAAGCTTGATTCATTTCAATTTATGAATAGTCCATTTGAAAATTCAGCGTTAAAATCGTTAAAAGTTAAAACCCTTTCCTTCATTCAAACGCTTTTTAACGCCTTTGCAAACAGAGAAGACCCAGACCAGACGGCTCCTGTAGGAGCCGTCTGATCCGGGTCTGCTCTGTTTGCTTATGAAATAATACAGATCCGGTTCTACAGTGTCTGCCATGGTAAAAACCAGCTTTGTAAATATTCCTATACGGTCACTATTATTTACGTAACTATTCAACAGGTACAGTGTTAACCTTTTCCCCGTTCTATGTTTATTCCAAGTTTCAATACCTACTGTATATTTATGAACAAAATAGTTCTAATGAAATATGTAAAGTAGAACATTGTAACCACTTTAGAAACTAAAGAAACAGATATATCAAATTCCCTTAGCAAACAGAGCAGACCCTGGTCAGACGGCTCCTATAGAAGCAGTCTGACCTGGGTCTACTCTGTTTGCAGATGCGTGAAAACATGTGTTATATTAGGGAACGGGTTAACCCTTTCCTCCATAAATACGCTTTTTACGCCTCTGTAAAAGTCACCTTTTGAAACCATTGTGATAAATAGAGCATTACAAATAGGAGAAAATGCTCTATTTATCACAATGGTTTCAAATTACAAAATTCTAAAATATTCCCTTTCTATAGCTAATGGTCCTTTTCGGTAGATTTATCCAAAGTGGTTGGATCTAAAAATAGTCCATGAGGGAATGGGTTAAGTGACAATTAAAGACTAATTCTACAGGATACTAGGAAGAGGAATTCTTCTAATTGTATACAGTTTACTCACAAACCATAAAGAAGTTAACGCCAATCCAATCTAATCCACGTCATTGTCTTTGTTAGCTTTTAACCTGCTATAAAAATGATGTCGGCTAAATCTCCGATTATGTTATAATTTCCACTTGCTTTCTACTCGTTCAAGCGTATGAGAGACTATTAAAGAAGTGTCAAACAGCTGGATCCTGATGAGACGCCAAGTTACTCGGCGTCTCATCTGGATCCAAAAGGTTTGCAAATGCCAGGTAGGTTACCAACTACAGTGCTCCCTCTCTACAACGACACCCTTTGGGATATGAAGATTGTATGTGTTGTTCAGAGGGAGTTGTTATAGGGAGGGAAAATCAAACATAATTAGCTTGTTTACAGATCCCCAGATAAGGTGTATTTCGAGAACTAAAACCGTTATGCCTCAATCAAACCCTATGTTGTGACCACTCTTTAGAATCGTCACAAAGTGAAGATTCTAAAGAGTGGTCACAACATAGGGTTTGATGGAGACATAAAGAAAATACGATGGAAAAAAGTTGGAGCCATGTTGTTTCGGAAACAGTGACATGCGTTGTTGTATGGAGGGAATCGTTATTGAGAGGGCCGTTGTAGGGAGGGAGCACTGTATAGACGATGTTTTAAAAATTATAATTCAAGCTTCGATCTACCCAGGACGCTACCGTCACGGTGATTAATTTGAAGGAAAGAAATGGTTTCAGGTGAGATGCCGAATTTGTCTATATTATAACCTATCTTAACATAAATTAAATCTGCATTGACATCTTAATTATAAGATGTTTCCACTCGAAGGTAATTACAAAGACACGCAAAAGGTTAAGAACAGTTCATTGCACCTGACCTGTTTTTTCTCAATCAGCATTGATTGGCTGTTAATGTATATCAATCTACATTGCAGTGTTTGTTTGCTGATTAAATCAATTCTTTAAGCCGACAGTGTGTGACTTAAGAGTCGGAGTGACAAGCTGTGTAAACCGACCGTTCTATCTTGAGGTAGGATTTTAACTGTATAAGATGCCGTTCAGCCTTTTAACCATTTCCCTGTTCTATGTTTATTCCAGATTTTAATACCTACTGAATATTCATGAACAAAATAGCTATAATGAAATATGGTAGAGGGAACATTTAGCCATTTTAGAAAGTATAGAAGCAGATCTATCAAATTCCATTAACAAACATAGCAGACCCTGATCAGACAGCTAGACAGCTCCTCTAGGAGCTGTCTGATCTGGATCTACTCTGTTTGGAAATACGTGAAAACACGTTTATATGAGGGAAAGGGTTAACCCTTTACTCCATGAATATTCATGAACTAAATTTTGACGTTATGAGTGTTGATTAGATTATTTTTATAATAGCAAATGATCAAAGATAATTTAGCAATAACTGAAACAGTAGACTCGTATCAATGTTATTTCATAATCAAACAAAGCATACCAAGATCAGACGGTTCCTACAGGAGCCGCCGGATCTGAGTCTACTCTGTTTGCAAAGGTGAAGAAAAGCGAATTTCAACTTCAGTATTCATAGACTAGCGTGGGACTCGTGATGCAAACATTTGTGATGACGATGAGAGGGTCTGGGTTAAACATGACTTTTAATATGGGAAGTTGTAGACATATTATTTATTCTTTCGCTGCCAATCTCGCATCTGTCATTACCTATGCAAACAGTTTGGATCCAGATGAGACGCCGAGTAACTCGGCGTCTCATCATGATCCAAACTGTTTGTTACTGGTACAATTTTATAAAACAAAAATAAGAAAAAACGAAAACCGAAAATTGTAGCAGACGACAAATTTTGCAGACAACAAAAGCTGGCAGCGAAAGGGTTAAGCGTCTGTTTCATTTGTTTGAAAGTGTATTCCATTTTATTAACTGTTTGTCTTCTGCAACTAGCAGCTAGAGTAAACATCAATTAAATACCCCATGCAGACTAGTCGTTCAAGCTATATGGTTTACCAACGTATCGCTGCACATCGTTCCTTTCCCATTATTGTGCTTGTTTTTCAAAACAAATCATATTTATTTGCAACAAATAAGATACTTGTTTAACCCATTCCCTCGTATTGACGACTTTTGACGACTCTGTAAAAGTCACTTTGTGAAACCATTGTGATAAATAGAGCATTTGCTCCTATAGGAGCAAATGCTCTATTTATCACAATGGTTTCAAACTACAAAATTCTAAAATTTTCCTTTTCTCTAGTTAATGCTCCTTTTCGGTAGATTTATTCAAAGAGGTTGTATCTAAAAACAGCCTATTAGGTAATGGGTTAAGCTTTTGCCTGCTAAGCACGACCTTGCGGACATTTGCAAACAGTTTGGATCCAAACAAGACTAGTAAGATTAGTAACTCGGCGTCTCATCACAATCTAAGCTGTGTGACACACGGTCAGCAGTTTCTGAAAAGCTTACTCAAATTCGAAGTACATGAAACTTTTATCAGATTGATTTAAGCATGCACTATACTTATAGCAGGCAAAGGTTGAAATCTGGCACTAAAAATGACATACATTTATACCCATATAACGCATCTCTAAAGGAGACTACATAACTTTATTATCACATAATCGTCCTTTCTGGAGTGCCGAAACATAGTGCCGTGAATCTCGGAAATGCATAAGTGCATTGTTTATGCAAATGAACAGTTTGAATCCGTATGTATTATCCTACCAATTTGACCTGAGACTCATGCATATTCCGTGTATTATCGTCGGTAATCTTCCAATAAATTTCCGAAGGTATAAGAATGCGCTATAAGAATACAGTAAAAACCCCTCTAATGCGACCAGCAAAAAGGGTCATACTTCACAGTGTCAAAGGCAGGTGGTAGCTTAATACAAGACGAACTTTTGTCCCGCATTAAGCAACCACCAGCTTATAAATACATCCATGTTTATTCATTACGTGGTCGCATTAGAGGGGTTTTTATCGTGCAATCTTCGTGGAACATGATTATTACCGACTTTGGTTTGCTGTGTTTTGTCACAGAGTATTACCAACAATCCCCGATAAACACGCCGAAATTTAATCGAGTCTCAGATCAACTTCGGAGGATAATACTATGCTGTAAACAGTGGTCGAAACAGCCGTCTGATATATCCTGTTTCACTTTCTATGGCATTTTAAGAATTATGTGATAAAAGAATCTTACATTCGTGTTAATTACAAATTGTTTTCATTAAGTTCGTTTATTATAATGATTTAAACTCGTTTCATAAAACCAGTTTGTAATGAACACTCATGTAAGATCCCCTATTACTCATATAACCTGTCTCAAAAAAGGTAACCTCATACTCATATAACTTGTCTTTATAGCAGAATATATAACTTCATGTTCATATAACCTATCTCTATATGAAATATATATTTTATGCTAATATAACCTTTCTCTCCATTAATATGAAGGTGAACATATAACGTTATACTCATATAGCCAGTCTCTAAAGGAGAACGTATAAATGTATATATATTTAACTTATTTAATATGGGAGAACATATAACTTTATACTCATATAACCGGCCCCGGTATGAGAACATATAAATTTATAACTTACCCCCTTCGGAGGACCGACCGAATTACTTACAAACAAATCAATCTTGAATGACCTAACTGTATCAATGCCTTCAAATGGGATAAGTATCGGGTTTTGTTACAGTTTGGACTTTTCTACATTCTGTTTGTTTTATTTTGGCACCAGACCTCCCTATACTTGGGTTTTATCTAGTATTGTTCAAACGACGTTCACATATTGGTGTTTGCTTTAACCCATTACCTCATAGGCTATTTTTAGATACAACTTCTTTGGATAAATCTACCGAAAAGGAGCATTAACTAGAGAAAAGGAAACTTTTGGAATTTTGTAGTTTGAAACCATTGTGATAAATAGAGCATTTGCTCCTATAGGAGCAAATGCTCTATTTATCACAATGGTTTCACAAAGTGTCTTGTACAGAGTCGTCAAAAGTCGTCCATATAAGGAAAAGAATTAACCCTTAGCACAAATAATATTTCGTCTGCAACATGTGTCTTCTGTTTCAGTTCTTAAAATAGAACTTCGCTCATTTCTTTGCAAAACATGCTTCTGCATGTCCACATAAAGTATCGCTTCATTTGATAGCTCTAGTACCTCTGCAAGGTTCGAAAATTATGTTAAATGATCCTCAACTTATGAAATCGAGGTTCTCCAAACTCTTTATTTTCTACTTTCATCTAAGCTATGTTTGGTGTTCAAAAGAAAATTGGCATGGGTCTTGTTTAACTTCAAGTCAACTATTTAACTTGGTTGTGTGATTTCTTAACAGATTTAAGTCCAACAGTTATATCTGACTCCTGTTTTATTATACGTTTATATCCGTCTTCTAGTATTTATTGCATCTGTCATTGATAATGTATAGTCAAACAACTAGGTCTGACGTGTCAAAGGTCAGCCGAGTCCATTTTTTAGGGAGATCCGCGTTCCGCATGTTCTCGGACCATTTTTTAAACAGACGAGCTTAGTATATAAGATAAAATTGAAGGTGGTATTGTTGTCAGCAGTTTAGCGCAGTGGGTAAAGTCTAGGTACGCAGAAGACATTGCGGGAGTAATTTTTTATTGAGCGTGGGTTCGAATCTCGTGTCGACCTTAAACTTTTTTTTTTAATTTTGAATGAATAGTAGAGTATTATTTTATGTATAATTGTAATGGCCATTTATGCACATGTTCGTCTATGTTAGGGAAGGATGCCTTTGTTTGAGTTCGAGTCCTATATTAGCCATATTTTCAATAATAAATCGATGATAAAATATGAATATCAATATAAGTTTTAGCAAATTTCTTGTACAAGTGGCTTCTTAATGCACAACAAAACTAATGCTCTTAATGGGACTTCCCTTAATATTTTAGCCAAAAAAATATTTTAGGTTGATGCGAGACTCGAACCTGCGCCTAATAAAATGTTCGCCGACCATATACTTCTTTATGGTCCTACGACTTATCCACTACGCTATATTTCCAATAACTAATGCGCTTATTCTTTATACCTATAACTAAACATTTTCTTTTATAAATGGCACGTGGATATCCGAAATGCTGACCTCCCTTAAAAATGAACTCGGCGAACCCGTGACCCGTCAGACCTAGTTGTTTGACTATAACACGCAGTGGCATACGGCGATAGTAAATACAGCTTGCATAGTGGGTTGGATAGGTGGATGGGTGGATTGGGTAGGTAAAGGCAGGTTGATAGATTAGCAGTATTTGTGTCGTGATGGGTAGGATTGATTCTACGGTAAAAACCTGTATAAAAATCAGGTAAATATATATTAATGGTGCCATTACGTTTTACATGAAACAAGTAAGCTAACGAGTTACAGTGCTCCCTCTCTACAACGACACCCTTTGGGATACGAAGATTGTATGTGTTGTTCAGGGGGGGTTGTTATAGGGAGGGAAAATCAAAGATAATTAGCTTGTTTGCAGATCCCCAGATAAGGTGTATTTCGAGAACTAAAACAGTTATGCCTCAATCAAACCCTATGTTGTGACCACTCTTTAGAATCGTCACAAAGTGACGATTCTAAAGAGTGGTCACAACATAGGGTTTCATGGAGGCATGAATAAAATACGATGGAAAAAGTTGTATCTGGGGTCATGTTGTTTCTAAAACAGTGACATGCGTTGTTGTAAGGAGGGAATCGTTATTGAGATGTTCGTTGTAGTGGGGAGGGGAGCACTGTAGTGGTCACGGGGAAGTGCGTTAGCCAGTTGTCACTTTTGCCGGAAAGACATCAAAACATCATCAACACAATAACAAGACAAAACGTAACGAAACAAGCGTACAAAAACCATAAAATAGTTACCATATAAAAAACAAAGTAGGCCATGGGATGAAAGCAGGTATACGGTCAGTCAAACAGTTTAATAACCAATTCGATGCATAAATAAAAGCCTTTATTTACCGAAAGTGACCCGTACAGACCATCACGTGTTTAGTATTTTCTTTCACAATGTCAACTGCGAACTTGCTATCTAATTTCTCCCCATCGTGTACTTTTACATACACAACCTTTATCACATACTCATCGCTACCTTCTTCAGTTCCGTTTCCGGCTGGTCGAATAACTGATTGGCTGTTAATGTATATTAATCTACATTGCATTGTTTGTTTGCGAGCGTTAAACAAGTTATTGCTGATTAAATCAATTCTTTAAGCCGACAGTGTGTGACTTAAGAGTCGGAGTGACAAGCTGTGTAGACCGACCGTTCTATCTTGAGGTAGGTTTTTAACTGTATAAGATGCCGTTCAGCCTTTTAACCATTTCCCTGTTCTATGTTTATTCCAGATTTTAATACCTACTGAATATTCATGAACAAAATAGCTATAATGAAATATGGTAGATGGAACATTTAGCAGATAGAAGCAGATCTATCAAATTCCATTAGCAAACATAGCAGACCCTGATCAGACAGTTCCTCTAGGAGCTGTCTGATCTGGGTCTACCCTGTTTGCAAATACGTGAAAACACGTTTATATGAGGGAAAGGGTTAACCCTTTACTCCATGAATATTCATGAACTAAATTTTGACGTTATGAGTATTGATTAGATCATTTTTTATAATAGCAAATGATCAAAGATAAATTCAGCAATAACTGAAACAGTAGACTCTCATAATCAAACAAGCAGACCAAGATCAGACGGTTCCTACAGGAGCCGCCGGATCTGAGTCTACTCTGTTTGCAAAGGTGAAGAAAAGCGAATTTCAACTTCAGTATTCGTAGACTAGCGTGGAACTCGTGATGCAAACATTTGTGATGACGATGAGAGGGTCTGGGTTAAACATGACTTTTAATATGGGAAGTTGTAGACATATTATTTATTCTTTCGCTGCCAATCTCGCATCTGTCATTACCTATGCAAACAGTTTGGATCCAGATGAGACGCCGAGTAACTCGGCGTCTCATCATGATCCAAACTGTTTGTTACTGGTACAATTTTATAAAACAAAAATAAGAAAAAACGAAAACCGAAAATTGTAGCAGACGACAAATTTTGCAGACAACAAAAGCTGGCAGCGAAAGGGTTAAGCGTCTGTTTCATTTGTTTGAAAGTGTATTCCATTTTATTAACTGTTTGTCTTCTGCAACTAGCAGCTAGAGTAATCATCAATTAAATACCCCATGCAGACTAGTCGTTCAAGCTATATGGTTTACCAACGTATCGCTGCACATCGTTCCTTTCCCATTATTGTGCTTGTTTTTCAAAACAAATCATATTTATTTGCAACAAATAAGATACTTGTTTAACCCATTCCCTCGTATTGACGACTTTTGACGACTCTGTAAAAGTCACTTTGTGAAACCATTGTGATAAATAGAGCATTTGCTCCTATAGGAGCAAATGCTCTATTTATCACAATGGTTTCAAACTACAAAATTCTAAAATTTTCCTTTTCTCTAGTTAATGCTCCTTTACATTTGCAAACAGTTTGGATCCAAACAAGACTAGTAAGATTAGTAACTCGGCGTCTCATCACAATCTAAGCTGTGTGACACCCGGTCAGCAGTTTCTGAAAAGCTTACTCAAATTCGAAGTACATGAAACTTTTATCAGATTGGTGATTAAGCATGTACTATACTTATAGCAGGCAAAGGTTGAAATCTGGCACTAAAATGACACAAATTTATACCCATATAACTCATCTCTAAAGGAGACTACATAACTTTATTATCACATAATCATCCTTTCTGGAGTGCCGAAACATAGTGCCGTGAATCTCGGAAATGCATAAGTGCATTGTTTATGCAAATGAACAGTTTGAATCCGTATGTATTATCCTACCAATTTGACCTGAGACTCATGCATATTCCGTGTATTATCGTCGGTAATCTTCGAATAAATTTCCGAAGGTATAAGAATGCGCTATAAGAATACAGTAAAAACCCCTCTGATGCGACCAGCAAAAAGGGGCATACTTCACATGCAGTGTCAAAGGCAGGTGGTAGCTTAATACAAGACGAACGTTGTGCAGAAAGCTCCTGTAGGAGCTTTCTGCATAATTTTTGTCCCGCATTAAGCAACCACCAGCTTATAAATACAACCATGTTTATTCATTACGTGGTCGCATTAGAGGGGTTTTTATTGTGCAATCTTCGTGGAACATGATTATTACCGACTTTTGGTTTGCTATGTTTTGTCACAGAGTATTACCAACAATCCCCGATAAACACGCCGAAATTTAATCGAGTCTCAGGTCAACTTGGGAGGATAATACTATGCTGTAAACAGTGGTCGAAACAGCCGTCTGATATATCCTGTTTCACTTTCTATGGCATTTTAAGGATTATGTGATAAAAGAATCTTAAATTCGTGTTAATTACAAATTGTTTTCATTAAGTTCGTTTATTATAATGATCTAAACTCGTTTCATAAAGCCAGCTTGTAATGAACACTCATGTAAGATCCCCTATTACTCATATAACCTGTCTCAAAAAATGTAACCTCATACTCATATAACTTGTCTCTATAGCAGAATATATAACTTCATGTTCATATAACCTATCTCTATATGAAATATATATATTATGCTAATATAATCTTTCTCTCCATTAATATGAAGGTGAACATATAACGTTATACTCATATAGCCAATCTCTAAAGGAGAACGTATAAATGTATATATATTTAACTTATTTAATATGGGAGAACATATAACTTTATATTCATACAACCGGCCCCGGTATGAGAACATAAACATTTATAACTTACCCCCTTCGGAGGACCGACCGAATTACTTACAAACAAATCAATCTTGAATGACCGAACTGTATCAATGCCTTCAAATGGGATAGGTGTCGGTTTTTCTTACAGTTTGGACTTTTCTACATTCTGTTTGTTTTATTTTGGCACCAAACCTCCCTATACTTGGGGTTTATCTAGTATTGTTCAAACGACATTCACATATTGGTGTTTGGTTTAACCCATTACCTCATAGGCTATTTTTAGATACAACTTCTTTGGATAAATCTACCGAAAAGGAGCATTAACTAGAGGAAAGGAAACTTTTGGAATTTTGTAGTTTGAAACCATTGTGATAAATAGAGCATTTGCCCCTATAGGAGCAAATGCTCTATTTATCACAATGGTTTCACAAAGTGTCTTGTACAGAGTCGTCAAAAGTCGTCAATATTGTTGTCAACGGAACTTGCGTTGTTAACAATTCCTATGTACTGGGCCAGCGTCAAGTTCCGTTAACAACTAAAGTCAACCTGTTAGGTCGATCACGTGACTAAAAAGAGTCTCACTAAAACGCTGACTGACCATATAAGATATATAGGAAACTACTGACCACAAAACGATGTCGGACACTGTTGAAGACTTAGATAAAGAACAGGCCAAAAATGCGCTGGTATGGGGAAGATCTGGATCCGATAATTAAAATTTGATATCGCCCTAAACAATAACAAACTATAAATATCATGTTTAAAATAGTTTTAAATTACAAAATTATATTTAGCGGTTTATAATAATTCATTGTTTTGATTTAATTAGAATAGAAAAAAGTGTTATTGTAGCAGCACATGATCTAGATCCAAACCATAACCATTTATATAATTTTATTATATTTTATAGAGACATATATATACATGTATGCTTAAGTCTGTTCCAGATTTCATTTCGGGGGCATAAGTTCCTAAATCGTGATAATTAAAAATTTGCAAACAGTTTTTATCTAGATTAGTTTTTGAATTTTGATTAGGATCAAAACAGCGTTGTGTATTGGACCTAAACTGTTTGACAGTCATTTAGTAGTGGTGGAATAATTGTAAAAATTGCAGGTTTATAAAGAGACCGTATTTTCTTAATCGAGTTTCCTTTATACTTTGGTATATTTGGGGTGGTAATGCTACCTAGTAAACGGTATGGATCCTAATGAGACGTCAGTTTATTCAGTGTCTCCTCTGAATCTTAACTGTTTGGTGTTTAGATTGTGAATGTGATTTAAAAAGTAAATATTTTAACTCTTTCTCTATTTTTATTTCAAATGTCAATACTATGGAATATTCATGGACAAAATAATTGTAATGAAATGTATAAAGTGGAACATTGTAGCCATTTTAGAAACTAACGACACAGCTCTGTCAAATTTCTTAAGCAAACAGAGCAGACCCTGATCAGACGGATCCTATAGAAGCCGTATGATCAGACGGATCCTATAGAAGCCGTATGATCTGATTCTGCTGTTTGAAAATGCATGAAAACAAGTTTCTATGAGGGAAAGGGTTAATATGATAGAATTTAAGTTATGGAGGCTTAAGGAGCTTACATCATATTAACCAGCAGCTTAAAGGTTACTCATGCCACAGAATTGATAACATTCATCGCTTTATTAAAATTACAGTGTACAGTAATGCCTGTATAAGGGACTCTCAACGCTCGAAAACAACAGGTGATTATTTTATGCAGGGCAAAAGTAATACTCAATCACAGAGCTGCATTATGTAGGAACCGCCTGTGTATTACTTTTGACCTGAATTAATCTACCACCTGATTTAAAGGTTCAAAATAAGGTATCTTTTTAATTGTCACTTAAGACATGTATCACTGTAAGGTCTCTTTTTAATTGTCACTTAAGACATGTATTACTGTACCTTTATAGTATTCAAGGCAAACTTACAAAATACACAACAGAAATAATACTCGCATTTTATTATATGACAACACTCAACAATATTAAACCATAAACGAAAATTATCAGTAATAAAAATTAATATAGCAACTAATCACAGATTTAACCCTTTCCCTCAAATTATAAAGATTTTCACGCCTTTGCACACAGAGTAGATCCGATACTGTATGATCAGGGTTTGTTCTGTTTATTTATAGAATTATAGTAGATCTGATTCAACCATTTCTATAGCTCGAACAATTTGACCTGGACCCTGGCCTACTTAATTTTCATAAATAAAAATTCGTAACATTGCACGGGTTTATCCTCGTCAAGTGTCCCGGTAAGCAACTATGCATGGACACACTCGTGATTGCATGGTTTACATAATAATATGCACAGGTTTAGACTTCACGATTTATCGGCGGAGTTTTATTTATACAGCGTAATCTCTCTCATTATGTATTCTGCATAAAGATGAGGGTCCAGGTCAAATTGTTCGAGCTATACCAATACTAAAAGATCCTTAATACAGATGTTATTACAGAAATATATAAATATGCATTATTTATGCTATTATCTCTCATTTAAATATTCATCAGGGAGACGGTTAATCCTTAACTCCATAAATACGCATGAGCTAAGCCTTTGCAAATAGAGTAGATCCAGACCCAACAGCTCCTGCAGGAGCCGTTTGATCCAGGTCTGCTCTGTTTGCTTATGATACAATGTAGATCAAATAGTCATTATAGTATTTACTATACCTAATTTTAATGCTGTCATCATTTTTTACATGAATATTCATTGAGTAATGGGTTAAATAAACAATGGCAATTACAATACATTATGGATAAACGCGAGGCAGCAAGTATTTTTCTTATCGCTGGATTAACCTGTGAATCACAATGAGCAGTGTTATGTTTTAAAGAAATACGCAGACATCTCTTTAACATGGTATTTTGGGGTAATAAATGAGTAACAAGGACATTTAAACTAGACGCATATAAGCGAATTATTTTCAGGCGCATCAACAGTGTTAATGGAACCATATGGTACATTTATCACAAACGCAATAATTATGTATCGAAACAGTTTTCTGCCTTTTCCCTTACGAAAACTTATTGTTTTATCAGTTGTGGGGACTTAAGTCATTATTTCATTTTCTAAAAATATGACTAAATATTCTCTCTTACTGACGTCTTTTTGCGTCTCTGTAAAAATTATTTATTGAAACCATTGTGATAAATAGAGCAAATGCTCTATTTGTCATAACGGTTTAAAAAAAACTGCACAATTCTAAAAGTTTCCTTTTCTATAGGTAATGTTCAATGTCTGTAGATTAATTCCAAGAGGTTAGGTCTAAAGGTAGTCAACGAGGGAATGAGTTAATTTTATTGGAATCATAAATTAAAATAAAACATAATTTTATCTGAAAGAGAATGAAGTTGCATGTGCAATTGCATACATGCCACAATCTACAGACTTATCCTGTTTCTACACAGGTGATACAATAACATCAATGCAGTCTTTTTTGTCCATAAATTAGAGACAGTTGCATTTTAAAGCCGTCTGGAATGATACGACGTGACGACATCGATGAACCATTCTACTGCTGATCTGACAAATCTTAGGTGTCTTGACATGTTGCTGGAGTGGCCATGCGTACACACGATGATAATGCAAAGTCCACTGCTGCCTCAATTGTGCTGGCCATCTTTTAAGTCCCTCCTAAATTGAGATAAAATCCATCTCATCTGAGAAACCGATGGACAGTACCTGTGAACACATAATATTTATATACATGTATATTAATGTATTACTAGGCCGTAATATAGAAGGCATATATATATAACCAATGGTAGCTAAATGCAGGTAAAAAATAATGCAGAAATAATGGCATCATGAATATTAATCAGAATATATTTTATGCTCGGACATGAATATAGAAATGTTTTATCAAGGCAGAAACTGCACAATATTATCTATAATATATCATATGCAAACAGAGTAGACCCTGATCAGACGGTTCCTACATGCCAATTAAAGGAGTTTCACTAAAATGCTTACCATTGATCTGATCATATAAGATATACATTGTGAAGTTTTGAAACCACTGTGATAAATAAAGCATTTGCTCCTATGGTTTCTCCTATGGTTTCAGAAATATAATGAAACTTTCTTGAAGGATTGTTACCTTGGAGATAAGGTGTACAGTCGCAAGAATAGTTGTCTGATGCCATCTGCTATTTCAACTGCCGTTTTCCTGCCTATGGCGTTGGCCCCAACAACCAGAGAAATAGCCTAACGTAAAAATAAAGACATGCATATTAGTAAAACTAGAAAATGGTGTCTGTAAGACACAGCGATGCTACAGTGTAGGTGCTTGTCTAGCTGCACATAAAATTCCTAAGTCATTTGACCTAGACCTTGGGTTTACCGGCAGCATGGGTCGGTGTGTAATGAAAGTATGGATGGTGTTGAATATGAAATGCAATTCCATGCCAATAGCTATAGCGGTTAGGGAGATATATGGCGATGAAAAAACTGTGACAACCAACTGCACGTAAAATTACTAATTCACTTGACCTTAACATTTGGGCTTTCGGACAGCATGGGTTCGGTTTGCAATAAAAGTAAAGATGGTATTTAATGTGTACAAGCAATTCCATGTGAATAGCTACAGTGTTTCTACAATGACAGATTAGTTTTGATGACAGATTAGTTTTGACAGGTGAAGGGCTAAAGTGCTTTTGAGAAGATCCCTAGCTCACAATTAGCTCACAATGAGCCACAAGGATGTTATAAAAACCTGCAAAGATGAGTGCTTGTGCAAAAGGCAGTAATACAACAAAGCCTCCGCCACAACAGAGGGCAATTTCTGAGGTCTCACCAAACTCAAGTGTGGAGGAAATCATGGTTATTAACCACCACCTGGATGGCCTTACAGAAGACATACAGAAAATGAGGGGTGATCTCAAACAAGTGCTTAAAAAAGAGAAGATGAAAGACTTTATTCAGAAAACAGTGATGGAGGCAATAAATGATTTGAATAGGAATATAGAGATGACAATAAGCATCCAAGTGGAGAGAGTGGCGAATTCTCTCAAAGACAGAGTCAAAGGCTTAGAAGATGAAAACTCAGCCCTGAGGAAGGAAATGGAGTCTCTGAAACGGTCAGTGTCAGAGGCAGATAAGAGATCAAAAGTGGCACTTGCACGGGCCAACTATAATGAACAGTATTCGAGGAAGAATAATGTTAAAATAATGAACATACCTGAAAATCAGGGAGAAAAGGAAACGATTTTGATGGACAGTGTTTCGAGCATCCTGGCAAAGGAGGGGGTTAAGGTGGACAGAACCAGAGTGATGGCCATCCACAGGATACCTGGCAAAGAGGACAGACCAAGACCTGTGCTTGTGAAATTCGTGAACAATACTGATAAAACCAGTGTAATGACCCACAGAAAGGGGATGAAAGCCCTGGGTCACCGTCTTGTGGACGATGTGACAAAGATGAATGTTGAACTAATGAACCGCAAACCCTGGGATAGAATCAGCGTGGTTTTTTAATGGCAGTGTTTATGGCAAAACGAAGCAGGGTGCACGCCATCGGTTTGATGTTTTTGACAACGTAAGTGATATCATAAGTGAACCTAAAGCCGAAGGTGCAGCCGGTGTGCATTAGAGACTGTGTGTCATTTCCACGTTTGACCATTAGAATGCTGATTTTTTCCAAACCGGCTCTTTTTTTCCGTACAGGTAACATTACAATTTTTATGGTAAGAGATTGTTGCAAGGCAGACAGTGTGAACCCTGGTGAGACTTCTCTTCAAAGAACCCTAATACGGGTCTACACTGTTTGGTTTTTATGCTTACAGTGAACTTCTAAACTCTTGCTTACTGCTTTTAATTATTCTTGCCTATTCTTTCTGGCATTTTAATGGTCAGAAAGGGTTGTGTACTGAGAGAGTAGCCCCGAAATCCCTGTGACGCTGGAAATTAATGCATAAAGATTGAGATTTGCACTGATTTTTTGTAAGACTGAGTCCTCAGCCACAAGAACGTGGCAGCGGTGTTTGAAAAACTGTGTGCTTATTAGTTTTGGTACTCATTAGATACCGCAGGCTAAAGATTGTGGTACCAACTGCTGACTTGCCTCTCTGTGTTGCAGTACATATTGTCTTTAATTTTTGTGTGTGTATGTGTCTGGACTTTTGTTCGCAGAAGTTGAGCGTAAGTGACGAACAGTTTGTCCCTCAGTTTGGGTCCCACTTTTTGTGGGGCCTGACCTGGTTCCAAACTGTTTGCAAAGTTCATAAATGGAGGACGTCGGTCAGTTTGAAGGCCAATATTTGGAGGGAGAATAGACTCTGGGTATGCTCTGATTGCTTATGATACAAGTATATAAAAAAAGTTATCTGCTACTTTTATTGTTGACTCTTTGCATACTAAATTATTTGTTGTCATCTGTTTTTCACTGGTCCTCTGCTGCTTCAGTTGCCATCTGCAAAAGTTTTTGTGCATCTGAGCTTTTGTTTTACAGAAGTCAGGCCTAGGTGACAACTCGGATAAAGACAGTAAAAAACGAGAGATCCATCGCTAGCATGCAAGGAGTTAAGAATGAAATAAGTGTCAACTATAGAGACTCAAAATATATAGATTGTGCCCCTTTGTGATGTAGGACTGATGTTCTGAACAACACAATTAAAATGTAAGCGTTAACCCTTTGGGCTTTCAGTTTGAATCATTAACATTTCAGATCCTGATCAGAGCGTCCCAAAAATAGCCCTAAGGATCTGGGTCTGCACTGTTTTTGCAAATTCAAAAAAATGAATTTATACTGCATAGGGTCAGTCCTTTCATAGCCATGTTATTAAACTATATGTATGTGGGAAATGTTGTCTGCTATTTTTATTGTTGGCTATATGCATGCTAAATTTAAATGTTGTCATCGGTTTTCACTGGTCCTCGACTGTTTCAGTTATCATCTGCAAAAGTGTTTGTGCCTCTGAGATTATGTTTTTACAGACGTCAGGCATAAGTGACAACGAGTTTGCCCCCCAGATCTGGTATTACTTTTTGTGGGGCCTGATCTGGATCCAAACTATTTGCGTCAGTCAAAAATGAGAGACCCATCGCTAGCATGCAAGGATTTAAGAATAAAATAAGTGTCAGACAGTGTTAGCCATAGAGACTCATAGTATATAGATTGTGCCCCTTGGTGATGTAGGTCTGATCTACTGAATGACACAATTAAAATGTATGCAAGGGAACATGCGTTAACCCTTGGGTTTCCAGTTTGAATCAAAGGCAGTTCAGATCAGAGCATCCCTAAACAGCCCTAAGGATCTGGGTCTGCACTGTTTTTGCAACTTCAAAAAATGTATTTATACTGCATAGGGTCAGTGCTTTCATAGCCAAGTAATTATACTGTATGTATGTGGGAAATGTTGTCTGCTATTTTTATTGTTGGCCCTGTGATATAGATGCCAGTTAAAATGTATTCTGGGTAAAATCAGAGTGTCCAGTTTAGAGGGGTTTTAGTTATATGTTATTACGATATAATTATATAAGAACTGTCACTTGCTGTTTTTTTTGTTGTTGTTTTCACTCTTTGCATGTAGTGTAATTTTATTGTATAGATCTGCATCTGGGTCCAAGCTGTTTGCATGTCATAAATGGCAAAACAAAGAGTTAGAAAAAAGTGTATAGATCTGGTCCACCAAATGAAACTGGTAGATGTATGCCAATAAATATGCAATAATCCTATCCGTATGAATGACAAACAGTGCGGATCCTACAAGACGTACACTCTACAACTAATACTGAAAATCTTATCAGGATGCAATGGGGTTGTGAAGGAATTTTTAACTCTGGTAACTCTAAATCCAGAGGTGTGGCAATACTTTTTCAAAAAGGGACTGATTATAAGATACATGACTATAAAATAGATGCACATGGAAACTATATTGTTGCTGACATATCGGTAGATAATAACCGATTTACACCACAGGTACAGGGCGTATGCTATGATAATAATCCCTTACTGAACCCTAAGAAGCATGAAAACATGGATCTGATACACCAATGAATTAAAAAAAACTCGAAATGTCATGCTGCCATTTCTATCAAAGACTATATATTGACAAGGTGTTCAACTCCAAGCCTCAAATCCACAACAAGATCTACCAGTCCAGAACAAGAGGCGCGTTATTTCGTTATTTCCGAACCAATTGGTAAAAACTCGGTACCAACAGAGAGAGAAATGAATATTGTGTCAAAAAATAAAACGGTAATAATCATATTTGCTTGTTTTCTAAAAAAAATGTAGCCGTAAACTTTCTGAAACGTCAACTCGACATCGATGTGATTGCACGATGAAGACTGTTTCACGAGGAAATTCGGCGGTCTAAAAGGTAAGCAGCGTATCTTCTCCACCATATATACGTCCACACACTTTCACTCCATTCATTCCCATTGAATAAGACCGAGAAACACGGCGATAACACAGCGATAATAATAAAATACCTATAATTTTCCACTCGCTGCCGTTCAACAACAGGAGGCTGCCATTTTTAATTGGTCTGCGCATGCTCCGATCCTTTTTTGCAAGCCGTCATTTCGTTGTGGCTGCAGAGGGGGGACAGACACACCTCCATTTTTTATCCAATGAAATGACGGCTTGCAAACCAAGATCGGAGCATGCGCAGACCAATTAAAAATGGCAGCCTCCTGTTGTTGAACGGCAGCGAGTGGAAAATTATAGGTATTTTATTATTATCGCTGTGTTATCGCCGTGTTTCTCGGTCTTATTCAATGGGAATGAATGGAGTGAAAGTGTGTGGACGTATATATGGTGGAGAAGATACGCTGCTTACCTTTTAGACCGCCGAATTTCCTCGTGAAACAGTCTTCATCGTGCAATCACATCGATGTCGAGTTGACGTTTCAGAAAGTTTACGGCTACATTTTTTTTAGAAAACAAGCAAATATGATTATTACCGTTTTATTTTTTGACACAATATTCATTTCTCTCTCTGTTGGTACCGAGTTTTTACCAATTGGTTCGGAAATAACGAAATAACGCGCCTCTTGTTCTGGACTGGTAGATCTTGTTGTGGATTTGAGGCTTGGAGTTGAACACCTTGTCAATATATAGTCTTTGATAGAAATGGCAGCATGACATTTCGAGTTTTTTTAATTCATTGGTGTATCAGATCCATGTTTTCATGCTTCTTAGGGTTCAGTAAGGGATTATTATCATAGCATACGCCCTGTACCTGTGATTTACACTAGTGAATCTCTATGGACCAAATAATGATGTCCTAATATTTTATGAGTTAATAATGAATCAAGTTGACAAATACAATAATGAAGGGCTCATAATGTGTGGTGATTTTAACTTGGTCCTAGAGCATAAACTAGATTATTATAATTACAAACATATTAATAATAAGAATGCTAGATTAAAAGTTTTAGAAATCATAGAAATGTACAACTTACTTGACCCATTCAGAGAAAAGTACTCACAACTCAGGAGATTTACATGGAGAAAAAAACGCCCTTTAAAACAAGCACGCCTAGACTTCTTCTTAATTTCTGAAAATTTATTAAGTTCAGTTGAAAAATGCAACATTGAAAATAGTTATAGGTCAGATCATTCCATGATCACTTTAAATCTCATTTTCAATCCATTTCAGAAAGGAAAACCATCATGGAAGCACAACAATTCACTTCTTAAGGATATCAAATATATAGAAACCATAAATGATAAAATTGAGTACATTAAACAACAATATGCAATTCCTATTTATAATATGGACAATTTAAAAAACATACCAAATGAACAAATACAGTTCACAATAAATGACCAACTTTTTCTAGAAACACTACTAATGGAATTAAGGGGGAAAATTATATCATACTCTAGCTACAAAATAAAACAGAGAAATGCTTTGGAAAAAGAAACCGTTGAAAAAATTAAAATCCTTGAAAATAACCTTACCTCAGACAAAACAATAGAATTGGATGAACTCAATAAGCTACTGTTAGATATAAGAAAGGAGAAAATGAAAGGTCATATTATAAGATCAAGAGTTAATATAATTGAAGATGATGAAAAACCTACTTCATACTTTTCCAAACTTGAATCTCATAACTGTGCCAGCAAAATAATTCCTAAATTTGAAAAAGAAGATGGAACTGTGATATCAAATCAGCATGAAATATTAGAAGAAGCAAAGTCCTATTATGAAAAATTATACAGTCAAGATCTCTCTGAGGATACTGATTTAGACTTAGAAACAGAACTTCGAAATTGCACTTTCAATAAACTTAGTCAAGGTGAGTCAATTTCCCTGGATGGATTTCTCTCATATGAAGAAATTACAAAATCACTATAAGGCATGTCAAATAATCGTAGTGCTGGATCAGATGGATTCACCCCTGAATTTTTTAAAGTATTTTGGAAGAAAATAGGACAATTTGTTTTACGATCTATAAACTATGGGTATAAAATGGGTGAATTATCTATTACACAAAGAGAGGGAATTATTACTTGCATACCAAAAGAAAATAAACCGAGACAATTCTTAAAAAAATTATAGACCTATATCGTTGCTGAACTGTATATACAAGATAGCGTCTGGTGCAATTGCAAACAGACTTAAACAAGTTTTAGATAAACTAATTCATGAAGACCAAACAGGATTTATGTCAGGGAGATTCTTGGGCCAAAATACAAGGCAGATTTATGATATTATGCAATATACAGAAGAACATAATATACCTGGATTAATTTTACTGGTAGACTTTGAGAAAGCTTTCGATTCTATATCTTGGAATTTTATACAGAATGTATTAAGATTTTTTAACTTTGGTGACTCTTTCATTAAATGGTGTACTCTGTTGTATAAGAATGCTAGGCTATCCGTCAACCAGGGTGGTCATTTATCAAACTTCTTCACATTCAGTTGAGGCTGCAGACAAGGGGATCCGATATCAGCTTATATATTTTTATTATGTGCAGAAATACTAGCTATTAAATTAAGAAATAACACAAATATTAAAGGTATTACAATCAATGGAACAGAATACAAGTTATCCCAATATGCAAATGATTTATCTGCTATGTTAGATGGATCTAGTTTATCTCTAAATGAAACATTAAATGAATTGCACAGATTTTCAAAATATTCTGGTTTAAAAGTTAACTTTGAAAAAAACACATGTAATATGGATAGGAAGCAAAAAGTACAGTACTGAATCAATTAAAACAAAGTGGAAACTTTCATGGGGAGTAAATAGGTTTAAATTGTTAGGGATTATATTTGATGTGGACCTTTCAAACATGGTTATGCTCAACTATACTGAAAAAAATACAAAAATTAAAAGCTCTAATATCAAATTGGAATCGACGGTATTTAACACCTATGGGGAAAATCACAGTAATTAAAACACTACTTCTCCCCCTACTTAATCACCTCATTATGTCGCTTCCAAATCCTCCTAATGAAATCTTAAAGGAAATAAATTCAATGTTCTTTGATTTCATTTGGCAAGGGAATTCAAAGATAAAAAAAGCAGTGTTAGTTAAACAATACTTTGAAGGGGGTCTTAAGATGATAAATATAAAATGTTTTATAGAAGGTTTAAAATCAACTTGGTTGAGAAGATTAATAACAAACTATGGTAAATGGAACAAAATTTTAGAATGTAATATTGATTATAGTAAAATTTTCTCTTTAGGATCTGAGTATTTACAAAAATGTGAGAAAGAAATATCAAATCCATTTTGGCAAGATGTCATTAAAGCTTTCCATAAAATACAAACATCATACACTCATGAAAACATAGCAGAATTAATGGCCACGCCATTATTCTATAACAAAGATATTCAAATAGGTAAAATGTATGTGTTTTACAAACCTTATTTTATAAAAGGTATTTCACAAATAAATTATCTACTCACCCTTGAAGGAAACTTCTACAGTTATCAATCTTTTTGTGAAACCTATGATATTCATATTGACTTTGTAAAATATTACGGTCTTATAGATGTTATAAAAAGATTTTTAAATAAGTTTAGCTTTACAGTAATACTGCAAAAATTGCAAAATCCATTACTCCCTTTAAATGCATTAATACTACTGAAACAGTCAAAAGGTTCAGCTCATTTATATAAAATACTGAATAAAAAAATGAAAAACCTACTGCAGTGACAAGATGGAACCAAATTTTTCAGATAGACGATAACGATTGGAAAGAAATCTACAATGCTATATTTAAATATAATTTCAGTACAGAAATATGGCGGTTTCAGTATCGAATAAACCATAGAATTCTTGCAACACAAAAATACCTTTTTAACATCAAAATCTCAAACAATCCTAATTGCAGTGTTTGCGGTGAAATAGAAACAATTCAACATATGCTTTGGTCATGTCCAGAAACAGAATTATTTTTAACAAAAGTTCAGCAGTGGATGAAATTAGCACAAAATAATAACTTTATAAATGAGAATATATACCTTTTCAATTTAAACAATTCCTATTATTCAATGGCTGACATGACTATTCTGCTAGAAACAAAGTACTATATATATCTGACCAGACAAAGAAAAGGAAAACTCTCAATAATATCATTAAAAAACAAAATAATAGCTAAATATAAAGCTCTGAAATACATAGCAACAAGGGATAATTACCTTGAACAGTTTGATCAGACATGGTCAAAATTTTACGATCTAATTATGGAATAAATTCCTCCATACATATTACAATATCTAAAAAGTAAAAAAGGCCTTGACAATTATCATTTCCTGTACAGATTTAAACATTATTATATGAAAAAAACATGGAATCGTAATATATTTGAAATGAGAGAACCCCATCAAGCACTTTTTTTTCGTTTTTTATCTACCAGGATACTGATATGTGATTTATTAAATATATATATATAATTATATATAAAAAAAATTCTCACTTTTTTTTCTTATTTATTATTAGATACATAGAGACTCCCTGTCAAAATAGTAGCTGTATAGTTCAATAGTATTTGTCTAGTTCAATAGTACTTGTTAACTTATGTAACCATTATACTTATCATATACATCAGTCAATGCTACTAACCTACCAAATTATTGTAAGGTATGATGAGGGATGGTCCTCCCCGACCCTCACATACCTATGACGGGGAGAATAAAAGAATATAAAGAAAAAAAAGAATAGCTACAGTGTTTAAGGATATATAAGACGATGAAAAAATGTGACAATCAAGTTGAATCAACTGCACGTAAGAATCTTTACTCTGTCAACGTGTGAATGTTTATAATTAAACAAGTAATTAATGATCGCATTGAAAGCAATGCCATTGTCCCCAACTGGGTGAACTCAAACTGTTATAAATTGCTGTAACAAAATTCAAACTTGATCTGTAATTTATTTATAATAAAGATACATCACTTCAATATTGTTGGGGTTTATTAATTGTGTGATTATTCTTGCATACGAATATTCAAGAAGTAATGGGTTAAAATATTTGGATAAATCAGGAGAAAATCTAATGTCATTGCCATAGCGGGTCGAATAGTGTTTGACAGGAGGGGTTGCATATTGCGCGTATATAACAGTTGTTTAATTGTATTGCTTAGTTTATATGCATGAACTTCTAATTGATCAGTTCTGTTACCCAATTTTCGAGCATTTTTTATGTTTAGTGTTGTATGCCAAAAATGTACCCAATTCTATTGGGTCTGTGTCAGTACTGTGTGACGTACTGGCACTGTGCATAGAATGTTACATTCAAATTTTGTTTTTTTTATGATGTGAGTTCGCTGACACAATATAATAGAGCATAATATGACACAGACAGATAAACTTACGGAAAGGATGAAGTTGGTTTACCTATGTTCTAAATAAATTCTTTTTTATTATTATTATTATCTATATATAAGTATTAAATATATTTTATTTTAAATGTTCTACAATTACACATTGAATATACCCTGATTTGTATATAAAATGTATCTATGTGAAGCGCTTTTGAACGCACATATCTCCTGTCTGAAAAGAGCGGTATATAAATGTGGTATAATAATAGATAGATAGATAGATAATAGATAGATAGATAGATAGATAGATGGATAGATAAGAGGGATGGATGGATGGATGGATGGATGGATGGATGGATAGATAGATAGATAGATAGATGGATGGATGGATGGATGGATGGATGGATGGATGGATGGATGGATGGATGGATAGATAGATAGATAGATAGATAGATAGATAGATAGATAGATAGATAGATAGATAGATAGATAGATAGATAGATAGATGGATGGATGGATGGAAGGTATACGTTGATATCGATGTTGTCACCGCTGTCACTGCTGTCAGAGCTTTCAAACAGCGTCAACATTGTAGGACATATCACTTCTCTGTTCATTTTCGTTGTAAGTAATATCTGTGTGAAGAGCAAAGTTTGTTTACAACGGAATGCGCATGCTCTACCGGAAGTATGTAAAGATGTTGTTAACATTTTGTATTCGACTCGCTCCAAATTGTTGACAACAAAAATCTCTTGCGCATATGCCCCGCCCACTTTCAGTCAACAACGAAATGTGCCAGTCGAATACGACCATTGATAATGCAACACGCAGTGGCATACGGCGATAGTAAATACGGCTTGCATAGTGGGTTGGATAGGTGGATGGGTGGATTGGGTAGATAGGTAGGCAGGTAGGTTGATAGAATAGCTGTATTTGTGTCGCGATGGGTAGTATTGATTCTACGGTAAAAACCTGTATAAAAATCAGGTAAATATATATTAATGATGTCATTACGTTTTACATGAAACAAGTAAGCTAACGAGTTACAGTGCTCCCTCTCTACAACGACACCCTTTGGGATACGAAGATTGTATGTGTTGTTCAGAGGGAGTTGTTATAGGGAGGGAAATTCAGAGATAATTAGCTTGTTTGCAGATCCCCAGATAAGGTGTATTTCGAGAACTAAAACAGTTATGCCTCAATCAAACCCTATGCTGTGACCACTCTTTAGAATACAATAACAAGACAAAACGTGACGAAACAAGCGTACAAAAACCATAAAATATTTACCATATAAAAAACAAGTAGGCCATGGGATGATAGCAGGTATACGGTCAGTCAAACAGTTTAATAACCAATTCGATGCATAAATAAAAGCCTTTATTTACCGAAAGTGACCCATTTCGTCAAATGACCTTTAAGACCAGCGGAAATAAAAAAAAAATCATACAGCATATATAATGCGAGCATAAGAGTAATATTATGGAACGTGAATGATTATATAACAGAGCTACACGTAAGATGGGTAAATCAAAGCCTGTTCAAGAATAATTCCTTTATATATCCGTGGTGTGTGGTGGTCTAGTGGTAACGCGCTTGACTACCAATCCGGAGGTTCGGGGTTCAAATCCCTGTCCCTTTCAGAAATTTCAGAGACGCTTTTCAGTGTCTCCAACTCGCACCTCCTCTCCACCCAGGGGTTAAAATGGGTACATGTGAGGGTCACTAGTCGGTACTGCGGCTGCATGATTGTGTCATATGTTAGCAGTGCTCAGTATTGTAGGCAAATGACTCAATGACTAGGGGAGTAAATGTAGTCGGCTGAGCGGTCCTTCGGACTGAAAGTATACTATAACTAGGTACTTTGTTTTATTTCTACTACAAACCCTTTGTTGTGCCCCTCTTTGGGGTCGTCTTGAAGAGACGATCCTAAAGAGTGATCACCACATAGGGTCTGGTGGATAAATGACGATTTTAGCCCTTCGCTTGCTATTCGCGTCAATATACCTACCTGTAAATAGTGAAGACCCAGATGAGACAGCTCCTGTAGGAGCTGTCTCATCAGGGTCTGCACTATTTACAAGTTCATTGTGCAACCAGTGCACTCCACAGCAGTGATTGCACAGCGAAATACTTGTACACAGTGGAGATATATGTAATTATACAACAGGGCATGGGTAAAGAAGGAGAAATGTGTTTTTAAATTCAGCAAGCGAAGGGTTAATATGAGTGCGCACAGGTATCTGTTGTTCTGTATAAACTTTGTATAATAGCTTGAAAGAATAAGAACAAAACATTTCACGAAAAATATAAAATAGGACAAATATTTCCAAGTGCGTGGTACTGATTTAAATCGCAGATTAAAATCATTGAAAATGTAAATAATGTCTTTAAATGAAATTACTGGAGGATATTGTTGGATGATCTTGTACAAATTTTGTTCTTTGTACACTAGAAATGTATCCGCGAATTAATCATATGTAAATATATAAATGTAGCTATTGCAACTTTATTATTTCAGAGGACCAGATAAGATACGTAAATTTAAACACTTTTAAGAATATCTCCCTTATTTCACGAAGAGATTATTTTAAAGAGTGGTCACAGTATAAGGTTTGGAGGAGAAATGACGGCTTTAGTATTTGGGTACGCACCTGTAGCTGTAGCTCTGTATTTCATAAATATAAATGCAATGTACATGTTCCAATCCACTGATTCAGATGTATAAATAATACTTGATATAGGTTTGCATGCTCTTTTCTCTCTAAAAAAGATAATTTATAGAGATTGATGGAGTTAGTTCCTCCCCAACTGATTTTCCAGAGAAAAACTGCTAGTGGGAGTGAAAATAATAACTTAACCATTTCCTCCATACAAACGCCTTTCTACGCCTCTGTAATAGCCACATTTAGAGCATTTGCTCCTATACTTTTCTCTAGTAAATGCTCCTTTTGGGTAGATTCGCTCAAAGTGGTTGGGTCTAAAAATAGTCTATAAAACAGAATGAAAGATTTGGACCCGTTTAGTAAGTTATTGTGATTGTCGTAACTAAGACAAGTCATATTAAACCTTAACAATAAATATAAATGCCCATTGTTTAACACTTTCCATGTTTATTATTCATGTAAGAAAAACTTACATCGTCAATATTCATTAGAAAAATGTTCATAATGTAAACTGTTCAAGGGAAAGTTTTGATTGGACGAAATCTGTAAAATCAGATCAATATTGTGTCGAAAACAAACAGAACAGAGCCGTCTGGTCTTGGTCTACTCTGTTTGCAAATGCGTGAGTATGAAACAGTAGTACAGTCAAGCAAAAAAAGACGCATAAGACGCAACCTCCACCAAAACATCGATAGAAAGCATGCCACACACACACAACCACACACACGAACATACGCGCACACACACACAAGCACACACACAAACATACGCGCGCGCACACACAAGCACACACACAAACATACGCGCACACACACAAACATACGCGCACACACACAAACACAAGCACACACACAATCATACGCGCGCACACACAAGCACACACACACATACACACACACACACACAAGATATGAATACCTCAAACATCAACAAACGCACAAATACATTAGAAACATTTCAAACATCAACAAACGCTCAAGTACAAAGACATAAGACAAACATAAACGTAAGGCGTTTATATGAGGGTTAAACATCTAATAATGGTTTCTTTGTCATTTTTGTAGGAATCGTCGTGACCTATAGAACCGATGCGAAAAACACCAGCTGTCATTGTTCTCAGAACACACTTCCGAGTATCCGTCGATTTTCACTGATGGATACGAGCAATCCATAAATCATGTAATCAATCAGTTTATCTTTTGTTCCTTCGTTTGTAAGGTTTGTCAATTGATCGTGCATATTATTTTGTTGGCTCAATAGTACGCTTGGTCTTGATCGTAATATTTCTATACAAAATCAAAATGTTGCGAAAAATCAGACTTAAGAACTTTGTTCATTTTGAGGATGAAACGATTGAAATTGAAACTGGAAATGGTCCATCAATTTTTATGGGAGAAAATAATTCGGGAAAAAGTTGCGTTTTGGAAGCAGTTCGAAGATGCATGAGTGCATCAAAGAACCCTGGAATGTCCAACCCTCACATCTTAGATAAGATAATGTTCGTGTCTAGTACCTTTACAAGTAATGATCCATTACCTACGGATGTGCTCTCCTCTGTTATTCGACCAGCCGGAAACCGAACTGAAGAAGGTAGCGATGAGTATGTGATAAAGGTTGTGTATGTAAAAGTACACGATGGGGAGAAATTTGATAGCAAGTTCGCAGTTGACATTGTGAAAGAAAATACTAAACACGTGATGGTCTGTACGGCACTTTCGTCAACGGCGACATCAGAATTAAAAGCAGTTTTTGAAACAAACGACATGGAATTTGATGGTGCACTTGAAAAAGCATTGAATAATTTCGATAGCGAGATAAAGAAGTTTGCTAATACTAAGTTTCCTGGTGAGTATTCTTCAACAGAATGCGAACAGATCCTCAAAGATTATGTTGACAGTAAGACGGTTATGACATTTCCATTAAGAAGCATTTCGCCATACCAATGGACAAACAGCAAACGCTTACACATTGACAGAACAACAGAAAACATGAAAGAAGTAACCGAGAAAGCCGAAATATTGGTTTGGTATCTGAACAACAATGACATCACCCCCGCAGAGAAAGCAAAAGAGCAGAGTTATTTCAGTATATTAACGGAAAGATCTAGCTATGAATTTCAAATTGATACAGAAGGGAATCTTATCGCACTGAATGGCAATTTCATAGACGGGGTGAGGAATTCCATTTCTATTCTAAAAGTCCCAGAAGGTATCTACGAGGCAAAGAAAGTTTCCATTATCTTATCGCTTGACCGATTCAAAACAGTTTGTTTAGAAGACCCGGACAGAGGAATGCACACACAGATGGTAGAAAGGTTTAGGGATCTGATATTACAAAGCATTGACGACAAAGTCATCATTTTAACAAGTCATCAACCTAGCTTTCTTACTCCGTCAACCATATTCCGCACGTTTCTGTTTCGTAGAAACCGACACAAGGACCTGACTCAACATACCTTCAAAATTGTTCCTTTAAGTATAATTGGTACGGACGGAGTTCCAGGAGGGAAAAAGACCATTCGCATTATCTCAAGCTACAGCTTTGCAACGCTCTTCTTGTCTAGGCGAGTTATTTTTGTGGAAGGTGAGGGTGATTTTTTGTTTTTGACAACGCTGAGACAAATACTGCTCACCAATGAAATTGTGACTGAATTTGCGCAACTATGTAATACCACCAAAGATAAAATGATGGATGTTCTTTGCCCTCTTCATGTCTTCCCGATGATCGGCGAAGCAAGCAAAATAAAATTTCACAAAGTTTGTCAAAAACTTGAAGTTTTCCATCTGTTCCTTCTTGACAATGATGCTCTGTACAACAATATTGGAACCCCAAAGATAAAGAACACATCAAATTCAAACATATTTCCCTTTCTAGTAGCATTTGAGCTGGAAACGTGTGCTGATTACTGTGCTCTTGTAGAAAATGATGTATCAGCACTGGAAGAGCACAATATCTTTGTTTGGAAGAAAACTGGCGATTCTACTGGGACACTGGACTCGACGATAGCAGCGTTTTGCAAAGCAGAAAATTTGTTAGACTTTTTAAAAGAAAACAATGTGAAACTTTCGAAAAAGAAAAAGCTTTTCAGTGAACCGAACGTTACAACTCAAAATATCACAAATGTGGTATCCAAACTTCTTCGAGCGTCTTTGGACAGCCAAAACACCAATAATGAGATGTTTCGTTTGGTGAAGTTTCTGTTTGAATCTTGTCAGCGACAATGTTAACCTGACAACCTTCACTCTGGTATATACCCACTTTACCGGGTACCTATTTGCTCTTACGTGTTTTCATCCAAGGAAGTGATATAAAAGGTTGCCAAGTCTTCGACAGAAAATGTAAATAAAGGACTATATGTGACATTTGTTGAGTAAGGCTTAGCTTAGGCATCTACTTCACAACAATTATCTCAAGGAACATATGAATATAAGTGAGTTGTTTCTGCTGTACTTGTTATCTTTCTTGTCATTTTGTTTTGCTGTTGTTATTAGTATTGTTACTGTAAATGGGTTATTTATGAGGGAATGTTACCAGTCGGAAGTGGGGATTAAACTAACAATTCAGAATCCAACACTTTAAACCTAGCTTACATAGCAAAGTTTCCGTTGTTGGTAAAATCCTCAGTAACACTTTAATCAAGGATTATTATTCATGTAAGAAATCATGACAACATGCATATTATTTGTGTATTATTAATTACTTTATTCTTTACATTTTATTATGTCACGTGTGCACGAGAAATGTTGGCCATGGCAAAAACTGTAGACTCAGATATATATCATTCCATAAACAAGCAGATCAGGCCTTGAGCAGATAGCTCATTCAAGAGCCGTCTGATCTGGGTCTACTCTGGTTGAAAAGGCGTTCAAGGACGTATTAATGGAATAAAATGTTAAGACGGACTCACGGTGTTATTACCATTGCTTTAATGATGCTGTTATTGGCATTGTATTGCTAAAGTTTTTGATGATTTACATTTATGAATTCTTCGATCAGTTTGACTGTGTTAATGACGCGGTGACATAATTTGGCTAATGTGCTGTCGGTGTTTGCAGGCAAGGAACAGTCCTGTGAAGGTGTGTGTGTGAGCATACCCTTAATATGTGCTTCTGCTGTTTGTTTAGACTTTCGTCTCGCGTATCCTCTATTTTCGTATATATTTAGTTATTTTACAGCTTTAAAGATATATGCTGCGCAAATTTCCGCAATTTTTGCGTTTCAAACTGACTTCAGAATTGGAATCTATCTACCTTAACACTTATTTAACACTAAACAGCACGGTTAGTAAATGGTTGTTTGTGTCGATTTTTGTTTTTAGAAAAATGGATCGCTACGGAAACCAACGGAAATTTTCACAATTGGCCGGAATCTGTCGTAAGATTCAAAAGTACATACCGGAATTAACCATTCGATGTATATGTAGGCCAAAAACCATTGTCAGCCGATGTATATTTGATAACAACCTAATTAATATTCAAAGTGTTGTTCCGAAATAGAGTCGGAGTCATTCCGAACTTGGCCGACGTTTTCCGCTGATTTCCGTACAAAATCCCCGTTTCTAAATACGAGGCTCCTTTTAAAGAATTAAACATTATTCGGATAGCGATAATATTTAGCTGAACAAATATATCCTGTCGGAAAATGGTTATAAATATTATTTTCATTGTATGTATACGTGTACAGCTTCTGGTATTGATTGATTAATACGAAAAATGTGCATAATACATCTACTATGTATTTATAACCTTTGAGTGTGCCATAAACGTATAGTCAGTTTCTCCACAGTTTGCCCATAAACAAACAAACAGTTTTTCTTGAATGTAAATACCGATACTTGCAGTGGTGTTATCTCACATTTTAAAAAAAAGGGTTATAAATCATTTTGCTTTAGTCTGAGCTCATTCTCAATCACATGATTTGTCAGATTTAAAGTTTGCTAAAGATATATCCAAGTTTTGCCCTTCCACTGAAGTGACAGGACTTCTTCAACTCTAACGACTGGTTCCGATGAAGGATTAGGGCAAATTTTGAAGACTGGAGAACAATTAATAAATTCAAGCACGGGAACGAGCTGTTGAGCCTAAACCCAAAACTTCCAACATCTCTGTTTGTTAATTGCACCCAGATGATTTCAAATGTGTCATTCACTTTTCGCAAGCCCCAAAATGCCATGCCGTATTTGAATATACGAAATACGTAGAGAACTCATTGGTGTTATTATTTTGCAGTCATTATTTTTTCTTTATCTACATCATCTTCGTCGTCGTCGTCGTCGTCGTCGTCGTAATCACTATTACTATTGTTATCACCATCATTGTCGCTACATAAGTGTTTGTGTATGATGTATCATTGTATATGTTCATGATTTCTGTGTAAACCATCTTGTTCTATGAACATTCATAATTATTTTGTCCTCATCTGGAGTCCTTATCATTAGTATTATTATATGATATTTAGTTAACCCTTTCCCTCATGTAAGCGCATTTGACGTATCTGCAAACAGAGTAGACCCAGACCAGACGGCTCCTATAGGAACCGTCTGATCAGGGTCTGCTCTGTTTTCTTATAGTGTAATATAGATATGATCCAAAATGTCCTTTATTCATATACCATTATAAAAAATAACCATTATCCTCCCGAAAATATAACGTCGTCTCAAGATAAGGAGCAAGATGCTTACTTGCGATTCATTCAAGCTTTTGAGAAACTACTGATCGAATGTTAACCCTTCGCTTGCTGAATTTTAAAATACATTTCTCCTTCTTTACCCGTGCCCTGTTGTAAAATTACATATATCTTCACTGTGTACAAGTATTTCGCTGTGCAATCACTGCTGTGGAGTGCACTGGTTGCACAATGAACTTGTTAATAGTGCAGACCCTGATGAGACAGCTCCTACAGGAGCTGTCTCATCTGGGTCTTCACTATTTACAGGTAGGTATATTAACGTGAATAGCAAGCGACGGGTTACACAGTTTGGATCCTAATGAGATGCCGAGTAAGGCGGCGTCTCATTTAGATCCAAGCCGTTGGCAAATGACGTTTATGTCACGATCGGAAAGATAAGGGGGGATTTAGATCTAGTATATGTTGTACTGATATTATAGATTTGTTCATGGCGTTTTATTTTGTGTTGTTGATATTTTGGCTGTGGATTGTTTGGGATTATATGATGTTTGCTTTATTTTTGCTAAAGTTTACATGTTGACATTGTGTGTAATAGTAATGTCATATTGTTGTAGAGGTATATATTTTTTATTTTTAAAAACATTCAATTTTGTGACTTGCGATAGGTCGGTGGTTCTATCAGGGCGGTCTGTGCATCACTTGTCCTAAAGCGCAAGACTTTTTCAACCCCAAAGACTGGTTCCAGGTCATTTTCACTCCGAAGAAGACTGGGGGCAAGATTTGAAGACTGGATAACAGTCAAGCGTTTCAAGTCTGGGAACAAGCTGTTTAACCTAATCCCAAAACATCCAACAAGTCTATTTCTAATTGCACCCAAACCATTCCATATGTTCCATGCCCGGTGTTATTTATTACTTTGCAGTCACTATTATCATATTGCTTTCTTTATCCGCATTATGATCATTGTCTTTATAACCATAAATGGTTTTATGCCACCATTATCATCATCATCATCATTATCCTCATCATAATCATAATATATTACTCAACTATTGTTGTTATCATCATTGTCGCTACATAGTGTTTCTATGCGCTCTTTCATTGTATTTATACATAATGTCTGTTTTGTTTAATCTGAAAATGGGTGATCCTTCGAAAGCAAAAGTAGAAATGCAAAAAGAGAAAATTGCAGACTCGGTTTTATTGAGTCTGTTCATGAGTAGTAATTAAAAGTGCAACACTACTCACGCCCCGTAGCACCGGCTTAAGCCGTATTCAATTTTCAAAACTAATAACATCAAAACTTATGATCCCGAAGGACCAGAAAATATAACAACACTGAGAATGAAGTACGGGGCGACTTTTTACGGCCGCCACACAAGCACTTAACACCTGCTGTTGTGAAGTACATATAAAACCACCGTTTGCTATATGCCTTAAATATAAATACAAAAACTCTAAACTGGACGTCCAATAGTATAGAACTCGTTAGTATAAATCATAGTCTTGGAGACGGATGGCAGCTTAATGCAGGGTGAAAGCCATGCAGAAAGCTCCTCTAGGAGCTTTCTGTATGACTTTCATCCTGCATTAAGCAGCCAATTGCCTAAAGGTATCTAAATTCTTCTTTATCAGAATTCCGGTTTAGAGACTTTACTGTATTCATAATTATTCTGTTTTCATCAGGAGGAAATAAACCTGACTAATGTTATGTGATATTTATTTAACCTGTGATATTATGTGCTAGTATAATGTGATATTGACCGAAGGACTCCTATCTGGGTCCTATAGTGCTGCCAGTGTTTTATGTTAAGAAACATGTCTTATTAGATCTATACCGTTATAAGAACAGTTCAATTGTACTATGAGTTTAGTGTTGATTTCATGTATGTATATCTATACGATTTTGCAAATGTAGACCCATCTTGCACTCTTTTATTATCGCAAAGTTCTATAAAGATGTGTTAATTCGTAAACTCGGCAAAGTAGCTCGAGGCATAAGTTTATATTGCTTCTCCAACGATGCCAAATTCTAGAATATACAGAGGATGAGAAACGAACTGATTTTAGTGCAACGTTCGACATGTATTTGGCTATCACTTGTCTTACATATCCATGTGCATGGATCTGGTATTTAGGGTGTTTCGTCCATGATTGGTTTTGATTTCCGCTGATTTCCGTTGGTGTTCGGGTCGCTGTTCATTTTCCCATTGCAAGCAGTGCAGACCCTGATAAGAGGGTTGCTACAGGAGCTCACTCATCTGGGTCTACACTGTGTGAAAAAAAACAAAAAAAAAAAACAACAACACCCAAACAATTGTGCTTTACGGGTTAATTCAGATCTGTCTATCATCCGGTGCAAGGTTGGTGCTTACGCAAAATTGTTATGATAGCATTGCTACTTTATTACAAATTGTATATATGTTTTCTCTCTGTTGAGGGCCTCATGGAAGATTGGTTTTAAACCAAATGAGTACTCTCGTTAAATAAAGTCTTTATTATTATTATTATTATTATTATTATTATTATTATTATTATTATTATTATTATTATATAATTATTATTATTATTATTATATTTATTTAACCCTTATCCCGTGGAAACCATAACGTCTGCTCGCATGCTGAAGTAAGATTTACTTACTTGTGATTCGTTCAAGCGTTTGAGACAGACTGTGAAACAGTTTGTATCCTGATTAGACGCCGAGTTATCCTGCATCTCATATTTACCCAAGCTGTTTGCAAATGACGATTAGGACGTGATTGACAGGATAAGGGTTAATTTAGATCTAACTACGTTGTACAGAAATTATACATTTGCTACAAACGTTTTGTTCTGGGGTTGTTGGGTTTTTTGCTGTTGTTTGGGATTTTTTAGATTATGTTTAAGTTGTCATATTTCTTGCCGAATTTTTACATGTTGACATTTTGTGTTATTGCATTGTCTCATTGTTACATAGTTACAGATTAATGTTTGATTACAAAAAAAAATTAATAATGTACATACCGATAGTTGGAATGTTGTTATCTCACATTTATTATTTACATCATAATTACATATAAGCGTGTTCTTATTATTATCATTATTTATAATTAATGTTTTCCCCGGTATACTGGGGAGACATATTGTTTTTGTGCGTGGCGTCCGTTAGTCTGTCCGTCTGTCAGCACATATTGACACTTGTTGGTATAGAGAAAATAGGTAACTGTAAATTCTATTGATTCCGTTTGTATTGGTGTGTGTTTTTGTTCCCAACAAGTGTCAGTATGTAGGAACGTCCGCCCGTCTGTCCGATTTTAATTTTGAGCGGTTTCTCCAAAACCTTTGGTCGGATTTTCATAAAAAAAATCATAGGATTGATTAGGATAGGATTATATTGTTATCATTATTACTGTATAGGATTATGTAGCACTATGCCTAGTTGTGCATAGTTTATTCCTATTTCGGTTTAATAATTTTCTACAGAGTATGGGACATTGAAATTTTACATGGAAATTTTTTTCCGCGCGGTTTCTCCAAAATCGTTGATCGAATTTTCATGGAGCTGTGTGCATATCTTATTCCTGTTCCGGTTTAATGATTTTGGAGGAGTTATGTGACTTTGAAATGTTTACATGGAAAATTTTGTCCACGCAGTCAGGGGGGGGGGCACTCTTTGTATCGAAAACAATTGTAGTTATTATCATTATTATTATTATTATTATTATTATTATTATTATTATTATTATCATCATCATCGCAATCGGCAGGGTAAGGATTAATTTAGATCTAATGCACTTTGTACTGATATTATACAATTGTTACAGATTTCTGTGTGGATTGTTTTAGGTTATGTTAAGTTTTGCTACATTTCTTGCTGATTTTACCTGTTGACATTTTGTGTTATTGTAATGCTACATTGTTACATAGTTATTGATTAATGTTTGTTTACAAAACATTCAATTATTCTTAAATTGTAAATATGTTGCTATCTCACATTTAATTCAAAACTGGCCACGAGGTTATAAATCGTTTTTCTTGAGTCTGAGTTCATTCTCAATCATATGATTGGTCAGATTATGAGTTTGCTAAAATCTGTTTAATCAGATACTTGTGCTGATTTCAAAAGCTGTGAATACTTTTTAATAGTATTATTATGCATAACGATGCGTTTGTTATTTCAAACAATGAATGTCCTTACCTGGGTCCATGCTTATAAAACGTTTAGTTGAGTCTGAGTTCGTTCTCACGTTTTTGATTGGTCAGATTTGAGCCAAAGGCTCAAATCTGACCAATCAAAAGCTTGAGAACTCAAATCTGATCAATCAAAAGCTTGAGAACGAAACTCAGACTCAACTAAAAGCTTTATAAGCATGGGCCCTGGTTATCATCCCTTTAAGGAGGGAGGGGTTGTCCTTCCACTAGAACTGGTGAACACCTCCCATGTCTTGAACCGAAAGACAACTTCTTCAGCTTCTGAGACTGGTTCCAAGTCATACTCACCTCAGAGAAGGCTGTGAGCAAGTTTTGAAGAATGGAGAATAGTCTAGAGTGTCAAGCCCGAGATCGAGCTGGTGGACCTAAACCCATTACTTCCAACATTTCTATTTCTAAACCCAAATGATTGCCAATTTGTCTTACGCATTTGGAAATACCCATATTGTCATACCATATTTGAACCCACGAATTACGTAGAGAAATCGCTTGTGTTATTTATTAGTTTGCATTCACTATACACAGTAAAATCTGGATTATACGAACTCTCAAATACAGTAAAACCCCTCTAATGCGACTACTTAACCCTTCGCTTGCTGAATTTTAAAATACATTTCTCCTTCTTTACCCATGCCCTGTTGTATAATTATATATACCTTTACCGTGTACACGTATTTTGCTGTGCAATCACTGCTGTGGGGTGCACTGGTTGCACAATCAGCTTGTAAATAGTGCAGACCTTGATGAGACAGCTCCTGCTGGAGCTGTCTCATCTGGGTCTTCACTATTTACAGGTAAGCATATTGACGTGAATAGCAAGCGAAGGGTTAAAGGCATTTCGAAAGGAATGTTGACCAATTAACCCCATGCTGTGTATTTTAGGAGCTAACTCTCAGGCATCTGATACACAAACTGATAAGGCGGGCTACCGTCACAGAGGATCAATGTATAGTTGCATAACTTTATCTCTTATGGCTATGGACCCTGACTGGACACTGCAGGAGCACAGCTGGATACTGTGTATATAGGGGGGTCACTTATATAAGGAGCTTTGAAATGCCTATAATGAATTAGCATGACTGTCTTTATAAGCAGGTGGTTGCTTAATGCAGCTATATGAGCTTTCTGCATTACTTTTGTCCTGCATTAAGCTACCACCTGCATCTAGCAGACTAGCACCCATAATTATACCTCTTTTAGGTGGTCGCATTAGCGGGGTCTTACTGTACGTATCATTATTACCAGTCAGAGTAAATACTTGAAATTTGATTGGTCAGTTTGCCAAAAGGCGGCTTCCACGGAGAATACAGAATTCAAATTTGACGCGTGACATTATTCGTTTTGTTTTTGTTTTTAGCGTAGATTCGATCTTCATATCGTCATTAGTTTAATTAAGGACGGATTACGACCAAATAATCGATAATAGGCCTGCACGTAAAAAACTGTCCCCTACATGTTCCTCAATTTGACACTATCAATAGTGTAGCAAATAGCACCCGGTTTGGAACACCCAACCGGTCTATGAAATATAACAAGCAATGTCATATATCAAAATGTTTGCAAGGGTCTATAGTATATGAAATTGAAATTCATTTTGACTGAAGTGGTTGGAGTTGGCAGAAATCCAAGATGGCCGCCAAAATTGAGAAAAAACAAACATATAATATTCTGCTTAATTTTTATCTATTATTGTACCTGCTGAATCCAAACCTGTTTTATTTTGACTAATATTAAAGAAGTATCTTTAAAATAACAAACTTGTTGTGAAGTTCATAGAGGTCAAGCCTAAATATAAGGTCAAAGGTCAAAATTCATACAAATTTGACCTCTGACAAATATTTTTGTTCCCTACATTCTAAATATGAAATATTTTAACAAACAGTGTGCATAATATATGAAATGATATATGCGTTGTTAACTTCAAGAACTGTTGAATTAGTTGTACAATATTTGTTGTTGCCATGGAGATATTGAAGATGGCTGCCAAAATTAGGAAAAAAGACAAAATATTATTTTCTTAATAAATGTGTTATTGTTGTACCTACTGGCACCGAATCTGTTTTGCTTTATCTAATAATTGAATAGCCTTGACTTGAATTAAATTTAATTTGTAGAGATCAAAGTGTAGTTCAAGGTCAAAGGTCAAAATGTGTCTAAATGTGACATCTGACAAATGTTCTTGTTTCCAATTAATCAAAGTATGATATATTTGGAAACAAATTGGTACATCAAAATGTTAAGCCATGACTGGTCTTTCAATTTTAACATCACTTCCCAGTAAATGTAGATCTAGCAAATACATATAATATATTGACACAGTTTCTTATTCTTCATACGATTATCTTTCAATATGCGACGTGTCACGGCATTTGGTCTTATTGCATATATGTACAATGGCGCTCCAGATCAGTCGGCGCATGCGAGGAGTCTGACCATAGAGCTAGAGTGTCCATTTTTCTGTACAATATGGCCACATTTACTTAAAATGTGTAGTTATCAGGTCAGACTGTACAGACAGACAAACAACTCTAACAAAAACTATGTGTAAAGGGAAATAACTCAAAATGTTGCTACCATAGTAATGGACTTGATGAATGATACTTCCCCTCATTATGCGCTTTCCACACCACATTTTTCAACAACAAAAATGATAACAGCTAATAACTTAATATTGATACCAGAGTTATAGCTCTTGTGCATGACATTTCCTTTCATCATGCTCTTTCCATGTATGAAATGTCATTCCAATAGCAATCAGTAGCACAGGAGTTATTTATCGGACAAAAAATGTAACAAAGGGCAATAACTCCAAATGTATTGAAGCCAGAGTCGTGGCTCTAATACATGACACTTTCTCTCATCATGCTCTTTCTATGTATGAAGTTTCAATCCAATGGCATGGGCCGTATAGGAGTTATTGTCCAGACAAACAAGGGTGGTAAAGCGTACAAGGGGCAATAACACATGATACTTCCTCTCATTATTCTCTTTCCATATATGTAGTTTCAACCAACTGGCATTAAGCATATATAATTTATCGTTCGGACAAGAACGTGTGACGATCAGACAGACAGACAGACGGACAGGCAGACAACTCTCACAAAAACAATATGTCATATGAATATGGGGGAGACACAATACAGATTAATTTGTTATCACAGCCATATAGGAGTTACCGTCCGGAAAAAACAAGGGTGAAAAAATATACAAGGGGCAATAACACCAATATTAATGAAGCCAGAGTATGGATCTTGTGCATGATACTTCCTCTCATTATGCTCTTTCCATATATAAAGTTTCAACCAACTGGCATCAAGCATATATATTAATCGTTCGAACAAGAAAGTGTGATGGACAGACAGACACTAGCCGGTATTGCGGTGTTAGCAGTGCTCAACATTGTTGGCGAATGACTCCATGACTAGGGAAGTAAATGTATAGTCGGCTGAACGGTCATTTGGACAGAAAGTAGACTATAACTAGGTACTTTACTGTTTCACTCTCGAGAGATAATCATCCCATACTTTGATTGTCGATGAGATATGTCAGCATTTATTTCTGAACTCATCCCAACAAAGGCGTTATGTGGCGGAAGATAGTGTCATGCCAGTTCCACTGCGTATGTCACCATATGTTTCTCCTAACTTTGACTACATCGTATACACAACAGCAGGAACAATTTTATTCTTCATATCACACTTCAAAGTTGATCAGAAGGCGGATAAGTAAGGCTTCATCAATCGTTTTGAATGCGACTAGTGCTCTGTCAAAGTATTTGCCTGACAGTAAATAGAAACTGTGGCTGCTGCATATAAACCTGTATCTGTCAATAGCTGCTTAAGACCAGCTTCTCCATAGAGGTGACCTATTCCAGTGAACACGGACATGAGGACATGCATTACCCAATTGGTGGGAATATCACCTTGTAACTCATCCTTTCTGCACCAGACAACTTCCAATGCATTGGTTAGAAGGCTCATGTCGAACACATTTGGTATATATGACTGCCCCAGACAATTAAGAACTTCCTTGACTCGGCGGAATGTGGTGTACACCGTCCTGTAGTCTGTGATAGTGGCAATAATGATGGGTTTGTATGCTATACTTGAAGTATTTATGGAATATTCCTGCGTGCAAGTATTTGCATGAAATATGCTCAAGGGAGGAATTACTTTTACATCATTGGATATGTCATCACAAAAAAACTGAACAACGTCAAAATGCGTACAACAGATTATGGTGGCTGTATTTCGTCTAGATTAACAGGTGGACCAAAGACAGGTTTGTGTGTGTGTGTGCATTTGGTCGTGTAGTTGTGTGCGTGTATGTGTCATGCTATCTATCGGTGTTTTGGTGGTGGTTGCGTCTTGTATGGGGCTTTGTCTGCTTGACTTTACTACTTTTTCATTTAACTGTTAAAAGGAAAGCGAAATAGCATTAATCTAACTTCTTTGAAAAAGAAAAAGAAACTTTTCATACACGCTTGTTGGTATTTTTTTCTGAAGAATCCGCCGTTTTCTTGTTTTTTACTTGTGATATATTCACCAGATGATATTGAAGCACACTACATAAATAGTGGCTAAATCATATACAAGGGGGGGGGGGGGTTTACTTTGCATTTCTTACGAAAATATAATTTACTTCATAGTAACAAAACAACAATTTTTGTTTAATTGGTTTCCATTCGAAAGTTTTACGATAAATTCAGTTGATATCTATTTAGCAGGCGTCATCAGTTCCACTTATTGTGAAAAAATGGCAAATGCACATCACTGACATGTGATCCACAATCTTTGATATAACAATGGCAACCAGATATCTTAAAGGAAAAGTGCTATACATACGTGTTAGAATACAATAAATAGAATTTTGTTTTTGAAAGGAGTGTTTCACATTAAAAAAACTTTTTAAATGGCCATTTTTTAGATAAATTGGCCATTGACCTTGAACTTGACCTTGAACTTGACCTTAATCTGTACATCATTAAACGATTGAAAGTAAATAATTTGAAGAAGATTTGTTTACGCTTAAAACAAAACAGTTTTGGATTACACATATGCAAATATACCGGAGTAATGCAGGAATTGGGTAAACTTAGTTGTTTTCTCAATTTTGGCGGCCATCTTGGCGGCCATCTTGGATTTCTGTCGACTCCAACCACTTTGGCACTAACGAACATCGTTTTCAAATTATACAGTCCCAGACAAACATTTTGATATATGACACATCTTGTTATATTTCATAGACTGGTTGACCCCCTAAATATGCAAGATACCAAGTCCTGTTTGCTACACTACAACGTGTACTCGTTTAAACTCAAATGTTTACAAGTTTGAATTATTCTTTCGGAATTGCTCTGAGACGACGTCGTATTTGCTCTGTAATGACGTCATGTTTTCCTTGTCATGTCGTCATAGAAATAGAGATCTAATGTCAGCAAAAATAAGAGTTCTTCGTTTCTAAATTAGGTAAATCGGATCTCTGACTGGTAATAAATTCTTTACACGGTAATTTGGCTAACGCCTCAGGAAATACAGGATCTAACCCGGTCATACCAGCCCATACACCCTGCCACATTTCCGTGTAACTAATATTATCGATCTTTAAGGCAGGTGGCAGCTTAATGCAGGTTGAAAGTCATGCAGAAAACTTTCTGTATGACTTTCACCCTGGATTAAGCAGCCACCTGGCTACAAAAGTATAAAATCTTCATTACGAAAATTTCGTAGTACCGAGTTTGTACTATCGTTTGAACGAATGACATTAGCTCACGTTTTACCCACTGGCACTGGATCGAAAAAGACTATAGTTTATTTATAGCATCTAGTACATTAATACACTACATGGTGCGGCAGCCGATTCTCCACCTGTTCCGTTCCGGCGGAAATTTCCGATATAAAACGCAGATCAACGTGAAATCTACTCATCGGTCGGGAAGGAAAGACATTCATCTCTGTAGAAACGGTAAGTTCTTGTCCATAAACAAGCCTCTATCGAAAATATTTGATGATATTTGGAGGATAAAATGGTGTTTGATTTTGTCGCCGTTTTCCTTCCTAGTCAACTTCCGGTTTGAGCGACCTTCAACTGTCTCGGTTGAAACGGGCGTTTTCATTGGACAAATCAGAGAGGTGTGTCAAGCGCTGTTGTTCCCGCGGTCTGTCAAATATTTGTCTTTAAAATGCAAATGTTGGCAATAAAACCATCTTAGAAGGCCACAACTTTGTGGTTACTGGTCATTATGACGAGGCTAGTGAGGGATGATGGTGCAATTGGGCTATGTCCGTCAGAATGTTTTGCGAACGGATATTTTGTTATTTGATGAAGTTTCAATGTTATCAAAGAAAGACATGCTCATGACGTCATTGGGTGACGTCATGATATTTAAAGTAACGACCCAACGTCACCATGACGCTAGATCAACATTGTTCTCTTTGATTTTATGGCTGAATGCATGTAACAAAAATGTGACGAGTATTTTGACATGACAATCTTTGAAAAAGGCCCTTAGTGGTCGAAATGTTAGATCAGAGCTGTTCAAGTATTTATGTTTACATGTAGTTTGACTTCGAGCAGACAGTCGAAATAACCGGGTCATTGTCAACCAATCAAATGGCTCGTAACATTTTCTCGGGGTCAGAGGAGGTCACCGGAAGTTAACACGGAATGAAAGTCCTGACAAATCAACTCTGTCAATTTCTCCCTGAAATATCATCAAATAGCTTCGATAGAGGTTTGTTAATGGACAAGAACTGACCGTTTCTACAGAGATAAATGTCTTTTCTTCCCGGCTGATGGGTAGATTTCGCGTTGATCTGCGTTTTATATCGGAAATTTACTCCGGTACGAAACAATAGACGAATCGGCTGCCGCACCATGTATATGATATAACTATTATATTACACAACTATAGTCTATTTCGATCAAGTGCCAGTGGTTTTACCCTTTACCTCATGCATACTTATTTAAGAATAAATGACACCATGCATATTTACTGGCTGAATTTTTATAGTGGGTTTATTATCCCTTTCCTTCATATAAATGTGTTTTCACGCATTTGTAAACAGAGTAGATCCAGATCAGACGGCTCTCTATCATGGTTTGCTCTGTTTGCTAATGTAATTTGAAAGATCTGTTTCCTTATTTTCCAAAATGGCAACAATGTTCCATCTTCCATATTATATTTCACCATAACTATTTTGTCCATCAGTATGTAGGTACTAAAATTTGAAATAAACATAGAAGAATAGGGTTAACAGAGGATGTTTCGGACCTGGTAAAAGCTATAGAATCAAATCCATAGAATTTTATAAGCAAATAGCAGACCGTAATCCGGGAGGGGCTAGATCGACGGTGTTTCGTGTACCCTCTGTTTTACGTCATCAGTTTGTGTGGTGCATCTAAAAATAGAACTGGAATTCCCCTTTATCTAAAAATACTGCAAGTCTAATAAAAAGCTTTAGGTGATGTGCACAGCAAATATACTATGACCAATAAAGAAAATATACTGAAAATATGTTTAAGATGTGTTTTTCTGTGAATATTAGAAAATAATCTACTTCATTGTTGATAAATCCAATGCAATTCTATGATAATGATGCTTTGGTAGATTTGCTACACGAAAGTGACATGAGATTCCTGAAACGCTGTAAGGAGTTTCATGTCACCTCTTCTTCAGCTTTGATGCGTTAAGGTTGCATGAGATTCCTGACATACTGAAAGGAATTTCATGTTATCTCTTCGTTAGCTTTGATATATTAAAGTGACATGAGAGCTCTGATGTGTTGTAAGGAGATGACATGAACTTCCTGACATAATGGACGGATTTTCATGTTACCCTTTCTTTTATTTAAAAACATTTAAGTGATATGATGTTCTTGCTTTTTCATATGGAGTTTCATGTTACCACGTATTTAGCTTTGTCACATGATGCATGCGATTCCTGACATGCTGTAATGAGTTTCATGTTTCCACGTCTTAAGCATTGTTATATTAAGGTGAAATGAGATTCCTGGCACGCCGTAAGGAGTTTCATGTCACTCTTCTGTATATTTAATACGTTAAAAAGACATGAGATTCCTGACATGTTGCAAGGTGTTTCATGTTACCCCATTTTAGCATTGATACATTAAGGTGATATCAGATTCCTGACATTGTAAGGATTTTCATGTTACCCTTTCTGTAGCTTTGATATACATGTATTAAGATGACATGATGTAACGAATTTCAAATTGTAGCTGTGACTAGTTAAAGCGGCGTGAGATTCCTGACTTGCTGGACGCAGTTTTATGTAACCCCTTTTTAAGCTTTTATATTAATAGGACATGAAATTCCTGGCATGATGTCATGAGTTAAAATTTATACCCCCTTTAGCTTTGATAACTTAAGGTGACATGATATTCCTGACGTGTTGTAAGGAGTTTCATGTTACCCTTTCTTTATACAAAAAAAGTGACACGAGAGTTCTGAATGCTGTATGGAGTTTCATGTACCTCTTTATAGGGTTGATACGTTAAGATGACATGTGATTCCGGACATGTTGCTAGGAGTTTCACATGAGGTTCCTTATAAAAATGTTATAAAGAGTTTTATTTGACCACGTCTTTCGCGGTGATATAGTAAAGTAAAATGAGATAACTGACATGCTAAAAGGAATTTTATGTTACCCTTTTTTGTTTCGAAACATTAAGGTTACATGAGATTCCTTACATACTGTAAGGAATTTCGTGCAACTTCATGTTTTGCCTTGAAGCCCTTGATATATTAAGGTGATATGAGATTTCGGACATGCTGTAAGAAGTTTCATGTAACCACTTCTTTAGCTTTGGTACATTTAAGTGACATGAATTTCCTGCCGTGTTTTAAAGAGTTTTATGATTACTTTTCTTTAGCTTTGATACCTCAAAGTGAGATGATGTTGTAAGGCGTCTCATGTTAGGATGGCGGTGGTCTATTGGTAATGTGCTTGACTATCAGTCAGGAGGTCCGGGGTTCAAATCCCGGTCCCACCCGGAATTTTCAGAGACTCTTTCCCGTGTCTCCTACACGCAAATCCTCTCCACCCAGGGGTTAAAATGGGAACCTGTGAAGGTCACTTGCCGGTACTGCGGCTGCATGATTACGCCATATGTTAGCAGTGCTCAATATTGTAGGCCAGTGACTCAATGACCAGGGGAGTAAATGTACAGTCGACTGAGCGGTCATTCGGACTGAAAGTAGACTATAACTAGGTACTTTTTAGCGTTGAAACAGTAAGGTGACATGAGATTCCTGATATTCTGTAAGGAGTTTCATGTTACCCTTTCTTTAGCTTTGATATTTAAAAGTGACACGAGAGTCCTGACATGCTGTGCGGAGTTGCATGTTATCTCTTTTTATCGCCAATACCTTAAGGTGACATGTGATTCCTGACATGCTGTAAGGAGTTTCACGTTACTCAATCTTAAGCTTTGACATATGAAAGGAATTTCATATTACCCTTTTTTTGTTTCCAAACATTAAGGTGACATGAGATTCCTGGCATGCTGTAATGAATTTCGTGTAAGTACATGTGTTGCCTTGATATATTAAGGTGAGATGAGATTCCTGAAATACTGTAATGCATGTAACCACTTCTTTAGCTTTAATTCATTTAAGTGACATGGATTTCCTGACATGTTATAAGGAGTTTAAAGTAACCATTTCTTTAGCTTTGATATGTTAAAGTGACATGATGATTCTGATATGTTGTAAGGAGATTCATGTTACCACGTCTTTAGCGTTGATACATTAAGGCGTAATCAGAGTCCTGACATGCTGTAAGAAGTTTCATGTCACCCGTTTTACTGTTGAAACAATAAGGTGACATGAGCTTCCTGATATGCTGTAAGGAGGTTCATGGTACCCTTTTTAGCCTTAATACATTTAGGTGACATGAGATTCCTGGCATGCTGTAAGGAGTATAAATTTATCATTCCTTTAGCTATGTTACATTAAGATGACATGAGAATCCTGACATGCTGTGAGGAGTTTCGAGTTACTCTTTCTATGCTTTGATACGATAAGGTAACATGATATTCCTGGCATGGTGTAATGCGTTTCAAATTACACCTTCTTTAGCTTTGCTAACTTAAAGTGACTAGTTGTAAGGGGTGTCATATTATCCCTTCTTTAGATTGAATGCATTAAACTGACACGAGGTTCCTATGTTATAATGAGTTCCATATCACTACGTCTTTAGCAGTGATACATTAAGGTGACATAAAATTCCTGACGCGCTCTAAGGAGTGTAGATTCAAAGTACTCATTCTTTAGTGAACATAAGATTCCTGTCATTCTAGGAGGAGTTTCATGTTACCCCTTTTTTAGTTTTGACACATGGAAGTGACATGAGGCTCCTGATATGCTGGACGCATTTACGTGTTTCCCTTTCCGAAGCTTTGATATTAAGACGACGTGGGATTCCTGACATGATATAATGAGTTAAAAATGTACACATTCTTTAGCTTTGATAAGTTAAGATGACACGAGAATCCTGCCGTGTGGTAAGGAATTTCATGTTACTCTTTCTTTAGCTTTGATACATAAAAGTGCTAGTTTCATGTCACAGTAAGGTGACATGGGATTTAAATATGCTGTAAGGAGTTTCATGTTGCCCCTTTTTAGCGTTGATACATGTCTAAGGTGACATGAGATTCCTAACATTCTGTTAGGAGTTTCACGTTACTCCTTCTTAAGCTTTAACACATTAATGTGACACGTGGTCCCTGATAAGTTATAAAGAGCTTCAATTCATCACCTCTTTGGCGGTGATGTATTAGAGTGAAATGGGATTCCTGACTTGCTGAAAGGATTCTTATGTTACCCTTTTACGTTTCGAAACATGAAGGTGATGTGAATTTCCTGACATGCTGTAAGTAGTTCCATGTTACCACTTCTTTAGCTTTGAATACCTTTAAGTGACATGAATGCCCTGAAGTGTTGTAAGTAGTTTCATGTTACCCTTTCTGCTTTCGTATATTGAAGTGGCGTAATGATTCTGGTATGTTGTAAAGAGTTTCATTCAACCACGTCTTTAACCTTGATACATTTCATGTCACCCTTTTTAGTGTTGAAACAGTAAGGTGGCATGCGATTCCTGATATGTTGTAAGGAGTTTCATGTTACCCTTTCTTTAGCATTGATGCATAAACGTGACACCAGAGTCCTGACATGCTGTATGGATTCCGTGTACCTTTCTTTAGCGTTGATACCTTAAAGTCCCGTGTGATTGCTGACATGCTGTTATAAGTTTCACGTTACCCCTTCTTAAGCTTTGACACATTTAAATGATACGAGGTTCTCGATATGTTATAAAGAGTTTCATTTCGCCACGTTTTATGCGTTGATACATTTAGGCGTTATCAGATTCCTGACATGTTGTAAGGAGTTTCATATCACCCCTTTTAGTGCTGAAACAATAAGGTGACATGAGGTTCCTGACATGCTGTAAGGAGTTTCATGCTACCCCTTTTGAGCGTTGATACATTTAGGTGACCTGAGATTCCTAACGTGTAAGGAGTTTCATTTACCCTTCCTTTAGCTATGTTACATTATGGTGACATGGGATTGCTGACATGCTGTGAGGAGTTTCATGTCACTCCTTCTTAAGCCTTGATACGTTAAAGGCTACATGAGATTCCTGGCACGATGTAATGAGTTAAATTGCACCCTCTTTAACTGTGCTAATTTAAAGTGACATGATATTCCTGACATGCTGTAGGGAGTTTCATGTTATCCATTCTTTACCTTGAATACATTAAAATGACACGAGGTTCCTATGTTATAATGAGTGTCATATTGCTACGTCTCTAGCAGTGATGCATTAAGGTGACATGATTTCCTGATTTCCTGATTTCCCTTTATCTAAAAATACTGCAAGTCTAATAAAGATCAGGTGATGTGCACTACAAATATACTGCGACTAATAAAGAAAACATACAGAATACATGTTTTAAGTTGTCTTTTTTGTGAATATGACAAAATAATCTATTTCATAGTTGATAACTCCCATGCATGATAATGATGCTTTGGTATATTTGCTACACGAAAGTGACATGAGATTACTGAACCGCTGTAAGGAGTTTCATGTTATCCCTTCTTTAACTTTGATGCGTTAAGGTGTCATGAGATTCCTGACATACTGAAAGGAGTTTCATGTTATATCTTCGTTAGCTTTGATACATTAAAGTGACATGAGATCTCTGATGTGTTGTAAGGAGATGACATGAAATTCCTGACATAATGGATGGATTTTCACGTTACCTTTTCTTTTATTTTAAAACATTAAAGTGACATGAGGTTCTTGCTTTTTCATATGGAGTTTTTTATGTTACCACCTCTTTAGCTTTGACACATTAAGGTGAAATGAGATTCCTGGCACGCTGTAAGGAGTTTCATGTCACCCTTCTGTCTGTATATTTAATACATTAAAAATACATGAAATGCCTGACATGCTGTAAGGTATTTCATGTTACCCCATTTTAGCATTGATACATTTAGGTGATATCAGATTCCTGACATTTGTAAGGAAATTCATGTTACCCTTTCTCTAGCTTTGATATATTAAGATGACATGCGTTTGTGTGACATTGTATAACGAGTTTCAAATTACACCTTCTTTAGCTGTGATAAGTTAAAGCGACGTGAGATTCCTGACATGCTGGACGCAGTTTCATGTTACCCCTTCTTAAGCTTTGGTATTAATATGACATGAGATTCCTGACATGATGTCATGAGTTAAACTTTATACCTTGTTTAGCTTTGATAACTTAAGGTGACATGATACTCCTGACGTGTTGTAAGGAAACATGTTACCCTTTATTTATACAAAAAGTGACACGAGAGCTTTGAATGCTGTTTTGAGTTTCATGTACCTCTTTTTTTGATTCCGGACATGAGACTCCTTATATGTTATAAAGAGTTTTATTTGACCACGTCTTTAGCGGTTATAAGTAAAGTAAAATGAAATACCTGACATGCTAAAAGGAATTGTATGTTACCCTTTTTTGTTTCGAAACGTTAAGGTGAGATGAGATTTCTGACATGCTGTAAGGAGTTTCATGTAACCACTTCTTTAGCTTTGGTACATTTAAGAGACATTGATTTCCTGACGTGTTGTAAGGAGATTTATGATACCCTTTCTGTATTAGCTTTGAGACATAAAAGTAACTTAATGATTCTGATATGTTGTAAGGCGTCTCATGTTACCACGTCTTCATCGTTGAAACAGTAAGGTGACATACGATTCCTGATATGCTGTAAGGAGTTTCATGTTACCCTTTCTTTAGCTTTAATACATAAAAGTGACACGAGAGTCCTGACATGCTGTATGGATTTGCATGTTATCTCTTTTTAGCGCCAATACCTTAAGGTGACATGAGATTCCTGACATGCTGTATGGATTTGCATATTTTCCCTTTTTAGCGCCAATACCTTAAGGTGACATTTGATTCCTGACATACTGTTAGGAGTTTCACGTTACTCATTCTTAAGCTTTGGAACATTAAAGTGACACGAGGTTCCTGATATGTTATAAAGATTTTCATTTCACCACATCTTTAGCGGTGATATATTCAAGTGAAATGAGATTTGTGACATGCTGAAAGGAATTTTATATTACCCTGTTTTTGTTTCGAAACATTAAGGTGACATGAGATTTCTGACATGCTGTAAGGAATTTCGTGTAACTACATGTTTTGCCTTGATATATTAAGGTGAGATGAGATTCCTGACATGCTGCAAGGAGTTTCATGTAACCACTTCTTTAGCTTTATTTCATTTAAGTGACATGAATTTCCTGACGTGTTGTCAGGGGTTTAAAGTAACCCTTTCTTTAGCTTTGATATGTTAAAGTGACATGATGATTCTGATATGTTGTAAGGAGATTCATGTTACCACGTCTTTAGCGTTGATACATTAAGGCGTAATCAGAGTCCTGACATGTTGTAAGGAGTTTCATGTCATCCGTTTTACTGTTGAAACAGTAAGGTGACAGAAGATTCCTGATATGCTGGAAGGAGTTTCATGGTACCCTTTCTGAGCGTTAATACATTTAGGTGACATGAGATTCCTGACATGCTGTAAGGAGTATCATTTTATCATTCCTTTAGCCTCTCTGCATGTACGCCGACAAGAAAGGTTTAGTACTTTATGAAGGCGACCTCTTAAATCCAGAAATGGAAGGAGAACGTCGGATATCTGTACTATTTCATTTTTGTCGTACCCTTTATTACTTTTCTACAGTTACTCTGTTTGCAGCTCAATCATTCAGTACACTAGCGATAGGTGGATACAGTATGTTCAATTAAATGTTTTTTTGTTAAACATGCACATTACCACTGTATTTGCTGTCGCGGTTGTTGTAGATTAGTCGGAGAGGGGATACGTTTATTTACACTGTTTGTCTTTTAGGATGGGAATGGAATAATGGTGAAGTTGGGCGCCCGTAAACCGGTTTAAACCCCCGGTGACTTTTGTCACTGACCGTTCCAAGGCGGTACTTCCATCTTCCTCCTATTGTATGTTTGTTTTGTCTTTGTGCGTCTCTTGTTGTTTTTTCTACCTATGTACATTTGCTGTTTCCTTGTGTTGCTGTTCGGGCGAGTGTTTGTTCTGTATGTGGTGTTTCCTGCATGATTCATTTTTGTACTTTTACATTAAGGTGACATGAGATTCCGGACATGCTGTGAGGAGTTTCGTGTTACTCTTTCTGTGCTTTGATACGTTAAGGTTAAATAAGATTCCTGGCATGGTGTAATGAGTTTCAAATTACACTTACTTTAGCTTTGATAACTTAAAGTGACATGAGATTCCTGACATGCTGTAAGGGATCTCATGTTATCCCTTCTTTAGATTGAATACATTAAACTGACATGAGGTTCCTATGTTATAATGAGTGCCATATCACTACGTCTTTAGCAGTGATACATAAGGTGACATGAAATCTCTGACGCGCTGTAAGGAGTTTTATGTCACCATTTCTTCAGCGTTGATACATTAAGGTAACATTAGATTTCTGATATGGTGTAAGGAGTTTCATGGCACCATTTATTTAGCTTTGATACATTAAGGTGACATGATATTCATTACATGTTGTAAGGAGTTTCATGTCACACTTACTTTAGATTTGATACATTAAAGTGACACGATGAGCCTGATAAGTTGTAAGGAGGTTTATGTTACCACGTCTTTAGCATTGATACTTTGAGGCGTCATGGGATTCCTGACATGATTTTAGGAGTTTAATGTCACCCCTTTTAGTGTTGAAACGGTAAGGTGACATAAGATGCCTGAAATGCTGTAAGGAGTTTCATGTCACCCCGTTTAGTGGTGAAACAGTAAGGTGACATGAGATTCCTAATATGCTGTAAGGATTTTATCATTCCTTTAGCTATGTTACATTAAGGTGAAATGAAATTCCTGACACGATGTAATGAGTTTCATGTCACCCCAATAGCGTTGAAACATTAAGGTGACTAAAAATCCCTGAAATCCTGTAAGGAGTTGCATGTTATCTCTTTGTAGCCTTGATACATTAAGGTAACATGTTGTTCCTGACATACTGTAAGGAACTTAGGGATATCCCTTCTTAAGCTTTGATACATTAAAGTGGCATGAGCTTCCTGGTATGCCATAAGGAGTTTTATGTTACCACATTTTTAGCGGAGATACCTTCAGGTGACATGGGATTTCTGAAATGCTTTAAGGAATTTCATGTTACCCCTTCTTAAGTTTTGACACATTAATGTGACGAGAGATGCCTTACATAATTCAATAAACGTCAAGTTACCCCTGTTTAGATTCGATTTTCAAATATTTTAAATCTTTTGAGCTGAGTCTGAGATCGTTGTCAAGTTTTTGATTGGTCAGATTTGAGTAAATGCTTGAGTACGATCTCAGACTCAGCTCAAAAGATTTATGACCTTTGAACCTGTTGCTTGGCATCTGACTTTGATCCAAATTGTTAGCAAGTGTAGCATTGTTTGACAGAGAAGAACTTGATCTCATGATAATTCGACATTTTATTTATTAGATATGTCCTGTTGATAGTGCAATGATTCAGAGTTACTCGGTGTCTGATCATAATCAAAAAGTTTGACATTCGTATTAAAGTTCCTCAAACTGGACAATACTTACGTATGAACCTGCAAAACTAATTTATTACACGTTATCAACATTACAGAATATTAGCCAAAATCATCTATCTTTCTACAATCGTATATAAAATACATGTGTGTGTGTGTTGTAGGGGGTCTTCTATGTTCTTATTTAAAAAAATATAACGAGATCTGGGACTAAACTATAAACAAATGTTTTATATTGACAGGACGTCTGCAATAATTGCAAGCACATGTCTCTTTGACCAGCCATCAACAAAGGCATAGCCGCGACATAAGTGTGCAAGCCTAATCCCTATATAGTGATAAGGCCTAGAAAAATCAAAATATAAATAAATCACGCTAGGGGGCGTGAGCAGTGTAGCACATTCAATTACTGCTCATGAACAGACTCAATAAAACCGAGTCTGCAATTTTCTCTTTTTGTGTTGCAAGTTTTGCTTTTGGGGGATCACCACCCTTCAGAATTTACTATATAAATGAAAGTCGACGAACGGGAGCTTCGACGATACAACCGTGAATCCTTTCAAACATTATTTCAAATATGAAACATACCTTGTGTTGTATTTGAATAGATGATTTTTATGATTTCAAGTCAATTTTAACACTCGTATTTTAGTCATATCGCGACGTCCAGCTTATTATGGCCACGGAGGTCCCCTTGTATTGATGTATGAGTACACCATGGAAACAATATTCTGGAACCAGCTACAGAATGGCTTCATTTCCGGTTCAAAGTTCCAAACATGTTAAGTAGAGTACATTTACAATGCTGAATTTTAAATGGACTCACCCATTTTCTTGACCAGTTTACATTTACTCTTGAGAAATTTGTTCTCCAAATATTTATAAGTACGACAACAGTGCAGATCTTGATTAGCGGGCTCCGTCAGGGACCTTCTGATCAGGGTCTACACTGCTTGCAAACGATGTATATATACGGTTCAAGCATTGTAAGAGTAAAGCTGCTCAAACATGCCATCATAGCTGGAATAACATGTTGTCCTGGACTTAATCAGAATGTAGCCTACTAAGTACACCATAGTGTGAATTGAAATATTCATAAAATGCTTCTGCTGTTGTTCTAGTAAAGACAGTTTGGTGAAATGCTCTTAGCACTAAAGTTGTCCATCAGGTAAATATAGAATGTAAATTGAATTATAACAAAAACATATGTTAAGTTTGTCATCTAATTTAATTGTGTCAACAAAACAGTTTCGTACACAGTCATACTACAGGCCTGTTTAACATCGTATATGAAAAGTTCAACCAAAGCAAGTCACATGGCATAGACCATACAGTAAGGTCTCAATAATAAGACAAACTCATAAAAAGGGCTTGATTTCAGTGTTTAACCATTTGCTCCATAGTCAAATATTTAAATAACCTAGGTTATATTGTGTTTCTTGCTTAAAGCAAGATGAAAGTAAAACAGAAATTTCTATAGGGAGCGTTCTGCTTTACCTTTATCTTGCTTTAAGCTGCCACTTTTATTCAACATCATGTTTGATTAGTGGTATCTATATGGAGGATTAGATAGAGGAGCTCGAAAACACTTGTATGAATAAACGGGTTAATGTAGGTGGTTGTTTAGCTCGTTCTCTCTTAGATTTGTTTTAGACCTAACCTCTTTGAATAAATCTACAGAAAAGGAGCATTAACTATGGAAAAGGAGAATTTTAGAATTGTGTAGTTTTGAAACCATTGTGAGAAATAGAGCATTTGTTCCATAGAAGCAAATGCTCTATTTGTCACAATGGTTTCAACATGTGACTTTTACAGACGCACCAAAATGTGTCACTAAGAGGGACTGTGTTAAAACATATGATAGCTTAATGCAGGACAAAAGTAATGCAGACATATTCTTCAGGAGCTCTCTGTATTACTTCTTTACTGCATTCAGCAGTCACCTTTTTTACCGGTGACCATTCTTATCTACAAGTATGTCGTCAAAGAGATGGAGTACTGTACATACAAATAAGAAAAACAAGTGGGGGATTGCTACAATTTAATTATTAATGGCCAATACAACAGAAACTACAATGCTGTACCCATGTCCTGCAAACAAGCAGCAAAAACAAATGATTTTGTCTGCCTTCCGGACTCTGCCAGTTGTTCTCCAACACAATGACTTTTTGTGAAAGGATCTGTCACACTTTGTACACTGCATCTGTTTATGAAAAAGAAACAGTCGTCATTTTTCTGATGTCTTATAAATGTTCTCTTGAGATCATATCATGAACATATAAGATTCAAAATCTCACAAATGTCAACTAAATGTATCTACCCTAAAGAAGGAGTAACAATAAACTTCTTACAGCCTAACAGGAAGCATCTGTCATCTACATGTATCCGCCCTAAAGAATGGGTTACATGAAACCCCTTACAGCGTAACATGAATGTCACATTAATGTCACCTTAATGTATCCATCTTAAAGACGGGGTTACATGAGATTCCTTACACCGCAGCGGGATTATAATGAAACTCCTTACAGCGTACCAGGAATCTCATGCCACCTTAATGTATCAAAGCTAAAGAAGGGGTAACATGAAACTCCATACAGCATGACAGGAAGCTCATGTCACCTTAGTGTATCCACCTTACAGAAGGGTAACATGAAAATCCTTACAGCATGACAGGAAGTTCATGTCACCTTAATGAAACAAAGCTAAAGAAGTAGGTAACATGAAACTCCTTACAGCGTAGCAGGAATTTCATGTCACCTTAATGTATCTACCCTAATTAAAGGGTAACATGAAACTCCTTACAGCGTAACAGGAATCTCATGTCACCTTAATGTATCGAAGCTAAAGAAGGGGTAACATAAAACTCCATACAGCAGGTCAGGAATCTCATGTAACCTTAATTAAACATAGCTAAAAATGGGTAACATGAAACTCCTTCCAGCATGTCAGGAATCTCGTGTCATTTTTATGTATCCACCCTTAAGAAGGGGTTACATGAAACTCCTTCCAGCATGTCAGGAATCTCGTGCCACCTTAATATATCCAACATAAAGAAGGGGTCTTTTCCTGCTAGACTTTACTACTTTTTCATTTACATGACACTCGTTACAGCGTAAAAGGAATCTTAGATCACTTAAATGCATCCATCCTAAAGATGGGGTAATATGTAACTCACAGCGTAACAGGAGTATCATGTCACCTTAACGCATCCACCCTAAAGTAGTGGTTGCATGAAACTCCTTACAGTGTAACAGGAATCCCAGGTCACCTTAATGTATCCCCCTAAAGAATGGTTTACATGAAGCTCCTTACTGCGTAACAGGAATCGCATGTCGTCTTAATATATCAAAGCTAAAGAAGGGGTAACATGAAACTCCATACAGCATGACAGGAAGCTAGCTCATGTCACCTTAATGTATCCACCTTTCAGAAAGGTAACATGAAAATCCTTACAGCTTGACAGGAATCTCATGTCACCTTAATGTATCAAAGCTAAAGAAGTAGGTAACATGAAACTCCTTACAGCGTAGCAGGAATCTCATGTCGCCTTAATGTATCCACCTTACAGAAGGGTAACATGAAACTCCTTACAGCATGATAGGAAGCTCATGTCACCTTAATGTATCCATCTTACAGAAGGGTAACATGAAAATCCTTACAGCATGACAGGAAGTTCATGTCACCTTAATGAATCAAAGCTAAAGAAGTCACCTTAATGTATCAATTTACAGAAGGGTAACATGAAACTCCTTACAGCATGACAGGAAGCTCATGTCACCTTAATGTATCCACCTTTCAGAAGGGTAACATGAAAATCCTTACAGCATGACAGGAAGCTCATGTCACCTTAATGAATTAAAGCTAAAGAAGTAGGTAACATGAAACTCCTTACAGCGTAGCAGGAATCTCATGTCACCTTAATGTATCTACCCTAATTAAAGGGTATCATGAAAATTCTTACAGCATGACAGGAAGCTCATGTCACCTTAATGAATCAAAGCTGAAGAAGTCACCTTAATGTATCACCTTACAGAAGGGTAACATGAAACTCCTTACAGCATGACAGGAAGCTCATGTCACCTTATTGTATCCACCTTACAGAAGGGTAACATGAAAATCCTTACAGCATGACAGGAAGCTCATGTCACCTTAATGAATCAAAGCTAAAGAAGTCGCCTTAATGTATCTACCCTAATTAAAGGGTTAAATGAAACTCCTTACAGCATGACAGGAAGCTCATGTCACCTTAATGTATCCACCTTTCAGAAGGGTAACATGAAAATCCTTACAGCATGCCAGGAAGCTCATGTCACCTTAATGAATTAAAGCTAAAGAAGTAGGTAACATGAAACTCCTTACAGCGTAGCAGGAATCTCATGTCACCTTAATGTATCTACCCTAATTAAAGGGTAACATGAAAATCCTTACAGCATGACAGGAAGCTCATGTCACATTAATGTATACACCTTACAGAAGGGTAACATGAAAAGCCTTACAGCATGACAGGAATCTCATGTCACCTTAATGTATCAAAGCTAAAGAAGGGGTAACATGAAACTCCATACAGCATGACAGGAAGCTCATGTCACCTTAATGTATCCACCTTACAGAAGGGTAACATGAAACTCCTTACAGCATGCTAGGAAGCTCATGTCACCTTAATGTATCCACCTTACAGAAGGGTAACCTGAAAATCCTTACAGCGTGAAAGGAAGCTCATGTCACCTTAATGAATCAAAGCTAAAGAAGTCACCTTTATGTATCACCTTACATAAGGGTAACATGAAACTCCTTACAGCATGACAGGAAGCTCGTGTCACCTTAATGTATCCACCTTTCAGAAGGGTAACATGAAAATCCTTACAGCATGACAGGAAGCTCATGTCACCTTAATGGATCAAAGCTAAAGAAGTAGGTAACATGAAACTCCTTACAGCGTAACAGGGATCTCATGTCACCTTAACGCATCCACCCTAAAGAAGTGGTTGCATGAAACGCCTTACAGTGTAACAGGAATCCCAGGTCACCTTAATGTATCCCCCCTAAAGAATGGTTTACATGAAGCTCCTTACTGCGTAACAGAAATCTCATGTCGTCTTTATGTATCAAAGCTAAAGATGGGGTAACATGAAACTCCATACAGCATGACAGGAAGATCATGTCACCTTAATGTATCCACCTTTCAGAAAGGTAACATGAAAATCCTTACAGCATGACAGGAATCTCATGTCACCTTAATATATCAAAGCTAAAGAAGTAGGTAACATGAAACTCCTTACAGCGTAGCAGGAATCTCATGTCGCCTTAATGTATCCACCTTAAAGAAGGGTAACATGAAACTCATTACAGCATGATAGGAAGCTCATGTCACCTTAATATATCCACCTTACAAAAGGGTAACATGAAAATCCTTACAGCAAGACAGGAAGTTCATGTCACCTAAATGAATCAAAGCTAAATAAGTCACCATAATGTATCAACTTACAGAAGGGTAACATGAAACTCCTTACAGCATGACAGGAAGCTCATGTCACCTTAATGTATCCACCTTTTAGAAGGGTAACATGAAAATCCTTACAGCATGACAGGAATCTCATGTCACCTTAATGAAACAAAGCTAAAGAAGTAGGTAACATGAAACTCCTTACAGCGTAGCAGGAATCTCATGTCACCTTAATGTATCTACCCTAATTAAAGGGTAACATGAAAATTCTTACAGCATGACAGGAAGCTCATGTCACCTTAATGAATCAAAGCTAAAGAAGTCACCTTCATGTATCACCTTACAGAAGGGTAACATGAAACTCCTTACAGCATGACAGGAAGCTCATGTCACCTTAATGTATCCACCTTTCAGAAGGGTAACATGAAAATCCTTACAGCATGACAGGAAGCTCATGTCACCTTAATGAATCAAAGCTAAAGAAGTCGTCTTAATGTATCTACCCTAATTAAAGGGTTACATGAAACTCCTTACAGCATGACAGGAAGCTCATGTCACCTTAATGTATCCACCTTTCAGAAGGGTAACATGAAAATCCTTACAGCATGCCAGGAAGCTCATGTCACCTTAATAAATCAAAGCTAAAGAAGTAGGTAACATGAAACTCCTTACAGCGTAGCAGGAATCTCATGTCACCTTAATGTATCTACCCTAATTAAAGGGTAACATGAAAATCCTTACAGCATGACAGGAAGCTCATGTCACCTTAATGTATACACCTTACAGAAGGGTAACATGAAAAGCCTTACAGCATGACAGGAATCTCATGTCACCTTAATGTATCAAAGCTAAAGAAGGGGTAACATGAAATTCCATACAGCATGACAGGAAGCTCATGTCACCTTAATGTATCCACCTTACAGAAGGGTAACATGAAACTCCTTACAGCATGATAGGAAGCTCATGTCACCTTAATGTATCCACCTTACAGAAGGGTAACCTGAAAATCCTTACAGCGTGAAAGGAAGCTCATGTCACCTTAATGACTCAAAGCTAAAGAAGTCACCTTTATGTATCACCTTACAGAAGGGTAACATGAAACTCCTTACAGCATGACAGGAAGCTCGTGTCACCTTAATTTACTTGTATCCACCTTTCAGAAGGGTAACATGAAATCCTTACAGCATGACAGGAAGCTCATGTCACCTTAATTGATCAAATCTAAAGAAGTAGGTAACATGAAACTCCTTACAGCGTACCAGGGATCTCATGTCACCTTAGTGTATCTACCCTCATTAAGGAGTAACATGAAAATCCTTACAGAATGACAGGAAGCTCATGTCACCTTAATGTATCCACCTTACAGAAGGGTAACATGAAAATCCTTACAGCATGACAGAAAGCTCGTGTCACCTTAATTAATCAAAGCTAAAGAAGTGGGTAGCAGGTATCTCATGTCACGACCATAATTAAGGGGTAACATGAAAATCCTTACATCGTGTCAGGAAGGTCATGTCACCTTAATGTATCTACCTTATAGAAGGGTAACATGAGAAATTCCTCACAGCAGGTAAAAGCCAATGATGGGGTAACATGAAACTCCTTAAAGCAAGACAGGAAGCTCAGGTCACCTTATTGTATCCACCTTACATAAGGGTAACATGTAAATCATTACAGCATGACAGGAAGTTCATGTCACCTTAATGAATCAAAGCTAAAGACGTAGGTAACATGAAACGCCTTACAGCGTAGCAGAAATCTCATGTCATTTTAATGAATCTACCTTAAACAAGGGGTAACATGAAAAGCCTTACAGCATGACAGGGAGCTCATGTCACCTTAATGTATCCACCTTACAGAAGGGTAACATGAAACTCATTGTACAACGGGTAAAAGCTAATGAAATGGTTACATGAAACTCCTACCAGCATGTCAGGAATCTCGTGTCACCTTAATGTATCCATCCTAAAGAAAGGGTAACATGAAACCTCTTGCAGCAGGTCAGGAATATCATGTCACCTTTATGAAGCAAGGCTATAGAAGTGGGTAACATGAAATTCCCTCCAGCATGTCAGGAATCTCATTTCACCTTAATATAGCCATCCTAAAGAAGGTATTACATGAAACTCCTTACAGCGTAACAGGAATCTCATTACACCTTAATGTATCTACCCTAAATAAGGGACAACATGGAACTCCTTACAGCATGATAGGAAGCTCATGTCACCTTAATGTATCCACTCTAAAGAATAGGTAACATGAAACTCCTTGTACAGCAGGTAAAAGCTAATAAAGGGGTAACATGAAACCCTTACAGCAGGACAGGAATCTCGTGTCACCTTAAGGAATCAACGTTAAAGAAGTGGGTAACATGAAACTCTTTCCAGCATGTCAGGAAGCTCATGTCACCTTAATGTAGCCATCCTAAAGAAGGGGATACATGAAACTCCTTACAGCGTAACAGGATTCGCATGTCACATTAATGTATCTACACTAAATAAGGGTTAGATCTAACATGAAATTCCTTACAACATAGCAGGAAAATCATGTCACATCAATATATCCACCCTAAAGAAGGGTTACATGAAACTCCTTCCAGCATGTCTGGAATCTCGTGTTACCGTAATGTATGGATACACCCTAATGGCAAAATGAAAGGTCTTACAATATGTTACAGGATGAAATTTGGGAAACCAACCCGATTTTTTAAGCTTTCTTTCATATTAACGCGTTTTCAAGCATTTGTAAACAGAGTAGACCCAGATCAGAAGGCTCCTATAGGAGCCGCCTGATCAGGGTCTGCTGTGGTCGCTAATGGAAATCGATAGTTCTGTATCTTTACTTACTAAACTGGCTATAATGTTATTTTACCTATGAATATTCAGTAGATATTGAAATTTGGAAAAAACAAAGAACAGAGAAAGGGTTAAAACTAGATCTAGAAACAATCTTACCAGGACACAAATGTACACAACGATACACATTAAATGATTCCAGCAAATATTCCAATTATTTGTAAGTTTATAGGTATCCTGTAGAGAATTGATCGTCACATTTGGCGTTTTTCAAACAAGGTGGTGGCCACTGTCCGTCGTCCATTGCTTTCCTTTTAAAAAGTAAAATCCCGCTAAAACGTAGCTATTTTTAGAACGTTACTATATTTAGATGACACACAAAATGATGACGTCACAAACACACAGAGGATACATGAAACACCGTCGATCTAGCGCGACCCTTAG
>CAUYWK010000045.1:0-66000 GCA_963576725.1 Azorinus chamasolen | reverse complement strand
TATAATGGGCTGACTTGCATTTTTTACGGGTAGAAATATCACATTTTTACTTCAATTTCGGCTATGATGACTAATTATTTTCTCTAAATTGAATAAATCTTTGATATTCTGTTGAATATGAATGAGTTGTAGGTAGAGGTTGATGTTTCAATAGATTTCACCATCTAAAATGGCAGCATTTGGAATATAATGGGCTGACTTGCATTTTTTACTGGTAGAAATATCACATTTTTACTTCAATTTGGGCTATGATGACTAGTTACTTTCTCTTAACTGAATAAATCTTTGATATTCTGTTGAATATGAATGAGCTATAGGTAGACATTGATATTTCAGTAGATTTGACCATTTGAAATGACAGTTTTTGGTAATATAATGGTATGACTCATACATGTGATAATTTTTTCGAGGCAAAGAGGGAGATTAGCTTTTCAAATGAGGGAGATTGGGTGTCAAAGAGGGAGATTTATGCGGATGGTTATTTGATGGTATAATAGGCCAGAGACCTATATTTATATTACATAAATATCTTCAAGAAAAGAACCCCCACACACACACACACACACACACATACAGGTATTGCCAACATGATGAGGTACGTGTTTTGTACAAACGTATCGAGGTCTATGCTTTCCAGTCAATTTAGACGAATATGAAAAACAAATAATTAAATAGGATGTGCCATTGATTATTTATCCCACTGTGATTTTCTGAAAAAGGCTTGTTTAAGAAACCAGTATTTCACATACGTACAGTGGTATTTACCTCAGTATGAACACACACGCCACACACATTACACAAACATATCACAATCGTGCTGGGGTATTTACCTCAGTATGGACACACACATTATACACTCATAGTACGTCACAATCGTGCTGGGGTATTATCCTCAGTATGGACACACACATGATACAATCATAGTACGTCACAATCGTGCTGGGGTATTTACCTCAGTATGGACACACACATGATACACTCATAGTATGTCACAATCGTGCTGGGGTATTATCCTCAGTATGGACACACACATGATACAATCATAGTACGTCACAATCGTGCTGGGGTATTTACCTCAGTATGGACACACACATGATACACTCACAGTATGTCACAATCGTGCTGGGGTATTTACCTCAGTATGGACACACACATGATACACTCATAGTACGTCACAATCGTGCTGGGGTATTTACCTCAGTATGGACACACACATGATACACTCACAGTATGTCACAATCGTGCTGTGGTATTTACCTCAGTATGGACACACACATGATACACTCACAGTATGTCACAATCGTGCTGTGGTATTTACCTCAGTATGGACACACACATGATACACTCATAGTATGTCACAATCGTGCTGTGGTATTTACCTCAGTATATGGACACACACATGATACACTCATAGTATGTCACATTCGTGCTGTGGTATTTTCCTCAGTATGGACACACACATGATACACTCAAAGTATGTCACAATCGTGCTGTGGTATTTACCTCAGTATGGACACACACATGATACACTCATAGTATGTCACAATCGTGCTGGGGTATTTACCTCAGTATGGACACACACATGATACACTCATAGTATGTCATAATCGTGCTGGGGTATTTATCTTAGTATGGACACATTCCCGAATCGAACCTTCAGTTTATTAGCTCACCTGAGCCAAGGGCTCAAGGTGAACTATTGTGATGGCCCTGTGTCCGTCGTGCGTCGTCGTCGTTAAACTTTGCAAAAAATGACATCTCCTCCTAAACCCCTTGACAGATTTCAACCAAACTTTACACAAATGTTCCTTGGGTCAAGCTCTTTCAGATTTGTTCAAGGTATTGAAAACAATGCAGAACTCTGGTTGCTATGGCAACCAAAGTGAAAAAATAAATAAATCTTAAAAAATCTTGTCAAAAACTACAAGGGCCTGAGCTTAGATATTTGGCACATAGCATCATCTAATGGACCTCTACAAAGTTCGTTCAAATTATGCCCCTGGGGTCAAAATTGGACCCGCCCCGGGGGTCACAATTGTTACATAGGATTATATAGTAAGAACTTAAAAATTCTTCTTCTCCGAAATCGAAAGGCTTAGAGCTGTGATAGTTGGCGTTTAGCACCATCTAGTGGATCTCTACAAAGATTGTTCAAATTTTGCACCTGGGGTCAAAATTGGCCCCGCCCCGGGGGTCACATTTTTTACATAGTATTATATAGTAAGAACTTAAAAATTCTTCTTCTCCGAAACAGAAAGGCTTAGAGCTGTGATATTTGGTGTTTAGCATCATCTAGTGGACCTCTACAAAGATTGTTCAAAGTTTGCCCCTGGGGTCAAAATTGGCATCACCCTGGGGTCACAAGTTTTACATAGGATTATATAGTAAAAACTTAAAAAATCTTCTTCTCCAAAACTGAAAGCACTTAGACCTATGATATTTGGTATGTAGTATCATCTACTGAACAGTTACTGAGATTGCTCAAACTATGCCCCTTGGGTCAAAATTGACGTCACAGTTTTACAAAAAGTTATATAGTGAAATTTTCAAATATCTGCTTTGAAACTTAAGCTATTTAGCATGATGATACTTCTAGATGTCCTTTACAAATAATGTTGAAATGGTTCTGGTCCGTTGCATATCTAGGTCACAGGAGCTAAAATTAGATTTTTTTCAATGATTACTTTTTAAAAAATCTTCTTGTCTGAAACCGTAGTACACAGAGCTTAGATATTTGGCACATAGCATCATCTACAGATTGTTCAAACTATATGCCTCTAGGGTAAAAAATTGCCCCACTTTGTAGATCTTTTTTTTTTTACATAGATGACCCCGCTCCTGGACATAAATCATTCTTTCATCGGCGCTATATGACCTATTTTGTGTCGCGGTGCCGTAAAACCCAACTCATCCATCCATCCATCATTTTTTCAGCTGTTTTCAGGTGAGCGAAATGTGGCCCATGGGCCTCTTGTTTTCTTTCAATGTGCAAAGGATATGAACAAAAGGAACCATGTGATTGTACAAAACTGCCCTTAATATAGTCAGAAATTGACTGGACTTAATTGGAAACTGGAATTATCCATTTTCAAGTTTCATGGTCGAATACCATTTTCCTGCTGATCGTGATTTCACTGATATTTGCTCACAAACAGTTTTGATCTAGATCAGTCGCGTACCATTGCATCTGATCTGGGTCCAGCCTGTTTGAAACGAGTCTGTAGGTTTCTCTAATTAGAACATGCGTAAATCTTAACTTGACAATTTTGGCCGTATACCTTTCAAAGCAGACGATAATTCGGACATTTCGCTACCCGCACTTTCTGTTCGAGAAATAAACATATGTGTTTGTCACTGATTTATTGTTTTTATTTACCCCAAATATTAAGTATATATCTTAAATTGATCGTTACTTTATTCAAAGAATTTTAATTAATGAATTATTTAAAAAAAAAAAGCAGACGACATGCATAGCTAAAGCATGAAATATTTCCATGGCTTTTTAGTTTAACTTTATATTTTTAGAATGAGTTGAGTAGGTCCAAATATAGACTGTGTGACCTAAAACATGAGCAACAAAAACTGTCTGCTTATAAAAAGCTGAAATTAAACTAATTTAAATCACTCGTGAAATTTGTAGTTTTCATTTAACTTGTTTTAAGAAGATAACCCTTTCTGTTTATATCCCTCAGTTATGAATTTGAAATCTTCGTATTGTCACGGTATTTGTTCTGTCTATTAATGGTCAATTGTCGTGGACAAGATACACAAGTTCTTTGTTTAATTCATATTAATGGATGTTTAGCTACGTCCGTAGGACAAAACAACTGACTGCTTATCAAGACAGCTGAAATTTACAAAAAGTAATGAAAAGTATGATTTTCTTCAGCCTGTTTTAAGCAGATAACCTTTTCCCTCGTTTATACTTATCCCTCAGTTATGAATTTTGAAGCCTTCTTATTGTGTTTTAACATTTCCAATTAAAAATAAATTATGAAATGCAACGGATATATAGTTTCTTTTTTATATTCCTGGTCCTACATAAATTCATATGAATATTTCTTTTCTTAAAAATTCCTCTTGTGTAGTCTATACGCGTACATTCACATCCACGTTGTAATTCTTCGTTATATTTACGATATCATACACGCATTTATACCAATCTGAATGCCATTTCGTTAGTTTGGATTCAGACTGGTAAATTATATTATTATTATTATTATTATTATTATTATAAATCCTTTCAAGCACAGCAAACAGGCCTTACACTAAAAACACTAAATAACATCTCTTATAATAATTTCATTATCATTATCAGATCAAAGATAACCATATGCTGTGTCGGTGATATAGTTCTTGTATATTACTTGTGCAACTAAGAGATGTGTGAATAACAGAACCGGATAGCGAAACGCTCAGTTGAGTACCACCGTCCTGCTATTCGTTTCTATCTTGATCACTTTCGATTTTTAACAACCAGATCGATCTTTATTAGGGATCATCGGGAAAACACAGCTCGCCCCATCTCGACTGTCCAAGGCTACATCCTTCGGCAAAACAGAGACGCCACCTCCACTCAAATGTCTTAATCTTCAACAATTATTTTACTCTAATTCTTAGATATTTAAAAATAATATTTCATGGTGTTATAAATTTTTTGGCCGCTTATATGTAATATCATCGTGGACTTTAAATGAAATGTTCAGAACAAAGGAAATGAAACAACGCTAAATCGAGCATTAATCCTTACCAATCATACCCGGAAGTAGGGGAACAGTACCTTCGCGTGGCTGTCGAGCTACAATCAAGGACAGATCACAACGGTTTCGGAAAAGGCCTATAAGAGTTATGCTCTGTACAACGTTTTTCAATTATTGAAGTCAGAGGTCAAGGTCAAATTGAGGTAAAAGTGTTATGCACCACTTTGAAACCAAATATGTATCCACATACCACGTTTGGTAATTCTAGATGATATAGTAAAGGAGATATGCTCGGGGCAAGGTTTTTCAATAATCGAGGTAAGAGGTCAAGCTCAAGGTCAGAGTGACTTGAAAGTGGTACGTGGCACTCTACAATCCCAATATGTATCAACACATCAGGTTTCGTAATGTAAGATAATATAGTATGCTCCTGCCAAGGTTTTTTCAATAAATCAAGGTCAAAGGTCAAGGTAACCTGAAAGTGGTACGCTGTGCTCAGCAATCCCAACATGTAAACACACACCCAAGTTTGGTCATCATAGATGATAAAGTATTGGAGATATGCTCCGGACAAGGTTTTTCAATAGATCAAGGTAAAAAGTCAAGGTCACAGAAGACTGAAATTGTGCCTTGCACATCTACTACTCAGGATTAACATTTATGCCAAGTATCAAGTGAATGAGGTTACAGGTACAGGCTTTTGCAAACAGACAAACCAGCGAACCGCCATTTCCAGGGCTATAGGTCAAGGTCACAGACCCGATTTTGTGTCTTGCACATCTACTACTTCTGATTAACATTTATGCCAAGTAGATGTCACCGTGTGCTTACTTAAATCAACCCTTTTGGGTAAGCAGATGTTGTTAATATTTGAGGAGGTTATTTATAGGTTATTTCCACCAAACTTCATACATAGAAAACTGCAAGTAGTGTTCTGTTTCAGAAGGTATCATCATCGGAGTCACTTTTTATAGCCACCAAAGGTCAAAAGGCCAATAGTGATCATTAATCAAAGGCCTGAGAGGACTGAAGGGGCTATGGCTATTGAGTTTTCGATTGATTTCAATTTTACGTCGCTTTAACAATATTTCAGTCATATCGCGATGTCAAGCTAATTACTGGTGGAGGAATACCCCCGATGCTCTTTATACACTTTTTCAGGTACAAATCGACAACTGGGTAGAACCACCGACCTTCCGCAATACAGCTGGAATGCTTCAACACATGAAAAATCCGAACCCAGACCAGGCGCGAACTCACCGCAGTAAGGCGCTGAGTGATTGTTAGCCACAGTGACCATAACCACTCGGCCCCTTGGCTATTGAGTGTTTGTTATAGAAATTAGCAAATTTTGATTTTTATGATTATCTTTATATTAGTCTTTCAAATATGACTGGCCTAGAATTGTTACCGAGTTTGATGGACCTTTGGAAATCTGGACACTCATGTCGCATCTGCTTGAGCAAGCAGGTGCGACACATATCAAGGTGACTCATATTTATTCAGCATAGGTTATGCATATAAAGGGCTATAATATGTGAAGAACAAAACCTTTTTTTTTTCAGTATAAGTTTATTGGAAATAATTAACAAGGAACAACAGGAACTATGGCACTCACCAGAGACATTGGAATATGATAAGGACTGTACATATCCAAAAGCTTTTCGAAATGATCAAGATGGTCATTCGGAGTAAGGTTCACAAAGTACATGCTAAAGCTAAGTTTCCTATGATTTGACCGACTGACATACTTTTTGAGCTGACAAACCCATATTCATACAATACCTAGAATTTGTCTAGGTGATTATTCTCAGCAAGTTTTTTTTTAAAATTTGGGCTAAATATATGGCCCCATAAGTGTTCAAAAACTTATTCTATGATTTGACCTACTGACCTCCTTTTAGTCAGACAAATTCAATATTCATACTTGATCTAGATTTTGTCATGGTAATCATTCTCAGCTAGTTTCATGAACTTGGGGCTAAAATTATGGACCCTAGAGAACTATGAAGATTTCCATATGATTTGACCTACTGACTCACTTTTTGACCCTATGTAAGCCATATAAATATATTGTCTAGATTGTGTCAAGGTGGTCATTCTGAGCAAGGTTTATGAACTTGGGGCTACAAATATGGTTGCTAGAGTGTTTGCAAATTTTTTCTAGGCTTTGACCTACTGACCTACTTTTTAACCCAATGTTATCCATATTCATATATTGCCTAGATTTGAGCAAGTTTCAAGAAGATTGAGCATCAAAATATGACCACTAGAGTGACCAAAAGTTGTTCCCGTGATTTGACCTACTGACCTACTTTAAGATCCCAAATGACCTAAATTCATATATAAACTAAATTTTATCAAGGACATGACCATGACAAAGTTTCATAAAGATGACTTCTAGAAGGTTTTTAACTTTCTTTAAAAATTATTTTAACAACTTTTAAAGTCTATCAACTGAGAAACATGTTGGTGAAAACTACATTCAAATTGGACAAGTCGTTCTGGAGAAGAAGATTTTTCTAGATATTGTGTCCAGTTGACATGGCAACAATACTGATGGCCCTATCCACTATCTTTTCACAACTTTTGAAGCACACAACCACAGTATGTATCTGACCAAGTTTGGTTACAATTGGACAGTCTGTTTCAGAGAAGAACTCGTTTTAATTGTTGTCGGACAGACAGACGGATGACAGACACAGGGGTATCACAATAGCTCACCTTGAGTACTTTGTGCTCTGGTGAGCTAAAAATGCTGAAATCAGTATTAACACTGAACACTTTCACCCATGCGCAGATGGCAGCCATCATCTTTACAGACACAACATCTGTTGTAACATTAGTCTTATGCATAGATAGGTAGATACCTAGATACTTTATTCAGTACAAAAGCCATAGGATTATCAGTAGTTATAACATAGTTGTTCATGATTATGTCAATGGGGAAACAGTGTCATAATTGTCAAACTTGTAACAAGAGGGCCATGATGGCCCTGGGTTCGCTCCCCTGAGTATATTGAACAAAATTTTATCAATCCATTAACATTGGTAGACTCAAGAGTGTAAAACAGTGGCCTCTAGTGCGTTCACAGGGTTTTTATGATCTGACCTAGTGACCTATTTTTTTACTCCACATGACCCATTTTCACACCTGATCTGGATTTTGTCAACATTATTTGGGAGCAAGTTTTACGAATTTTGAATTCAAACTGTGGCCTCTAATGCGTTCACAAGGTTTTTCTAGGATTTAACCTAGTGACCTACTTTTTGACCCCACATGACCCATGTTCAAACATGGCCTAGATTTTGCCAAGAATAACATTTCGAACACGTTTGATGAAGACTGGTAAAAAATTGTGGCCTTTGGTGTGTTCACAAGGTTTAACTAGCATTTGACCTAGTGACCTACTTTTTGACCCCACATGACACATTTTCGAACTAGACGTAGATTTTGTCAAGAACACTTGGAGCAAGATTGATAAAGATTGACCCAAAATTGTGGCCTCTAGTGTGTTCACAAGGTTTTACTAGGATTTGACCTAGTGACCTACTTTTTAACCCCATATGACCCATTATCGAACTTGACCTAGATTTTGTCAAGAACATCATTTGGAACAAGTTTGATGAAGACTGACCCAAATCTGTGGCCTCTAGTGTGTTCTCAAGGTTTAAGTAGGATTTGACCGAGTGACATACTTTTTGACCACACATTACCCATTATCGAACTTGACCTAGATTTTGTAAAGAACATCATTTGGAGCAAGTTTGATGAAGATTGACCCAAAATTTTGGCCTCTAGTGTGTGCGCAAGCAAAAGTTTATGGACGCCGGACGCCCCGCCGAACACAGCACAATCACAATAGCTCACCATGTGCTCAGGTGAGCTAAAAACCTAGTACTAATCATTCGTAGAATGTGTTCATTTAGCCTAGAGGGAAATGAAAGGGTTTTCAAACACATATGGTATTAACGACTAGCAAAACTAGAACAAATATAACAATTATATACATTTCCTTTTAACGCATTCACCCTGAAACTTCTATTGTACTCTTATCGGTTTCCATGCAAGTCCATTTTCACTATTTATGTTTGGTTGTTATTTTTTTGTTTATAATATATTGCAAAAATGGCAAACAGAGTGGATTTCCTTTGATCTGGGTCCGCACTGTTTGCATAGGACAAGTGCACTTGTCAAAGGTCGCTAGGCTTGAATGTGTTAATCGTCCAACAGTTACATGTAATAAGCAAATTAAATGCAATAAAGAATAACACTAAATCAATTGTGTATTAAGCAACCACACAATAGGAGGTCCATTGTCCATCACAGGCAGCCACCAGATGCAGAATGATAAGGCTTCTAACGGAACCCACATCATCATTCGCACCCAGCATCAAGAAAAGTATGTCCATGTCATCCCATTCAAGACCGACTGCAATATCTAAAACTAGACCTATCACAAATGTGATTCATACGGTACCCCCATTGGGGCCTTGTCAAACTAGAACTATCACTGAAGGTGATTAATACCCCCACAAATGTGACTGTCACAAGAAAAGCTTTGTACAAGAAAATGACTGACTGGAAAAAATGTTATTAGATGCAAATCTCATCTTTATCATAAAGCATCATGTCAAATTTCATTGGATACCAGTCAGTGGTGGCTGAGAAACCGTGCGCAAACGAAAAGTCAACAAACGGGCATGACTCAGTAAACAAGAGCCCATGGGCTCTATATCGCTCACCTGAGTCATGGTGATTATTAAATAAAGAGTGAGGCATCTTGACTCCACCCTGGGGCGGGACCAATTTTGACCCCAGGGGCATAACATGAAGAATCTTGGTCACAACATTTCTATCAGAGTGTTAATCACGATGAACTGAAAGTAACACAAAGTTTGGATTCTGATCAGAAGACAAACAATTGTCTGATCAAGATCCAAACTGTTTGAGGCCAGACATATGTCCGGATAGTACAGGCTACTATCTGAACCACAACATGGGACTACAGTACACTTTTGTATTTAGCCGGTCACCAAAAGACAGCTAACACAGCAGGCTAAAGGATGTCGAACACTGCCACAGTATTAACACCCTGTCACTGTTTACCATGAACCGAAATTACAACACAGTTTGGATTCTGATTAGATGCCAAATAAATGTCTGATCAAGATCCAAACAGTTTGAACTTTGTGGCAATTTATTCCAAGTTGAAATGCCTAAAAATTAGTTTTGAGAAATTCAAGCAGATAACAATTCTAATGTTTACATAAAACTGAGCAGGCAAAGTGTAATACTACCTCTAGCTGACCAGCTGCATCTAAGGCCAAAATAAAAAAGATGTGTGTTTCTGGTTACATGAAAATATTTTTATTTTGTTAAAAGTTTTGGGATTATAAGGGATACAAAATGGCCGCTCGGACTTTAGGGTAGGGGTAAAAGATTAAGCACGGTCGGGTAACCAGAAACACACACTTTTTTTTTAGGCCTAATAGCCTTCACCAAAACAAAACTTGGATTTTCCAGTGTGCTACTGGGAAACTTATAAGGCACGGTCTGGTAACCAGAAACACACACTTTTTTTTTTAAGGCCTAATAGCCTAATAGCTTCACCAAAGATATAAAACCTGGATTTTCCAATCCACTAGTACTAGGAAACTTATGTTTCCAGATGAGAAAATGTCTGTAAAAAAGGCATTATCTCACAGGGTGAAGCCAATTTTAAACTCAGGACTACCATATTTACAGCATTTTTAAATATATACATGGTGAATATTTACACCAAATATCTAGCAATAGGCTATGTGGAGAAGATCTTTAAAGTGATTTCTATGCAAAACTAGTGACCCACAGGGCGCGCCCAATTTTGACCCAAGGGCTACAATTTTAACAAATTTATTAAAGGCCTAACAGATGATGTTACAAACCAAATATCTCAGCTCAAGCCTGTGTGGTTTCTGTGAAAAAGATTTTTTAAATATTTAAAAAAAAAATCATTTATGTTGCCATAGCAACCAGAGTTTTGTATGGTTCCACTTAATTTGAACAATCTAGGTAGAAAATCATCCAAGGAACATCCATGCAAAATTTTATCAACATCCATCCAGTTGTTTCAGAGGAGATGTCGTTTGAAATAAAATTTGAACGGACGGACGGACAGACGGACAGATGGACAGACGGACAGACGGACGACGGAAAGTCACCCGCTCCCAATAGCTCACCTTGAGCCTGCGGCTCAGGTGAGCTAAAAAGCAGTGAAGTGGAAAATTCTTATTAAATGCACATCCACTCTTTAAGATAAAACATGTCAAGTTTCATCGGATTTCAGTCAGCAGTTGCTGCGAAACAGCACGAAAACAAAAAGTAAACAAAGGGGCATAACTCTAAGAAAATGACTGAAGTGGAAAACTCTTTTTGATGCACCGACAGGGCGACTCCTATATACTCCCCCCAAAACACTTCGTTTAACTCATTGGACCCTAGTGCCACATATATGCGTCATTAACAAACAATGAACATGTAAAGAGTACACTTATCCTATGCAAACAGTGTAGACCCAGATCAGAGGGCTCCTTAAGGAGCCCTCTGATCAGGGTCTGCACTGTTTGTCATTTTTCAAATAAATTGTGAAAAACAACCCTTACTAGTCCAAAATAGACTAGACTTATTTGCAGCGCTCCAGATAGCGTCCGTACATCAGTAATGTACGGATTTTACATGACCAAATACGGATTTGAAAAATCAGGTCACGTACCATGTACGTATTAATATACCGGGTACGGATATCATTTTGGTTTCGTCCGGATCGCTGATTTTCAATACCGATATTTTCGAATGACGAGCCGTGTAATACAAGTTTTAGGAAACTGATTACCTGCCTATGCTATAAATGACATCGCAAAAATGAGTACCTATCTTCATCCGGGCGCTATTAGTGCGCTCTATCCAATATCGGAAACCAGTGTAAACAATATGGCTTTCCAACAAACCGAAAGCAAAATCTATCACCGATAATATGGCGATTCTTTCCAAGACACGGACGAATCTAGCATTAATCCCACAAAAGAAATATCAGGACGATCTTAGATGAACGTATCCATATTAAGCGGTATCGCTGTCAGAGAAGAAATTGCGCCATAGAGGTATGAAAGTGATGCCGAAAGCGGCAGTTTCAACTGAATCTGAATTTGTACTTCGCCCTATAAAGGCTTTTACACGACGGAATTTATTTATTGGTTTCGTCTTAGGCAGGTTAGAATTAAAATGAGACACGCCGTGACATAATGCGAAATCAGCGCTTAGCCTGGTATTATAAATTGTGCAAAATAAGCCTGATGTTTATAGACAAATTGTTCATTCTAAAAGGTCATGGTATTGTGACTTGCTAAGCGGTCCATTTGTTTTTATGAGATGTATAAACATGTACACCTCAAATCAGCAAGGCAATAGTATTCCTAAACTAATATGGTACTTCACTGTGTTCAGTTGCTTAATAATAATACATTAACATATTAAAGGACTTCATTGCAAGGATGATAGTGAAGTATTTCATTGCAAGGATAATAGAAACAAGAGCCACTATGGCTCTAAGGCGCTCACCAGAGTAGACCATGTAAAACTGTTAATCTAAGGGATGTGTAGCCTCTAGAGTGTTAACAAGATTTATCTATGATTTGACCTAGTGACCTAGTTTTGAACCCGACATGACCCATATTGGAATTTGACCTAGATTTTATGAAGTCATACATTCTGATCAAATTTCAGTAAAATCCAGTAAGATTTGTAGCGTCAAGAGTGCTAACAAGGTTTTTCTATGATTTGACCTAGTGACCTAGTTTTTGTCTGCAGGTGACTCATATTCGGTCTTCATCTAATTTTCATGGAGACAAACATTGTGATAAAATTTCATGAAGATTAAATGAATTTTGTAGCCACTAGAGTGCTAACAAGGTTTTTCTATGATTTGACCTAGTGACCTAGTTTTTGACCGGACACGACCCACATTTGAACTTGGCCTAGATTTCATGGACAAACATTGTGATCAAGTTTCTTGAAGATTAAATCAAATTTGTAGCCACTAGAGTGCTAACAAGGTTTTTCTAAGATTTGACCTAGTGACCTAGTTTTTGACCCGACATGACCCAGATTCGAACTTGACCTAGATTTTATGGAGACAAACAATGTGATTAAGTTTCATGAAGATTGAATCAAATTTGTAGCCACTGGAGTGCTAACAAGGTTTTTCTATGATTTGACCTAGTGACCTAGTTTTTGACCCGACATGACCCAGATTCGAACTTGACCTAGATTAAATGGAGACAAACATTGTGATCAAGTTTCATGAAGATTGAATCAAATTTGTAGCCACTAGAGTGCTAACAAGGTTTTTCTAAGATTTGACCTAGTGACCTAGTTTTTGACCCGACATGACCCAGATTCGAACTTGGCCTAGATTTCATGGAGACAAACATTAAGTTTCATGAAGATTGAATCAAATTTGTAGTCACTAGAGTGCTAACAAACCAATTGTGGACGACGGACGGACGGACGGCGGACGGACGGACGGATGGACGACGGACATCCATCGATCCTAAAAGCTCACCATGAGCACTTCGTGCTCTGGTGAGCTAAAAAGCCAACAGTGTCCGCAATACTTAGCGCATATTTTTTCATTGTAAAAAAAAAATTGTACTGAAAAAGAAATCTCGGTACTGATTAATTTAAAAAATGATCAGTACCGTACTGATTTCACAAAAAATTATCTGGAGCACTGTATTTGGAAATGGGAATGTTCCATTTGAACTTTCAGGGGACAATGAGTTAAGGGGGTATAAAGAGGCAAATGTGTCAGGATAAAGGTGATGTGTGTACTCCACATGAAAAATGAAAAACCTTGGTTGCTCTAAAGAAATGCTCCGTACAAGATTTTTCAACAATTCAAGTCCAAAAATACTGAAGACAGAGTTACAGATCGTCTGCACTGCACTTGTTGTTAATGTGATCTATCTGTATATGAAATTTGAAGTCAATAGCTTTTATACTTTAGAAGTTATGCTCCGGACAAACAAATTTTGACAAAAATAACACAAGAGGGCCATGAAGGCCCTGATTTCGCTCACCAGAGGATACTGAACCCAATACTTGAACCTAACCATGTTTTTCATGGATTTGACCTAGTGACCTACTTTTGAACCGGACATTATCCATGTTCCAACTTGACCTAGATTTTGTCAAGAACATCATTAGGAGCAAGTTTGATGAAGAAACTATGGCCTCTAGTACGTCCACAAGATTTTTGATCCGACATGACCCATTTTCAATCTTGACCTAGATTTTGTAAATACTGTACCAACATTTAGAGCAAGTTTGATGAAGATCGACTTAAAACTGTGGCCTGTAGTACTTCCACAAAGTTTTTCGAGGATTTGACCTAGTGACCTACTTTTCGACCGGACATGACTCATTTTCAAACTTGACCTAGATTTTGACAAGAACAACACTTGGAGCAAGTTTGATGAAGATTGGCTTGAAACTATGGCCTCTAGTGCGTCTACAAGGGTTTTCTAGGATTTGACCTAGTGACCTACTTTTTGATCAGACATGACCCATTTTTGAACTTGACCTAGATTTTGTCAAGAACAACATTTGGGGTAAGTTTGATGAAGATTGACTCAAAACTGTGGCCTCTATTGCATCCTCAAGGTTTTTCATGGATTTGACCTAGTGACCTACTTTTTGACCGGACATGACCCATTTGCAAGCTTGACCTAGATTTTGTTAAGAACAACATTTGGAGAAAGTTTGATGGAGATTGGCTTGAAACTATGGCTTCTAGAGCGTCCACAAGGTTTTTCCAAGATTTGACCTAGTGACCTACTTTTTGACTGGACATGACCCATTTTCGAACTTGACCTAGATTTTGTCAAGAACAACATTTTGGGTAAGTTTGATGGAGATTGACTCAAAACTGTGGCCTCTAGAGCGTCCACAAGGTTTTTCTAGGGTTTGACCTAGTGACCTACTTTTTGACCGGACATATCCCATTTTCAAACTTGGCCTAGATTCTGTCAAGAACAACATTTGGAGCAAGTTTGATGAAGATTGGTTCAAAACTATGGCCTCTAGAGTGTCCACAAGGTTTTTCTAGAATTTGACCTAGTGACCTACTTTTTGATCGGACAAGACTCATTTTCGAACTTGACCTAGATTTTGTCAAGAACAACATTTGTGGTAAGTTTGATGAAGATTGACTAAGAATTGTGGTCGCTAGATCGGTAACGAACAAATTGTGGACGGACGGACGGACATACGGACAAAAGGCGATCCTAAAAGCTCACCCTGAGCTTCGCTCAGGTGAGCTAAAAAGGCAATAACTCCAAAAAAACTGAAGACAGAGTTATGGATCTTGTACATTGCACTTGTGTTTAATGTGATCTATCTGTGTATGAAGTTTGAAGTCAATAGCTTTTATTCTTTTGAAGTTATGCTCCGGACATGCCGAATCGGGACAAAAATGACATAAGGCAATAACTCCAAAAATACTGAAGCCAGAGTTACGGACCTTGTGCACTGCACTTTGGGTCAATGTGATCTATCTGTCTATGAAGTTTGAAGTCAATAGCTTTTATACTTTGGAAGTTATGCTCCAGACAAGACAGACAGACAGGGTGACTCCAGTATACACATCCCCCCCCCCCTACCCCCAACTTTGTTTGTGGGGGTATAAATAGGGTTTGCTTACACACACGCAAGCCACTGTGTAGTACAGACAATGTGATTGTTTAATAAATGCTTAAAATTTGGCTGAAATTAGAATAAAATGTATACAACCACATATGCAATGCATAAAAGGTGAATCTAGGGCATGGTAGATTATAATAAGAACCACATTGGCTCTAAATCGCTCACCTGACTCATAGCAATACATTTGACAATGTGGCATTTTAAGAAAAATGTTGTTTAAAATCTGACACAGAACGGTCACAATAGCTCACCATGAGCACTTCGTAGCTCAGGTGAGCTAAAAATTATTGGGCTGTTAACTCTAAAATATTGCAAACTCATTCAAAATATTTTTTCTCAAATTTTATCATTATCAATGTGTGTAATATGTTTATCTCTGGGTCCTAATGTTGAACAAATATAATAAAGGTGTAATTCGAATTACTAGCAATTCCTTTTGTTTAGGCAGTTCTATACACAGAGCTAGATAAGTATATTGCAAAAACACTAAAATAATGAAATTTGAGAAGAAATATTTTGAATAAAAGAGTCTGAATTTCCATACAAAATTTGTCTATCTTAGCTCATATCTTAAATTAGCTCATAAGAATTTCTGTCATATCATAACAGTCAGTTAAACAACTTTGTTATATACAGTTTTACTATCATATGATAATAATTTATTATCCTGACAGTGTTCATTAACTTCATCAACTGATTGACAGTCAATTAGCCTAACGGTCTGAATGAAAAAAAGTTTTCATTTTCTGTTTCTCAGTCATTATCCAATTATGGACCGTGTTCTTAATTTTTTTCCAGGACAGGTTCTGAAGAGCTGCATATTTGCGAGAAACCTTTTCACACTCAGCTTTCTGCAGTTCCCTTCTCATTTCTATATTTGTTTTGAACAAAGTTTTCAGAAGACTGCGCTGAGCCTCTGTAAGTTTCACCACTTCTCCTGAAATATATCAAAACATTTCTTGAATCAGGTCATTTTGTTCATCAAAAAATTCATACAATAAAATTGGAGGTTTTTTTTAACCCCCCCCCCCCCCGCTCCTTCCAAGCATTCCTCTCTTCACTTAACTCATTCCTCCCTGGACTTCAAAATGGACACTTCCAATTAAGTCTAGTCCATTGTTGATTATTAAGGGTTGTTTTTACAATATATTGCAAAATTACAAACAGTGCAAACCCTGATCAGAGGGCTGCTTTAGCAGCCCTCTGATCTGGGTCTACACTGTTTGCATAGGACAAGTGTACTCTATACAAGGTACACTTTTTGTAAATCATGTATGTAAGCGTTACTAGGGGTTAAAGGGTTAAATACTCTTTAAACGTTGGCACATAACACTTCATGTGAAATTGACCCATTCAGTAACATTTGGACCTAGCAAAGGCTTTGCTTTAATGCTTGATACATTTTTATATGAAAGATATGGGAACAAGAGCACCACTGAGCGGCACCAACGCTTGTCTGTTTAATTAGTAAGGTATGAAGTTTCATGTTGATACCTCTTATTTTGTTTGAGTAATCAGCTGAATTGAAGTTTTCCAAAAAAAACAAAGGGCCATTACTCCAAAATTTTGAAATTAAGAGTTTTGGTTCTTATGTAGGGGACTTCTCAATGCGTTCTATCCACCTATAAAGTTTCATTTTGATATCTCTTACACTTTTTTAGTAATAAGCTAAAATATACGCCCACGTGCGACATGTCGAGCCCGTCGCCCATTTACCAATAGTACATGCATAAGTTTGACTATTTCCATGACCTTAAAGCTACAGACCTGACTCTTGCACACATCATCTGAACTAGAATTCCATTTCTGTCATGTTATTTTGAAATCTTTCCATGCAAATCTGAGAAAGAGCCTGGATAAACCAAGAAAGAAATGTGACCTTGACCTTTCAGTTACCAACATGTTTTTTTATGAGCGACACATTATATCCAAGTCAGGTAAGAGCCCGGACAAGTAAAAAAATACATGTTTTTGACCTTTGACCTCTAAGTTTGACCTTGACCTTTCAGTTACTGACATGGTTTTTGCGCGCGACACGTCATACCTTTAAGACAGACATTTACTCCAAGTTATTTCAAAATCCATTCATGGAGTTGCGAGTAAGAGTCCGGACAAGCCCAAAAATACATGTTTTTGACCTTTGACCTCTAAATATGACCTTGACCTTTCAGCTACTGACGTGATTTTTGCGGGGGACACGCCATACCTTTAAGATAAACATTTATGCCACGTCATTTCAAAATCCATTCATGGAGTTCGGAGTAAGAGCCCGGAAAAGCCCCAAAATACATGTTTTTGACCTTTGAACTCTAAATATGACCTTGACCTTTCAGCTACTGACGTGATTTTTGCGCGCGACAAGCCGTATCTTTAAGACAAACATTTATGCCACTTCATTTCAAAATCCATTCATGGAGTTCGGAGTAAGAGCCCGGAAAAGCCCAAAAATACATGTTTTTGACCTTTGAACTCTAAATATGACCTTGACCTTTCAGCTACTGACGTGATTTTTGCGTGCAACAAGCCGTACCTTTAAGACAAACATTTATGCCACGTCATTTCAAAATCCATTCACGGAGTTCCGAGAAAAAGTCCGGACAAGCCCAAAAATACATGTTTTTGACCTTTGACCTCTAAGAATTACCTTGACCTTTCAGCTACTGATATGGTTTTTGCGCGCGACACGCCGTACCTTTAAGACAAACATTTATGCCACGTCATTTCAAAATCCATTCATGGAGTTCCGAGTAAGAGCCCGGACAAGCCCAAAAATACATGTTTTTGACCTTTGACCTCTAAGTATGACCTTGACCTTTCAGCTACTGATATGGTTTTTGTGCGTGACACGCCGTACCTTTAAGACAAACATTTATGCCACGTTATTTCAAAATCCATTCATGGAGTTCCGAGTAAGAGCCCGGACAAGCCCAAAAATACATGTTTTTGACCTTTGACCTCTAAGTTAAAGTATGACTTTGACCTTTCAGCTACTGATATGGTTTTTGCGCGATACATGCCGCACCTGTAAGACAAACATTTATGCCAAGTCATTTCAAAAATCCATTCACGGAGTTCCGAGTTAGAGCCCGGACAAGACCGGACGGACAGACGGACGGACGGACGCACTAACATACACTCAAAACATGAGGACATTGTGACAACTATGTCGAGCTCTCCGCAAGCGGGCTCGACAAAAACCAAAAAAGGAAACAAGAGCCAGAATGGCTCTAAATCGCTCACCTGAGTCATACTGACATTATATAAAATAAGTTGACACCAACTGAAACTATATGAACAGGGCTCCAGATAAGACTGCGTACACAACTTATTTCCAACGTTTTCTCCTTTATGCCTCAACCAATTCTATGATGTGACCATTCATTAGAATCGTCGCTTTGCGACGATTCTAATGAATGGTCACATCATAGGGTTTAGTTGAGGCATAAGGATTGTAATTTTAGAAATACGCACCTTATCTGGAGCTCTGTATGAATAGTATTGGTAAAGTACCTCTAGAAGTCACACCATGCCAAATATCAAAGTTTTGGCCATATTAGTTTCAGAGAAGAGGATGTTTGAACTTTTCACTATATAACTTTGGGCTGGGTCATTTTTTATTCATGGGGCATAATTAGAACAATCTTGATTCGGGGCATATAGATGATGCTATATGCCAAATATCTAAGCTGAGGGTACGTAACTATTGTTTATGACAACAAGGTTTTTAAAGTTTTCAGTAAAATTTGTGACCCCAGGGCGGGCCAATTTTGACCCCTGGATCATAATTTCAACAATCTTGGTAAAAGTTCACCAAATGATGCTACATACCAAATATCACAGTTCTAGGCCTTTCAGTTTCAGACAAGAAGACTTTTAAATTTTCACTATATAATCCTATGTAAAACTTGTGACCTCCGGGGCGGGGCCAATTATGACCCCAAGGGCAAACTTTGAACAATCTCTGTAGAGGTCCACTGGATGATGCTACATACCAAATATGGTAGCTGTAGGCCTTATGGATTTGACAAGAAGATTTTTAAAGATTTCAGTTAAATTTGTGACCCCCGGGGTCGGGTCGATTTTGATCCCTGCGCTATAATTTCAACAATCTTGGTAAAGGTTCACCAAATGATGCTACATACCAAATATCACAGTTCTAGGCCTTTCAGTTTCAGACAAGAATACTTATAAAATTTTCACTATATAATCCTATGTAAAACTTGTGACCCCCGGGGCGGGGCCAATTTTGACCCCAGGGGCAAACTTTGTACAATCTTTGTAGAGAACCACTAGATGATGCTGCATACCAAATATGGTAGCTCTAGGCCTTATGAATTTTGACAAGAAGATTTTTAAAGCTTTCAGTTAAATTTGTGACCCCCGGGGCGTGGTCAATTTTGACCCCTGGGCTATAATTTCAACAATCTTGGTAAAGGTTCACCAAATGATGCTACATACCAAATATCACAGTTCTAGGCCTTTCAGTTTCAGACAAGAAGACTTTTAAATTTTTTACTATATAATCCTATGTAAAACTTGTGACCCCCGGGGCGGGGTCAATTTTGACCCCAAGGGCAAACTTTGAACAATCTTTATAGAGATTTTCTAGATGATGCTACATACCAAATATGATAGCTCAAGGCCTTATGGATTTTGATAAGATTCTTAAAGTTTTCACTATATAATCCTTTGTAAAACTTGTGACCCCCGGGGAGGGGCCAATTTTGACCCAGGGCCAAACTTTGAACAATCTTTGTAGAGGGCCATTAGATGATTCTCAATACCAAATTTGGTAGTCCTAGGTCTTACAGTTTTTGAGATGATGATTTTTAAAGATTTCATTTTTTATTTACATTTGTTGCCATGGCAACCAGAGTTCAGCATGGAATCAAATTCTTTGAACAACTTTGGTAGACGTTCACCCAAGGATCATTCCTGGCAAGTTTGGAAAAAATCCAACCAGCAGTTTAGGAGGAGATGTCGTTGAAAGAAAAAGTTGACGACGCACGACTGACGACGACGGACACAGGCCGATCACAATAGCTCACCTTGGCACTTCGTGCCAGGTGAGCTAAAAAGGCAAATAACTCCAACATTTGGAATAAAGAGTTATGGTTCTTATGTAGGGACATTCTAATAAATGAGAACAGACTTTTAACGCAAAACCTTAACATTGACCTTTGAAGTCAAGGTCAAAGGTCAAAGTCATTAAACTGCAGTGCAACGTGCTGTACTTATTAAGGCGCATCAGCATGTTAAGTTTCTTGACACTAGGAGCAGTAGTTAGTCCAGGACAAACTTTAACGCAAAACCTTAACTTTGACCATTGAGGACAAGGTCAAAGGTCACGGTCAATAAACTGCAGTGCAACATGCTGTACTCGTTAAGGTGCATCAGCATACGAAGTTTCGTGACTCTAGGTGCAGCAGTAAGTCCAGAATAGATTTCATCTGAGATTTACCAAAACATTCTTTCCGAAAAAGTTTCATGCAAATTAGGAACCAAAACAATGTGATCACTAGTGTTCACAATGTTTTTCTATAATTATTTAACATTGTGATCTAGTTTTTGAACCAACATGACCCACTTTCAATGCCATTCAAGATTTTATCAAGACAAATATTCTGACCAAGTTTCATGAAGATTAGGCTAAGACCTATAATATTTGATGAAACAACATGGCTCTAGCATATTTCTAAAGCAAAAATAATACCCTTCCATAACAACATAATTTTTAACCAATAATTGGTGAATTGTATCTGTGCAATTTTAACAGAAACTGCATTTATACACAAAACAATGTAATATTTGGCCCATTGACACATCAAAAGTCCTAGGACTATAACTTAAGACCTTCCTAGGACTAAACTTAGGACCGTTTCAACAAACCGGCCCTGCTGGTCTCGTTAATATTGATTTATTCTTTCATTTAAAAGTTAAAATATCAAGAGTGTTAAAGAATGATTAAATTCCGTTAAATAAATCCTGTAAGATTTTTCAACGACGAAGTAGACACTACTGGAAAGGGCAGTTTTGTATCTATTTGGATGAAAATCGAATTGACTATCAAAGAAGAAAAAAATAATGAAAATTTACTTATACAAGAGGCCCATGGGCCACATTTCGCTCACCTGAGAATAGGGGCATAATTTGAAAATCTCTGTAACAGTTCACTAGATGATACTACATAACAAATATCATAAGTTTAAGTGCTTTCAGTTTTGGAGAAGAAGATTATTTACTATATAATCCTATGTAAAACTTGTGACCCCAGGGTGGTGCCAATTTTGACCCCAGGGGCATTATTTGAACAATCTTTGTAGAGGTCCATTAGATGATGCTACATACCAAAAATCACAGCTCTAAACCTTTTGGTGTCGGAGAAGAAGATTTTTTAAGTTTTTACTAAATAATTCTGAGTAAAACTTGTGACCCCGGGTTGGGGCCAAGTTCTACCCTAGGGGCATAATTTGAACAATCTATGTAGAGGTCCCCTAGATGATGCTACATACTAAACATTACAGCTCTACACCTTTAGGTTTCGAAGAAGAAGAATTTTTAAGTTTTGACTATATAATTCTATGTAAAACTTGTGACCCTGGGGCGGGGTCAATTTTGACCCCAGGGGAAAAATTTGAACAAACTATGTAGAGGTCCACTAGATGATGCTACATACCACATATCAAAGCTCTAAACCTTTGGATTTCGAAGAAGAAGAATTTTTAAGTTTTTACTATATATCCTATGTAAAACTTGTGACCCCCTGGGTGGGGCCAATTTTGACCCCAGGCGCATAATTTGAACAATCTATGTAGAGGTCCCCTAGATGATGCTACATACTAAACATTACAGTTCTACGCCTTTATGTTTCGAAGAAGAAGAATTTTTAAGTTTTGACATATATAATCCTATGTAAAACTTGTGACCCCTGGGGCGGGGTCAATCTTGACCCCAAGGAGAAAATTTGAACAAACTATGTAGAGGTCCACTACATGATGCTACATACTTAACATTATAGCTCTACGCCTTTAGGTTTTCGAAAAAGAATTTTTAAGTTTTTACTATATTATCCTTTGTAAAATTTGTGACCCCTGGGGCGGGGTCAATTTTGACCCCAGGGGCAAAATTTGAACAAACTATGTAGAGGTCCACTAGATGATGCTACATACCAAATATCACAGCTCTAAGCCTTTCGGTTTCGGAGGAGAAGATTTTTTAAGATTTTACTATATAATCCTATGTAAAGCTTTTGACCCCCGGGGCGGGGCCAATTTTGACCCTAGGGGTATAATTTGAACAAACTTGATAAAGGACCTTTAGATGATGCTATGTGCCAAATATCTAAGCTCAGGCCCTTGTAGTTTTTGACATGAAGATTTTTTAAGATTTTATTATTTTTTCACTTTGGTTGCCATAGCAACCAGAGTTCTACATTGCTTTCAATTCTTTGAACAAATTTGAAAGAGCTTGATCTAAGGAACATTTGTGTTAAGTTTGGTTGAAATCTGTCAAGTGGTATAGGAGGAGATGTCATTTTAAGCAATTGTTAACGACGACGGACACAGGGCCATCACAATAGCTCACCTTGAGCCTTTGGCTCAGGTGAGCTAATAAAGAAACAAGAGGGACAGAGGCCCACATGGCGCTCACCTGAGAACATTGTACGAAAGAAGCTGACTGGGCAAGACAAAATTTTGATATAGCTATGACCCAGGGGTAATAATTCGAACAATCTCTGTATGGGACCACAATGCAAAGATACATGTCAAATATTAATGATCTGGGCCTTATGATTCAAGAGAAGAAGATTTTAAAAGGTTTTCCTATAAACAAGAGGGCTGATAAGCCCTGGGAAAGGGGCATTTTTGACCCTGAAGTCATAATTTGACAATTCTGGTCTAGGACTATAAGGCAAAGCTACATGTCAAATATTAAAGGTCAGGGCCTTACGGTTTCAGAGTAGAAGATTAGAAAGGTTTTCTTATACAAGAATATGTAAAACTGATATAAAAGCCCTGGGGCGGGCCATTTTTGACTGGGAGTCATTATTTGAACAATCTACATGTAGGTATAGGACCACACGATAAAGCTGCATGTCAAATACAAAAGGCCTCAAACTTACTGTATGATGCTACATAAGAAATTTGTTTTTTCTAGGACTTATGGTTTTTGAAAAGAAGATCTTTAAAGTTTCTGACTTGGGTTTTATGCAAATACAGAAATTGACCACGCCCTCTGGCAGCCATGTTTTCTAATGAATCAAAATTCTTTAAACAACTTTGAAAGTCTATCAATTGACAAACATTTTGGTGAAAATCAAATTGAAATTGGACCAGTAGTTTCGGAGAAGAAGATTTTTCTAGTTTTTGTGCACGGTTGCCATGGCAACAAGAAAATTACCCCATCCTCAAACATTTAACAACTTTTCGTTCCCCCACCCTACTGATGCTTCTGTTAAAGTTTGGTTGAGTTTAGGCCAACAGTTTCAGAGAAAACGATATTTAAAGGTTTTCCTAAGTTAAACTGATAAGCCCTTGGGCGGGGCCATTTTTGATCCGGGGGTCATAATTTGAACCATCTTGATACAGACTCACAACATGATGCTACATAAGAAATTTGGTTGTTCTAGGACGTATGGTTTTTGACAAGAAGAACTTTAAAGGTTTTGACCTGGGTTGTCAATACTATGTAAATACTGAAATTTACCTCTAGCGGCCATGTTTTTGAACGGATCAAAATTCTTTGAACAACTTTGAAAGTCTATCAATTGACAAACATTTTGGTGAAAACAAAATTGAAATTGGACCAGTAGTTTCGGAGAAGAAGATTTTTCTAAGAATTTGTGCACGGTTGCCATGGCAACTAGAAATATTTACCCCACCCACAAACTTTTAACAACTTTTCGTTCCCCCACCCTATTGATGCTTCTGACAAAGTTTGGTTGAAATCGGGTCAGGGGTTTCAGAGGAGATGTCGTTTGAAAATGTGGACGGACGACGGACACCGGACGGAATGTGATCACAATAGCTCATCCTGAGCCTTTGGCTCAGGTGAGCTAATAAAAGCAATGGAATATTATATATTTGTGACACTCAATCGCTGATAGTTTGTCTTTTGGTGTATTATCTTAAACCTTTGGTTTATATAAAGATGTTCTGATATCACCATGGCACTTTTAATTTGAAAGTATATTCATTTGATAGATCTAGTTCTGGTAGTTTTCTCAAATTATTTCAGATGAATACTTTTTTATGCATTTCATCTTATTTGATTTTGAATTTGTTTATAAAGGTCAGTTTTGGAAAGAAATTCACATGTTTTAATCTTGGGACCATTTTAACCCTTTCAGAGCTAAATTTTAAAATGAACTTTCCCATGGTTAATTTTGGGGGCTCATTTTGATCATTCAAAGGAGGAACTATTCAAAATTTTACTTGAAATCTATATACTTTGTTGTATTTCTAACAACAGGGCATGGCAAACAGTGCTGACCATGATGAGAGGGCTTATTTAGGAAAAAACACATATTTGCATGTCCTACACGCAAAGGGTTAAGACTGCTACAGACCTGTCCCAAAATTAGGACCTCTACAGACCAAATAACATGTTCTATGACTTAAAGTCTTTTGATGAAAATTTTTCTCTTGGGACCAAACTCTGTTCCTGGGACAAAATAATGGTCCTAAGACTTTTGATGAAATGCAACCCAGATATACATACATAGCAAGAGATAACAAGAGGAGCCTACTAGTTTTGTGCTGGGAGCTACATCTTTTCTGTGGCTTTGTCACCTTATTTGTATTAGACCTGACACTACAACTCTGTTGTACACCATCCTGTTGGAATACTGGCACAGCCTCCATACCTTCCTTTGTTGCATCTGGAACTAGCATAAAGATACAAAAGTCACACAGTTTGCAAGGAGTTTTGTACTAGGGGAATAATAGAGAGGTTTCGAATTCTTACTTGTACTTGTACGTGTACGTGTGGCTACACGTACACGTACGCGTACACGTATTTTCAAAATCATGTTTCGAAATTGGATAACATGAACGCGTACGGGTAATTTATCATAATGCAAAATAAGTAAATTTATGTAATTCCTTAATGTTTTTACGAGATATACAGCAGCCATGGTTGGTGTGGAAATGTATGTGTCCAAAAAATAAACGGGGACAGTAAAGAGAGAGAGAGAGAGAGAGAGAGAGAGAGAGAGAGAGAGAGAGGGAGAAAAAAGACAAAGAGAGAAAGAGAGAGAGAGAGGAGAAATAGAGAGAGCGAGAGAGGCGAAAGAGAGAGAGAGGAGAAATAGAGAGAGAGCGAGAGAGGCGAAAGAGAGAGAGGGAGAGAGACATAGACAAAGAATCAAAGAGAGACAAAAATAGAGACAGAGAGAGAATGATAGAGAGACAGAGAAAGATAGATAGAGAGACAGATATATAGACAGACTGACAGGCAGACAAACAGACAGACATACATACAGACAGAGACAAGAGACATACAGATACAAAGACAGAGGGAAACATAGACAGACAGACAGACAGAATGGGAGAATGGGAGATATCTACATAAATAAAGAATAAAACAAAATAAAAAATGACTGCATGCAGGACCCTCACATCTCCTTTTCGGAATTAATGACAGACTTTTTTGACATGTCAGAAAACGACATGTCCCTCAGTCTTTTGATAGAACCCACCAACACCCAACCCCATCTTCCTATGGGATAGGTCTGTGAACAGTCAGAAGACCAATGTGTGTGAGAGAGAGAGAGATTGAGAGAGAGAGAGAGAGAGAGAGAGAGAAGAGAGAAAGAGAGAGAGAGAGAGGGGAGCGGATACAGTTTGGTTTGTTTGTTTACGTCCGTTTAGACAAGAACTGCCATCTAAGGGCTAATTTGACGGCAATTGACTCCTCAGAGAGAGGGGAGCGGATACAGAGAACCCGGGCGCGATTCCCTACTCTAATTATCGAAAGAGTTATTTGATTTTTTTAGATGCCTAGTGTAAATCACTGACGCATCCGACCTCGGTTTATAAAGTCTCATACGAAAGACTTGGTCCGGCGGGGGTCGAACTCACTCACGACCCCTGGTATTGGAGCCGAGCGCAACTACTACTCGACCACGTGGTCCACGTCTGACGGAGAACCCGGATGCGATGCCGTACTCTTATTAGAGAAAGTCAGTTCTCTGGTCCTTTAGATGCCCACTGTAAAGCACTGATACATATGATCATACCTCGGTTTATCAAGTCTTATCCGAAATATTTGGTCCGGCGGGGGTCAAACTCACGACCCTGGCATTGTAGTCGAGCACAACTACGTAGCACTTGACCGCGTCCGCCGGTAGTCTGGTGGATCCATAAAGGAACAAAGCATAGGAAATAGGCTAAGTGTTTTATCTTGAGCCCTATTGGTCGGCATCCCGACTACAATTTGAAGGTGTTGACTGTCGCCGCAAGGGATGGGAGATCTAGCTTCGAGGATGCAATTTCAAGCGCTTGGAGGGACGATAAATCTTATTAGCTACAACAACAACACAACAGAATAGGTCTACATATCATATGATAGACTCACATGAACGTTTGTCAAAGTGTAATGCAACTATTTAGTCTGCTGTCTATAACGTGTGGCCGTGTCACGTAGTGCGCTATTAAACATCTTTATTTTAAATTTCTCAAGTAAATCAACACTTCTGGCACGATTAGAAAGGTTTGTACTAACATTCTGTCAACAAATATTGCAATAAACAATACGAGAAATTGGAATAAAACGATGATAAACCTACACGTTTTTCTGTTACGCGTAGACTGTACATTACACGTTGATGACTTGTAAATCCGAAGATAGGCACGCATATATTGATGACGTCACGATGGTTTCTGCACATTTTAGTCGAGCTACAAGTACACGTACCCGTACAAGTAAAAATCGAAACCTCTCTATTATCTGTCAAATAGTTTTGCGAGAAAACAGCGGACAAAAAAATGTTGACGGACGAACGGATGGACTTACGGACAGACAGGGCCACGCCAATATACGACCACCTTTAGTAGGTGGGTGTATAAAAATATGAGGACATTGCGACAACTATGTCGAGCTGACCGCAAGAGGGCTCGACAAAAAAAGGGTCAATAGTCACCCCTATTTTGTACTGGTCTAATAAGCACCAGTACAATCAGATACACACACACAGTCCCCCAAGATCACACTGAGGTATTCACCCGCAAAGATGACAAGACAATTGTTAAACAAAGGCCAACAGGCCCTATGGCGCTCACCAGAGACATTAGAATATGATAAGGACTGTACATGTAGATGTCTCCAAAAGCTTTTCGAAATGATCAAGGTGGTCATTCTGAGTAAGGTTCACAAAGTACATGCTAAAAATATCACCCACTGACCTACTTTTTAGTCTGACAGGGCTAAAAGTATGGCCCCTAGAGAACTATGAAGCTTTTCTTATGATTTGACCTACTGACCCACTTTTTGAACCAACATAACCCACACCAATACATTGCCTAGATTTTGTCAAGGTGGTAATTCTGAAAAAGTTTTATGAAGTTGGGGCTAAAAGTATTGATCCTAGAGTGTTTGGAAGTTTTTTCTAGGCATTGACCTACTGACCTACTTTTTAACCCAATGTAATCCATATTTATATAGTGCCTAGATTTTGTCAATGAGGATCATTTTGAGCAAGTGTCAATAACATTGGGAAAAAGATTTGGCTCCTAGAGTGTCAAAAAGCTGATTCTGTGATTTGACCTACTGACCTACTTTATGACCCGAAACTACCTATATTCTGGTATGGCCTAAATTTCATTAAGGATATGACCATGATAAAGTTTCATAAAGATATAGCCATAAATACAACTCCTAGAAAGTTCAATATTACCATATATGGAAAAATGACCACGCCCTCTGGCGGCCATGTTTTTTGACGGATCAAAATTCTTTTAACAACTTTTAAAGTCAATCACATTTTGGTGAAAACCAAATTCAAATCGGACAAGTCGTTCTGGAGAAGAAGATTTTTCTAGATATTGTGCATGGTTGCCATGGCAACAATACTGATGGCCCCACCCAATATCTTTGAACAACTTTTGAAGCTCACAATCACAGTATGTGTCTGACCAAGTTTGATTACAATTGGACTGTTGGTTTCAGAGAAGAAGTCATTTGTAATTGTTGACGGACAGACAGACAGACGGATGACAGACACAGGGGTATCACAATAGCTCACCTTGAGTACTTTGTGCTCTGGTTAGCTAAAAACATACAGAGCTACATGAATACCAAGTGTTAAAACTACTTACAGAGACACATATACTAAGCATAGTTTATATGTATACATTTTAAGTTTAAAACTTAAAGTGTGTTGACTGAATATGGCTTATAGACTTGAAACAAATGTTAATTACGGTCAATCAAACCGGCAGAATCTAGGTCTGACATTCATAATAGTGAGATTAAGTGCTAATTTTCACATGTATTTATGTCTGGCTAACACAAATACTTGCGAAATTTAGCATGAACCGAAATATGACGCCTTAGTTAATGTACTGTGGGTATGTTATGGATTAAATAAATTCAAGCTTACTTTCAGTCAAGTCATCTGCTTCATGGACTTCCTCTTCATCACCCTCACTGTCACTGCTTACAACCTTATCTGTCAAAGAAAAAATGACACTATCATGACCCTGCATCACTGAAAAAAGACTGTACTTTTTCCAGGAGTTCTAAATGCTGACTCAGACTCCAGCCTTAGAACCTTTCTGTCCAAAGTTTTATTTGGATAAAATTGTAAATGTGTTACAAGCTTTTCCTATATTTTTGCCTGTACCCTAGTGTTGTATCCCAGAATCGAACCTGGTCTATATTTTACACAAACAATCATTCTGAACAAATAACAAGGGCCACTATGGCCCTATATCGCTCACCTGGTCAACATGTAACCATGTACACCATGTGACCTAGTTTTTGACCGGACATGACCCACATTCAAACTTGACCTAGATATCAATAAGACAAACATTTTGATAAAGTTTCATAAAGATCCAATGAGATTTGTAGTCTCTAGAGTGTAAACAAGGGTTTTCCATGATTTGACCTAGTGACCTAGTTGTTGACCCAACATAACCCACATACAAACTTGACCTCAATTTCAAGACAAACATTTTGATCAAGTTTCATGAAGATCCAATGAGATATGTAGTCTCTAGAGTGTTAACAAGGTTTTTCCATGATTTGACCTAGTGACCTACTTTTTGACCCTACATGACCACAATTTAAACTTGACCTAGATTTCATTAAGCCAAACATTTTGATCAAGTTTCATGAAGATCCAATGAAATTTGTAGTCTGTAGAGTGTTAACAAGGTATTTCGATAATTTGACCTAGTGACCTAGTTATTAACAGGATATGACCCACATTCAAACTTGACCTAGATTTCATTGAGGCAAACATTGTGACTAAGTTTCATGAAGATCCAATGAAATTTGTAGTCTCTAGAGTTTTAACAAGGTTTTTCCATGATTTGACCCTAGTGACCTAGTTTTTGACCGGACATGACCTACATTCAAACTTGACCTAGATTTCATTGAGGCAAACATTGTGACTAAGTTTCATCAAGACCCAATGAGATTTGTAGCTGCTAGAGTGTTAACAAACAATTGTGGACGGACGACGGTTATCTAGCGATCCTAAAAGCTCACCTTGGCACTACGTGCCAGGTGAGCTAAAAAATGTGACCCCATCTACAAAATGTTTCCGTAAGATTTTATCTGTTGATGAAACTCTTGGTTAATAAATTCAAACTTCAACAAGAGATGTGTGTAAAACATATATGCCCCCACCCCCTTCCCATTGGGATGTTGACCTTGACCTACTGACCTAAAAAGGAATGGGGATCATCTTCTCATCATGGCAAACCTCCCTACCAAATATGAGAACTGTTGGATAAATGATGGACGAGATATTGATCAGAAACCATAACAATGATATCATAGCACTGGATGACCTTGACCTACTGACCTTAAAAGAATTAGGGGTCATCTACTTGACAAACCTCCCTACTAAATATATGAACTATTGCATGAATGATTGACGAGATATTGATTGGAAACTATGACTATGATTATCATTAGGGTAGGACACCGGTACTCGGTATCGAAACAGTATCGAGAATCGTTTAAATTTGTAATGGATCGTAACTGTTTAAAAAAAAATACCGGTGTTTTGTTGATACTTGAGGCGTTTGGAAAAGCTTCAAATTCTCACTGAATCCTCATAGTTTCCAGGTTTCACAATTCATGAATAAGAAAGATGACTTCTTCAGTCCTCTTTCTTAACTTTAACAGAATCTAAACATAAGTAATTGATTATAAATTAGACAAAACCTATGGTAATTCTGCTTAATCTTTAAGCCCAAACCTTACTTATCAGCCATGTTCCTGTGTCAGTTTTGAGTATCACATGGTATTGAAAAGTATCATTAAAATACCGGTATCATTTCCTTGGTATCGGTATCGTATCGTACCGTTTCGTTCTTTACAATTATTGCAAACTTTAACAATAAACTTAACCAAGAGAACCTATATTTTTATAAGTCCAACAAGAGCTGTCAGAAGAGCAGCAAAGCTCGCCTAAAGGGGACATCTTTGATTGCGAAACCTAAACATGAGTCCTTAGTTCAAGGTCAAGGTCACTGGGGTAAAAATTTCGGTGTGCATGGAAAGGTCTTGTCCATATACACATACACATGCATACCAAATATCAAAGCAATATCACCAAATATCAAAGCAATATCTTAAGTCATTAAGAAATAAATTACAAAATTGTTACAATTATTTCAAAACTTAAACGCAAATTTCGAAACTTAAACACAGACTTTAAGTTCAAGGTCAAGGGTGTGAAAATGTATATGTGTATGGAAAAGTCTTGTCCATACACACATGCATACCAAATATCAAAGCAACATCTCAAGGCATAAAGAACTTATGAATGTTTTTCGAAACTAAATCACAGATTTCAGATTTTGAAACTTAAACGCGGACACTAAGTTCCAGGTCAAGGTCACTAGGGTAAAAACAAATTGTGTGCATTGAAAGTTCTTGGCCATGTTCACATACATACCAAATATAAAAAGCAATACTTTACAATAGCAGGAAGTTATTAGAGTTTATCTGAAATTTGTGGAAGCTGCCACGGACAGATGCTGGGGTACAGCAAGAACTTGTCGTTTTCAACTTTGTAAAACGGCGAGCTAGAAAGTTCCAAATCTTATGCAAAATGCAGACTACTGACAAAGGTAATTTACTACATTTCTAACACCAAACTATATGTCGTGAACACATTTTTCATAATAAAATCTTAAGTGTTTCAAGATGAAGTGGACTTTATTCACTATAATGGCCGCCAACCATTGCTTGCACCAAATCTTAACAAAGTTTTGAATAACTTGAGATATCACTGAAAATGATTAATACCCCCCCCCCACCCAAGTAAAAGTTTTTGTCTCATGACATTCAGTCTTTGTAACATAATACAAATACATAAATGGGCCATAACTCATTCAACTGTGTCAACTTGCAACATGCATGTCTTCACTTGCTAATAAGACATAAGAAGTTTCATTTATTTCCATTAAATAGTAACTCAGAATTAAAGTAGCTCAGACAAAAAGCTACTTATTCAATTGAAAATTGACCAAAGGGCCATAACTCTGTGAAAAATCATTCAACCATGACAACCTTGCAATATGCATGTTTTCACTTGTTAATAAGACAGCATATGAAGTTTCATTAATTTCCATTGAATAGTTTTCAGAAATAGTGCGGACATACAGCTACAGACTGACAGATGGGGGTATAATCACAGTTGTTTTAAGACACAGCCAATGTGTAGTCAGAGTAACACATCATTGATTGTGTGTAATAAGGTTCTAAGTAACTATTAATTTAATTGGCACTTAAAACCTTATTGCTCTCAACCCCAGACATGTTGTTTGGACTCTTTAGTTATACAAAATGTACAAAAGAATATTTGCAATTCTAACAATGCAGCTTATAAAGCTATATAGTGGTTCAAAAAGGTGCTATGAACAAAAAAAATTAGCCAAGAGGTGGGAATTATTAAAGTCCAAAAATGGCCATAATTTTAGCAAAATGCAGTCTAAAGTAAATACTCAACTAATAACCATAAATGAATATGACAAGTTTCAAAGCAAAAGCTTAAACGAATTATGAGACAAGTGGAGCAGGTGATGAAAGGTAAGCTATAATCTTAGGTCATATGAAAAGCTTAAAGTAGTCTTTTGAGTATAAGAAATCGTTTTGTGTGATGATTTGACCTAGTGACCTGACAAGACTCATATTTAAACTTGACCTAGATTTCTATAAGACAAATAGTCTGATAAAATTTCAGCAAGATTCAATAGCATTTGTAGCCTCTAGAGTGTTAACAAAATTATTCTATGATTTGACCTATTGACCTAGTTTATAACGACAGGTGACCCATATTCAACCTTGACCTAGACTACATGCAGGATAACACATAAACAAATTTCTTTATTAATTGAGTTCAAACTGTGGCCCCTAAAGTGTTGAAAAGGTTTTTCTACAATTTGACCTAGTAACCTAGTGTTTGACCCCACATAACCCACATTCAAATTTACCCTGGATTTCAATGAGGCAAACATTCTGACCAATTTTCATAAAAATCTGATGAGATATGTAGCCTCTAGAGTGTTAACAAGACCTAGACCTAGACTTCACCCAGGGCAATACACAAACCAATTTACTTAAAGATAAAATTCAAAATGCGGTCTCTAGAGTGTTAAGTTTTTAATATGATTTGACCTGGTGACCTAGTTTCTGACCCGACATGATCCTCATTCGTAAAGACAAATATTGTGACCAAGTTTCATGAAGATTGAGTGAAATTTGTAGCCACTAGAGCGTTAAAAAACCAATTGTGGACGACAGACGACGGACATCCAGAGATACTAACAGCTCACCATGAGCACTTCATGCTCTGGTGAGCTAAAAATAAAACTAAGAGCTACAAATGTTGAGCTTGTTAAAAAACCAATATTCAGATGCCTTTTTCATTAACAGATAACCTGATGATTGATCAATTTATCATTTAACCAGTTAATCATTGCCATCAATAATTCATAATTTATTGGTTTTAACATCTAATCTTACCTAATTCAAGATCTATGTCATCAATGGACATCCCGTTGAACTGTCCTATTGTTCCCTTGTTGAAGGCTGTCAGAAGACGTCCCATCCTAGCCACTTCAATTATCTCTTGAGGGAGACGATAGAAAGACCTGTGTATATTTATGTCATGTCCCATAAAACCTGCCAACACTTCCAAATCGTGTTTGCTGAGATTCAAAATCTGTACCACTGTGGCAACATGCTTTCTCAATTTAGTGCTTGTAACACTTTCTGGGCATTCCAGCCTTGCTTCTTGTGCATATTGTCTTAAAACATCCGCACTTCTAAGGGGAAACAGCGAACTACAATTTGCTCTTGCAAAAATATATGCATTTCCTTGATCTACACCTGCATCTACTCTGTATCTAAGTAAAAGATCAATGCTCTTTTCTATGTCCTGAGTAAGGAGAACTGCGACAGTACGATCCCTTTTCCCACGAATTTCCACTCTTGACAGTGTAGTCAGAAGGACTTTTTCTGTTTCACTTAGCGATTCTTCTACTTCTTTAGGTGCCTGCTCTGATTTATTTCTTCTGTTTTCATACTGCACTACTTTCATTCTTTCGGTTTCTCCGCCACGCCGTCTATTGAACATAACAAGTTTTGCAAGTGTCACTTTATTGAGAAGCTCCCAGTTACCTTTGGAAAATCCCTCTTCCAAATTTTCTGTCAATGATTCTGAGGTTCTCTGAAGGTATGTCTGGAGCTTTGAAATGTCTTCAGACAGAGGCAGCATCTTCTTCTTGTTTCTCTTGTTGTCAGTAAGTGTATGGAGGGCACTGAAAGAAATTTCATTCGTCCATTCCTCTTCACAAACATTTATGAAATCAATGGCTTTTTCCTTTTGTACAGAATCACTTGCTATCATTGATTCTGTTCTTAGTATTCTTGCTGCCTTCTTTAGGAGATGACCAAGCTTCAATGCTAGGGATGGATTTGTGTATTTGTTTGTTTTATCATCATACTGACATAGTGCTTTTGTAACTGTAATCACAAGAGGAAATCTTCTTGCATCAATAATGTCACTTAATCTTATTATCTTATTGTCAAACATCCTAGCTTTTACAAGGAATCTTCCCAGTTCTCTCATTTTTTGACTTATGTGGTTGTGAAGATGCATCTGACTGCCATGCTTCTTGTATAATTTCTCTCCTACCTTTAATATGATAGGGTCATTTTTCACTGCTATAGACACTTCATCTCCTGACATCCGACTAATTACATCCTCCTTCAGGCCTTGACTAACTTCAACCGAAGAAGGCAGTAACAATCTGGCTTCTGCCTGTACATTTCTTCCCTTCTTGTGGTTTTCATTGAAACGACAAGTTTGCTTGTGTCTCCATAAACTCCACTTTAAAAAAAAGCCCAAGCAAAACTCACATGGAAGATAATCATGGGCTGATGTTGGTTCAGAGCTTCTTATAATTGTAATAAGAACACCTTCACCTTTTCTTAACACGTTGGTGTTGTGTTTATAGTCGCCGGCATTTCTTAGTTTTTCCCACGCAAGATTTCTCTCTTTTGATCCTGACGGGTAACTTAATACCCTTTGAATTTCACTTTCTTTTGAATGTATAGAAGAAAGATAGTGTTTTCTAATATTAGTAGAACTATTATCATCACAAAAAAGACAAAAGTGGATTTTATCCCATTTCCTTTTTTCTCCATAATTCCTGCTCTGTTGCACTTCTAAAGCATTTGTTCTATCTGAAGATTTTGTAACATCCTCATCCAAGGATGTTACTTTATCAACCTGGATTTTTGGTCTTTTTCTATGGACAGGTTTTGTTGTGACTTTTCGTTTTACAGTAAGAGCTGGAAATATTTCTATAATCTCTGATGTATCCGAGTCTGAACTACAAGAATCTTTTAAAATGTAGTTTGGATCATGCAGGGAATCATCATAACCTTCAGTAATTGAAACATCAGAGTCATAACCATCTCTATACCAAGCAGTTTCTCGACGGATGAACTCTGAAAGTTTAAAAAAAATCACATCATTTTCATGGTACTTCACTTTTTTTTGGAAGTTATCTTTTTGTTCCTCCTTGGACCTTGGGTTGTTTGCTAGACAGGGTTACTGTTCTACACTTATCATTTTATTAAAGAATACTATCTGAATTTGTGTCCAAAATCAGGCAAAAAGGGCTAACTGTGCTGAAATCAATCGAAACTGGACCAAAATATGGAAGTGCGCAAGTTAGTATGCTGATGCATGTATTTGTTAAGTTTCATCACTGCAGTAGTAATACTTTTTGAGTTTACGCGCGACACAATCCAAAATAAGGCAAAAAAGGGTGATAACTCTGCTGAAATCAATCGAAACTGGACCAAAATATGGAGGTGCGCAAGTTCATATGCTATTTTATGTATTTGTAAAGTTTCTTTACTCTAGCAGCAATAATTTTTGAGTTATGCACAACACAAGTCCAAATAAGGCAAATTATGGATGTGCGCAAGTTTGTATGCTGATGAATGTATTTGTAAAGTTTCATCACAGTAGTAGTAATACTTTTTGACTTACGCGCGTCACAAAAATATGACGGACGAGACGGATGGACAGACGGGAAGTAGGTTAATGTCCAAAGAATACTTATGGAATTGGCAACATAAACCAAAAATGTCTGTGCGGACGGACCGACAAGGGTAAATCTATACATCCCCCCCCCTTTTTAAAGGGGGGCATAAAAAGTTTAAATAAATCCCATAGCTGCACAAGATTTTTCTTTCTATATATGTTAAACAAGAGGGCCATGGATGATGGCCCTGGTACGCTCCCCTGAGTATATTGCGCCAAACAGTTTTACCTTTGGATTTCGCCCAAAACCAAAATCATCTGAGGACTTATAGTTTTATTTAAATATATAGTTTTAAATATATCAGTCCTTGCCTTAGTTTTTCTATGGGCAAATGTCTTACAAAAACTACTTGCCCGAATAGATTTCAACAAGCCAAAAATATGAACATGTAATAGGGTACTGTACTTCTTGAAAATTGACAATGATTAAATCGAACTACCAAAACAATCTTCAGTTGTTTTTTATTCCCTGAATGACAGAAGCTAGACCATACCTGCAATAAAGGTGCTTTACGAGATTTCACTTTGAAAATAATTCCTAAATCCCTTTTTCAAAGCACTTTTTGTATAAATTTGCTTTCTGACCTGCGGACATAGTAGGTCTAGATCTATAATACATGATCATCAGTCTAACACATGTCTAATAGCATATACACGTACATGTAGTTTCTAATATGCCTATTTGTGAAAAATAGTCTACCAGATTTTCAGCGCTAACCGATTAAGTTAAAATACTATGTAATATAAATACAACCAGACTACTAATTTGGCAGTGTTCTTGGGAGGTTTGATCATGTGACACTTTTTCTAGGGTTTAAACTAGTGACCTACTATTTAATCCCACATGAACTGCTTTTGAACTTTACCTAGATTTTGTCAAGAACAACATTTGGAACAAGTTTGATGAAGTTTGGCACAAAAAAATGTGGCCTCTAGTGCATTCAAAAGGTTTTTCTATGACTTGACCTAGTGACCTACTTTTTGGCCCTACATGACCCACTTTTGAACTTGAACAAGATTTTGTCAAGAACAACATTTGGAGCAAGTTTGGTGAAGATTGACCCAGCATGGTCACAATGGCTCACCATGAGCACTTCGCGCTCAGGTGAGCTAAAAATCCAAATTTCTGTTCTTTCTTCAGCTTTTATTCCAAATCACATGACTCCTTCAAATATAGATGGTTCATATCTTAAAGTTTTAAAAATATTCTTTAGATTGTGAAGGATGAGCTAGCTGCTTATCCCTATTTATTTCCATGCAAATTTGAAGAAAAAACAAGCACAGTCGTCATGGGTGACAAATGCCCCCAAAGTGTTTGACACTGTAAACCTTTTTTCTACAAATTAAGTCAAAGGTCAATTCCTAAGACCTGAAAGTAAACTGCGACACTCTGCCATCCAAAATTTAATCACACTCCAAATTTGCAATCCCTAGCTGATAAGCTATAGCAGTCTTCGAGATATGCTCCAGACAAACTTTTTCTGCAAAATTATGTCAAAGGTCAAGGTCACAGTGAGCTGAAAAAAGTATGTGGCACTCAGACATCCCAAGATGTACTCACACACCAAATTTTGTATCCCTAGCTGATAAGGTAAAGGAGACATGCACCAGACAAGCTTTTTCTACAATAGAGGTCAAAGGTCAATGTCACTGTGTCCTGAAAGTAGTATGCGACATTTCAACATACTTAGATGAACTCAAACACCAAATTTGCTATCCCTTGCTGATAAGATATAGGAGATATGCTCCGGACAAGTTTTTTGTACAATTGAGGTCAAAGGTCAAGGTCGCAGTAACCTGAAAGTAGTAAGTGAAACTATAATACTAAGATGAGCTGACACACCAAATTTGCTATTCCTAGCTGATATGATATAGAAGATATGCTGCAGACAAGCTTGTTGTACAATTGAGGTTAAAGGTCAAGGTGACCTGAAAGTAGTATGCAATACTCCAGCATACTAAGATGAGCTTACAAACTAAAATAGCTATCCCTAGCTGATAAGATATAGGAGATATGCTGCAGACAAGCTTTTTGTACAATTGAGGTCAAAGGTCAAGGTGACCTAAAAGTAGTATGTGACACACCGTCATCATAAGATGAAGTCACACACCAAATTTGGTATTCCTAGCTGATAAGATATATATGTTCCGGACAAGCTTTTCCTACAATTGAAGTCAAAGGTCATGGTCACAGTGACCTGAAAGTAGTATGCGACACTCTGCCATCCCAAGATATACTCCCACACCAAATTTGGTTTCCCTAACTGATGTGGTAAAGGAAATATGCTCCGAACAAGCTTTTTCTACATTTGAGGTCAAAGGTCAAGGTCAGTCTTAATTACTCGAAAATGGTATAGAAAAATAGAATAGCTTTTTCTAATAATTGAGGTCAAAGGTCAAGGTCATAGTGACCTGAACATGGTACGAGACACTCCGGTATCCCAAGATGATAATGGAGGAGTTGGGTTTTACGGCACTGCGACAGAAAAGGTCATAAAGCCGCGATCCCTAGATGATAAAATATAGGAGATATACTCCGGACAGGTTTTTTGTACAATAAGGGTGAAAGGTCCAGGTCACAATGACCTTAAAGTAGTTTGTTACACTCCATTATCCTAAGATGAACTCATAGACCAAATTTGGTATCCCTAGCTGATGTGGTAAAGGAAATATACTCCGGACAAGCTTTTTCTACAATTGAGGTCAAAGGTCAAGGTAACAATGACCTGAACATGGTACGCAACACTCCGGCATCCCATGTTGTATCCACACACTAAATTTGGTATCTCTAGCTGATAAGGTACAGGAGATATGCTCCAGACAAGCTTTTTCTACAATTGAGGTCAAAGGTCAAGGTCAAAGTGACCTGAACATAGTACATGACACCTCATTATCCCAAGATGTACTCACACACCAAATTTGGTATCCCTAGGTTTTAAGGTATAGGAGATATGCTCCGAACAAGCTTTTTGTACAATTAGGGTCGAGGTCACAGTGACCTGAAAGTAGTTTAAGACACTCAGTCATCCTAAGATGAACTCACACACCAAATTTGGTATCCCTAGCTGATGTGGTAAAGGATATATACTCCGGGCAAGCTTTTTCTACAATTAAGGTCAAAGGTCAAGGTCACAATGACCTGAACATGGTATGCGACACTCCGGCATCCCAAGATGTATCTACACACTAAATTTGGTATCCCAAGCTGATAAGGTATAGGAGATAAGCTCCGGACAAGCTTTTTCTACAATTGAGGTCAAAGGTCAAGATCAAGCTTTTTGTACAATGATGGTCAAAGGTTAAGGTCAAGGTCACAGTGACCTGAAAATAGTATGTGACACTCCGCCATCCCAAGATATACTCACACACCAAATTTGGTATCCCTAGCTGATGTGGTAAAGGAAATATACTCTGGACAAGCTTTTTCTATTATTGAGGTCAAAGGTCAAGGTCAAGGTCACAATGACCTGAAAATGGTATGCGACACTCCCGCATCCCAAGATGTATATACATACCAAGTTTTGCATTCCTACCTAAAGTAATATAGGAGAGATGTGCCAGACACGATTTACCGGACTGACAGACGGACTACTATATGCCAACCAAAGCAAGCTTTTGGGGCATAAAAACCCTATGTGTAATAAAGGTGGAGTAATCCAGACAAGAGTTTTAATTAAAATGAACAAAGGGGGATAACTCCAGAACACACAATAATATGAGTTATCTCACCTTCTTGCACAACTACATGTAATTATCATTTAGCAAGCACACACAGGAATCAGTGCACTCCTCCAGAGGAAGTTACCCACACTTAAAGATCCCAAGACATACTGAGGTATTGACCCTAAATGATGACAAACATATACCAAGGTTATTTAGACTGTAACAAAGAGAAATCTGAATGCTCATATAGATCTCACAGGCACTTAACACTTCCTTTTAAACCCACCTTACCCACTTTAAAACTAATTCAAAGCAGAACCTACCAGTCATGTGTTCAGAACGGTCTATTATCTGGGGCTCTGGACTTGCTCTTACACTATAACCATGGTGTTCAGCACTGGGTGGGGATATTGCCACAGCCTCCTCATGCATTGTGTCTTAAAAGGAAGAAAAAGATATCAATGTTATTTAGAATGTAATAAAGAGAAATCTGAATACCCATATAGATCTCACCTTAAAACTTATTTGAAGCAAGAAATCAGATGTTTTGCTATACAAGTTTGTTGTTTTGATTAACCAGAATCGGGTGTTCCTCGGAACACGTGTGTCACCTGCCGAAATCTGCCGTAAACAAGCTTTTACCATAAATGAAAAGGTGAATATCTCTCACAGTACTGATGCAAGAGTTATGAACCCTGTGCAAAACACTTCCACTGATCAAACTTTTTTCATAAATTAAGTACAACTGAAGTTATCTGACAAAACAGAAAATTTGGAAAAGGGGGATAACTCTCACAGTACTGAGCAAGAGTTATGAACCTTGCCCAAGACAATTTAACTCATCAAGGTCTTTACATAATTTAAATTTCATCTCAAAAGCTTCAGTATAACTGAAGTTATCTGCTGGAAAAGAAAATGTGGAAAAGGGGAATAACTCTAACAATATTGATGGAAGAGTTGTGAACCTTGTGCAAGACAATTCCATTCATCAAGCTATTTCCATAAATGAAATTTCATTTCGAAAGTTTCAGTATAGCTGAAGTTATCTGCAGGAGAAAAAAAAATGAAAAGGGGGATAACTCTCACAGTATTAATGTAAGAGTTATGAACCTTAATGAAGACACTTCAGCTCACCAACCTCTTTCAATAAATGATATTTCATCTCAATAGCTTTAGTATAACTTAAGTTATCTGCTGGAAAAGAAAATGTGGAAAAGGAAGATAACTCTCACAGTATTAGTGCAAGAGTTATGAACCTTGTGCAAAACACTTCCACTCATCAAGTTCATATCATGTGAAAAGCATTAGTAGAACAGGAGTTATAGCCAAAAATAAAAGTGTGACGGAAAAAGTGTGACGGACAGACAAACAGACAGACGGACGGACGCCGGAAAAGTGATCCCTAAGTGTCACCTCTGCAAAGCAGGTGACACAAAAACAATCAGAAGGATTTATATTTTGTAAATTTGGAACTTTACTCCTAGTAATTAAATTGAATTTTATTTAAATCAAAATTAAAATCTATAAAACCATTTTTTTTAATATAAGAGTGTATTTTGTAGCATTTATGCAAAGATAAAACTAATTTCATCCATAAAGTATCATTATTTACTAACAGGTTGGACTTATCAGTGATTTATATGTTAAGAGTAAAGTATTACCTGAGGGGACAGACATTACGGGGACGGACATTACACATAACTTTTGTTTTTTTGTGAATAACAACACAATTTGAAAAGGATATTTAAAATATGCGTATTTATTGATGATATGCTATCTCTGGGCCTAATATAAAGGAACTTACACATCAGTTTGATGGTTGGAAAAAAATTTAGGAGGGGGTACGGACATTAGTCACATTACACATTTTTTTACGCTAAGCCGCATCAGGAGACAAAATTTTGAATAAAACAAATATTGCATGTTTTTATCTGGAAATGTTCTCTATATCTTTGATATGGTTTGTTTCACATTGGAAAAAACATTTTAAGTGTCTGCTTTAATTCTTTTGGTAAAGATATTTTACAAAAATATAATATAGGGGTCATCAGTTTTTACAAGCATTACATCGGGTCCTTTTTAACTATCAGACGCCTTCCAATTTATTTATTTTTTGTGTGTGTGTAGATTTTTATGATAGGTTGTGTACCTAGTAAGTCACAATACAATTTGTTGAAAAAAAACTAGCTAACAACAGGCCTTTTTCCATGCATTGAACATTGAATTTAGACAAGTAAAATGTATCAGTACCAAAATTTCTTCCCAAAATATTTGATTTTTCATGCGAAAAAATTCCCAAATCAGACAAGGCAATTTTTCCCAAAATGGCCAGAATAAGGCCTGGTATTGTATACCAAATTAAATTCTCCATATGATGAAACTGTTCTTCAAGCTATCTTTATTCTGTTTAGAAAGGCAATAAATGAAAAAGTGTGAAAAAATTAGATGCTAATTCATTACAGGCAAAAAAGGCACTTTTTGGACCACATGAATTGAAATAATTTTATAATTCAATGTCTATTCTAGGGCGAAACAGACGAGCTAAAAATGACTAAGTTCAAATGGCTGTAATTTAGTGAAAAATTAAAGCAGATCTAAATCCTGATCACATGCACATCTATGGTTTATGTGGAAACACTGTACCAACTTATAAGATTGTAGCTTTAAAACTGTAGGACTAGTTAGTCAGACAAAGTATGTACTGTATATTGGACGGACGAACGGAATAACAGACTCACGGACAGACAGGGGTAAAACAGTATGCCCCCCCACCTGACTGATTGCCGTGGGGGCATAAAAATACAGAAATCAATTAGCAAGCACACACAGGAATCAGTGCACTCCTCCAGAGGAAGTTACCCACACTTAAAGATCCCAAGACATACTGAGGTATTGACCCTAAATGATGACAAACAGCTATTTAAGAACCTACCAAGGTGCATACATAGCAAGACAATTGCTTAAGTACTTAACAAATGAACCTACCTGTCATAGTCGCATTATTGGAGGTAGGATTTAACTAGAACTGTCACTGTTTATGACAAATCCCCCCCCCCACCCCACAATAGCAATTTAATAGTTAAAGTATGAGCATAAAAGGCCAGAGGTCAAGGTCAAAGAGACCTGAAAATTGCATCTTGCACATCTACTCCAAATTGACATTTATGCCCAGCATCAACTGACTGAGGTTGAAACTGAAGGTGATTATACCCCCCCCCCCCACTAGCACATTTAGAGATGGGGTTATAGAAATAAATCTGATGTTGACCTAATATGAGAATGGACTGCCACATATCTACATCACATCTCTGTCTATCTATGTCTGCTCTGGACAAAACTTCATTTATCAAAATTAAGAAAAGGGAGATAATTCATGAATGAAGAATCAAATTAAAACCTTAATTGCAGGAGCACAATTTCATATGGTGTTCAACAATACTACACAATTTAAAAGAAATTATGTTGAGGGCATGGCAGAATAAAGCCTCAGACAATATTTGATTTGTTAAAAAGTGCAAAAATGGAGATAATTCAAGAAGGAAGTTACCAATCAAAACTGCAATCATATGTGAACAAATTGAGTGGGTGCTAAAAAATACTGCAAAATATTAAAAAATTCTGTTGAGGCATTACAGAGTAAAGCTCAGGACTAAAGTTCATATATTAAAATTACGAAAAGGGAGATAATTCATAAAGAAATGACAAATCAAATCTGCAATCGCAGGTGCAAAACTTAAGATGGTGATCAACAATACTGCATAATTTTAAAATGTCCTGTTTAAGGATTGCAGAGTAAGCTCCGGACAACTAAATTTCATATATCAAAATTACAAAAAGGGAGATAATTCAAGAACCAAATGACGAATCAAAACTCCAATCGCAGGTGCACAACTTCAGATGGTGATCAACAATACTGCATAATTTTAAAATGTTCTGTTTAAGGATGGCAGAGTAAAGCTCCGGACAAAATTTATCTATTAAAATTACAAAAGGGGAGATAATTCAAGAACGAAATGATCAATCGGATCCATAATCGCAGACTTCGCAGATGCACAACTTCAGATGGTGAACAACAATACTGCATTAATTTAAAAAAAGTTTCGTTGAAGGACAACTGAGTGAAGTTCATGACAAAATTCATCTTTTAAAATTACAAAAGGGGAGATAATTCAAGAACGAAATGACAAATCAAATCCATAATTGCAGGTGCAAAACTTCAGATGGTGAACAACAATACTGCATAATTTAACACTTTACCTAATAGCCTGTTTCTAGTTATGAAGATAGGTGGCCACTTAAAGCAGGTTGAAAGTAAAGCAGAATGCGCCTTAAGGCACATTCTGCTTTACTTTCAGCCTGCTTTAAGCTACCACCTGCTAGGATATAGAAAAATTTCTTATGGTATATGTTCATGACTGTATAAATTTGAACTATTTTCTTCAGTTGAAGAAAAAATAAAACACGCTAAAAGCCGCTTCTATGAGGTAAAGGGTTAAAAAAGTTTCGTTGAAGGACGGCTGAGTAAAGCTCCGGACAAAATTCCGTCTACAGGCTGACGGACGGACATTCTTACGAGTTGGTATTTATATGGCTATTTCCTTTGATCTTCCTTTTAAGTCGCTAGCCACATAAAAGCATTTCAAATTTGCTGTATCTCAAAAACGGAATGAGCTAGAACTTAAAACTAACCCTTATCCTAACCCTACGAATGGCCAGGTTAATGTCACAAGAAATGGCCAGGTTAATGTTTTAGTTTGAGCCACATAACTTTTTAGCCACTTATTTACCCTCTCGTGTGAGCGGACAGACAGACGGACGGAGTGATTCCAGTATACCCCCCTACACTTCGTTGTGGGGGTATAATTATTTTATGGGCGGGGTTACAATTCGGAGTGGCGGAGATATGATAGAGATTGCCTAATTTAGAGTTGCTTTTACAAATTGTCAGTGATTTGAAAATCGCTTTGATCTTAAGAAATGGCGAAGTCAGCATTGCAGGGGGACTTCTACGCTCACTACGCCCACTAGGGTGATCTCTGAATTAATCAATGACCTACATATGTTTGGTAATCCTAGATAAAATAGTATAAGAGATATGCTGCAGACAAGGTTTTTCAATAAATCAATGTCAAAGGTCAAGGTCAAAGTTAGCTGAAAGTGGTATGGGACACTCGGCAATCCCAAGATGTATCTATAATACACAAGGTTTAGGAATCCTAGATGGCTTAGAACAGGAGTTACAATAACCAAGGTCAGAGGTCAAGGTCAAAGTGTCTTGACTTCTACTACTCCTGATTAAGATTTATCCCAAGTATCAAGTGAATCAGGTTGAAACTGAAGGAGGAGTTCGCCACACATGAGTAGTAGAGAGACCAGCAATTTCAAGGACCAAGGTCAAGGTCACAGAGACATGAAATATGTGTCTTGCACATCTACTACTCCTGATTAAAATTTATCCCAAGCAATACGATATATGTATTACGATACAATAAAAACAATATGTGATACGTATTGCTGATACAATAGAATTAGAGTTTAACATTGGGATGCATCTTAAAAAAAAGTTTCATGAATACTTACTGCTATATGTAAGCACAAATTTTACACTTACATCTGATGGTTTCGTCTCTCACTGGAGACATCCTCAGAACTGCCTAACTGCGTGCTCCGACGTCATGATTGAAACGAAGAGGCCCACCACCTTACGACCAGGTTTTCACCACATCTACAGAAAGTGGCGGAAATCGTCGAGCATGACATCAGAGCGCCAGTTAGGATGTCTCCAGTGAGAGATGACACCGTCAAATGTAAGTGTAAAATTTGTGATGTAATTAGAAGAAATGATACTCAAAATTTGCTATTTTCTTGTTCCCTTGTGTAGAAAAAATGATAGAACTAACAAATGTATTTGTGGTGTAATGGGTAAAGTTAATGAGCTAGAAGAAGATGATACATGTATAGGCTTGATTATATTAATCTTTAACCCATTTTATACTGGACACAATTTAAGTTTACCAGTATGTATATTTTGAAATTAGTGCAAGTAACTGTATTGTACTGAACCTATGAAACTGATAAATGTATTGTATTGAAACCATAAAAACCGATACAAACCAATTAACCAGTATATTGATCCAGCCCTAATCCCAAGACTTAGTATCAAGAGAATCAGGTTGAAACTGAAGGAGGAGTTCTCCGCACAAGATTTTGCAGACAGACCAACTTCCGACAGGCTGATTCCAGTACCCCCCTCAAACTTTGTTTATGGTGCCGTGGTTTAATAAATTTGTGGACAGACAGGCTGGGGTATAAAAATTACTGTTGAAATGTCAAAAGTGGATGAATTCAAAACACTGTTACAGTTGCATTCATTGTTTTAGACTTACCAATGTCACTAGAGTCATTGTCAGAAGGTTCATAGTCTGGATCTTCTTCCCTATCCACATCTTCCCAATCAATATCATTATCACAACCAGCAAGAGAATTCTGAACACTCCCTCTACTGTCTTCATCCTCATCATTATCAAAATCAGATTCATAGTCTTGATTCTTCTCTTCAGTTTCTTTTACCAGACCTCGACTTTGAACACGGCTATCCATCTGAAAAACATTACTGGTTTCTTCCTCTTCATTTATCTGTTCTGGTATCATGTCATCTTTAACATTACACACAGTGAATTCTGTGTATGATGATGACTCACTACTTGCACTGAAAGTATGAGATCTGTTCTTACTGACATTAACATTCACTGGTAATTCAGTTTCCCCTTGAGACAGTTTTTCAAATTCTTCCTGTACCTCTTCAACATCAACTTTATCTTGTGAAATATTTTCAGTGAGAACAATATCTGGTTCTAAAACTTCACTTGTTACAGATTGTTGTGCACTATTTGTGAGAGTTACATCAGTATCTCTTTGTGAGTTAGTGTCTGAAACAACATTAGTTTTACCTGAAACCTCAACAGCCAAATCTCTAGATTTAATACCAGATGATGAAACCACACCCTGAGTCCATCCAGATTTGTCGGATGGTTGTAATGAGTCATAATTCATAGAACCAGTTAAGATATTTGGACCAGAAATAGTTGATGGTTTATGGTCATCCTTTGAACCACTTATTAACACAAATACTTCAGTCTCTATATGTCTACTGGAATCTCGCTGTTCTTTGATATCATTTTGCGTGTAATCGGTAATTATTGGCACATTCTCTTTCTCGGTGGACTGTTTTGGTTTGAGAGCCACAGGGGGTGGGGTCCAAGGGGAAATTGCATCTGCCTCAACTTTTCTTGGTGATACAACTGGGCTTGTTGCTGAGGCTGACCTGGGTGATCTTGAAGAAATTTGAATATCTTTTGGTCTTGTTGATATTGTAGGTTCTTGTTTCCTTGATGATGCAACAGGGCCAATAGACTTTGTTGACAACTTAGGCTCCAGTTGTACTGGAGATACTCTTGTCTCTGTCTGACGAGGGGATTGCAAAGGACTTGGGGATTTTGGTAACATTGGTGAAATTTGTTGTGATGTTTCAGTTTTGGTTGATTTCAAGGGGGCTTTTGAGAACACTGCATATGACTTTGGAGCTGTTGAGGTACTTATGGGTTGCTTCACTTGTGATGTAGAGTTATTCTCAATAACATCTGAAATAGAAACAGATAAACACCTTCAACACCGAGTATTTCTCTGTTTAAACCTTACAATGTTTGATTTTCAAATGAACGCTTCAGTTTTCTAATAAAGCCAAGTTTACATTGAGTCTTGAGGGATTTGTCCAAAAATATATACAGTAACACCTCTCTATTTAGAACAATAAATTACATTGATTATTTGGTGTTTCAGACAGGACGGGGCCATTTTTTACCTTAGGGGCATCGTTTGAACAAGCTTGACAGAGAACCTGTAGATGATGCTATGTGCTAAATATCTAAGCTCTGTGTACTAGGGTTTCAGACAAGAAGATTTTTGATGTTTTCATTGAAAAAATCTAATTTTAGCTCCTGTGTCATAGATATGGTATGGACCGAAACCATTTCAACACTTTTTATAAAGGATATAGATCTAGAAGTGTCACCATGCCAAACATAAAGGTCTGGCCATAATAGTTTCAGAGCAGAAGATGTTTGAAAATTTCACTATATAACTTTATGTAAAACTGTGACCCCCAGGGCAGGGCCAATTTTGACCCAAGGGGCATAATTTGAACATTCTCAGTAACTGTTCACTAGATGATACTATATACCAAATATCATAGGTCTAAGAACTTTCAGTTTTGGATAAGAAGATTTTTTAAGATTTTTCTATTTAATCCTATGTAAAACTTGTGAACCCAGGGTGGTGGCAATTTTGACCTCATGGGCAAAACTTGAACAATCTTTGTAGAGGTCCATTAGATGCTGCTACATACCAAATATCACAGCTCTTAGCCTTTCGATTTGGAAAAGAAGATTTTTTAAGTTTTCACTAAATGATCCTATGTAAAACTTGTGACCCCCGGGGCAAAATTTGAACAATCTATGTAGAGGTTCCCTAGATGATGCTTCATACCAAATATCACAGCTCTAAGCCTTTCGGTTTTGTCGGAGAAGATTTTTTAAGTTTCTGGTATATAATCCTATGCAAAACTGATGACCCTTGGGGCGGGGCCAATATTGACCCTAGGGGCATGATTGGAATAATCTTGATAAAGGACCTATAGAAGATGCTATGTGTCAAATATCTAAGCTGATCAGGCCCTTGTAGTTTTTGACAAGAAGATTTTTTAAGATTTACTTATTTTTTCACTTTGGTTGCCATAGCAACCACAGTTCTGCATTGTTTTCAATTCCTTGAACAAATTTGAAAGAGCTTGACCCAAGGAACATTCGTGTAAAGTTTGGTTGAAATCTGTCAAGCGGCTTAGGAGGAGATGTCATTTTAAGCAAAAGTTAAATGATGACGCACACCACACGACGGACACAGGGCCATCACAATAGCTCACCTTGAGCCTTTGGCTCAGGTGAGCTAAAAATGCGCTAAAAATCGCTTCTATATCGCTTCATTTTTTCGTATCGGAATACATATCGTATCATAAGTGTCTGGGCAATACCAAGCCCTTAAATTAATACTGCTAAATAAATGCTTTAGATACTTGATGGCGTCAAACGCGGCGGCTGGCCTTAATATACACTGTTTGCAATGCAATAAGGCAGGTTTTGTCATGGCACGGCTCAATTAAATTTTGTAGACAAAAGAGTGAAAACTTTGTTGCCTGTAGCATGTTCACATGGTTTTCCTATGATCTAACATATTGACATACATTTTGACCCCACATGACCCATGTTTGATACTGACCTAGATATTGTCAAGAACAACATTTGGAGCAAGTTTGATGAAGATTAACTAAAACTTGTGGCCTCCAGTGCATTCACCAGGTTTTACTAGGATTTGACCTAGTGACCTACTTTTTGACCCCATACGATCCGTGTTCAAACTTATCCTAGATTTTGTCAAAAACAACATTTGGCGCAAGTTTGACTAAAAATTACATGGCCTCTAGAGTACTCACAAGGTTTTTCTAGGATTTCACCTTGTATCCTACTTTTTTGACCCAAAATGACCCATGTACCAACATGACCTAGATTTTGCCAAAAACAACATTTGGAGCAAGTTTGATAAAGATTGACTCAAAAGCATGGCTCATGTGAGCTAAAAATTAAGGTACAAACAAGTAATAGAACAAGTCATGAATGATAACCCTAATATACCTGAGCCTAGGCCTTTTGGTATAAACTATAAACCCTTTTTACTTTTATTTAAGCTTTGTTTGATTTTGACTTTTATGGAAATTCAGGCCTGTGCTCAAGTAAACTTAACAAAAAGAACATCAACATAGGTACCTGCAGCCAATTTCCTTTTCTGAAAAAAAATTCATAAGACTATGTAAACTTGGTGGCAGACAATTGACAAGTACTGTTGCACTGGTGAAAGCTCCCCGAACTGGGCATAGTCACAGGATGAGTGGGGGGGGGGGGGAGGGGGGGGGGGCTGGGTTCGCTTCCCTGAGTATATTTAACCAAATAATTTTACTAAACCAGTATTAACTATGTAGACACTAGAGTGTCAACAGTGGCTTCTAGTGCGTTCACAGGGTTTTTCTATTATCTGACCTAGTGACCTATTTTTTGACCCCAACATGACCCATTTTCACACCTGATATAGATTTTGTCAACTACAATATTTGGGAGCAAGTTTGACGAATTTTTAATTCAATCTGTGGCCTCTGATGCGTTCACAAGGTTTTTCTAGGATTTAACCTAGTGAACTACTTTTTATCCCCACATGATCCATGTTCAAACTTTACCTAGATTTTGCCAACAACAACATTACGAACAAGTTTGATGAAGATTGGCCTGAAATTGTGGCCTCTGGTGTTTTCAAAGGTTTTACTAGGATTTGACCTAGTGAAGACCTACTTTTTGACCAGACATGACCCATTTTCAAACTTGACCTAGATTTTGTCAAGAGCAACATTTGGAGCAAGTTTGATTAAATTGACCTAAAATTGTGGCCTCTAGTGTGTTCGCAAGGTTTTTCCATGATGGCTAGTGACCTATTTTTTGAACGGACATGACCGATTTTCAAACTTGTACTAGATTATGTCAAGAACAACATTTGAAGCAAGTTTGATAAAGATTGACCAAGATCTGTGGCCTCTAGTGAGGTCGCAAGGTTTTTCTATGATTTGACCTAGTGGCCTACTTTTTGACCTAACATGACATATTTTCGAACTTGACCTAGATTTTGTCAAGAAAAACATTTGGAGCAAAGTTTGATGAAGACTGATCCAAATCTGTGGCCTTTTGTGTATTGGCAAGGTTTTTCTAGGATTTGACCTAGTGACCTACTTTTTGACCAGATATGACCCATTTTCGAACTTGACCTAGATTTTGTCAAGAACAACAGTTGGAGCAAGTTTGATTAAATTGACCCAAAATTGTGGCCTCTAGTGTGTTCGCAAGCAAAAGTTTACGGGCGCCGCACGACGCTGCCAGACACAGTACGGTCACAATAGCTCACCATGAGCACTCCGTGCTCAGGTGAGCTAAAAATATGATATGCAGAGTAATGGTTCTTGCACACCGCACCACCGAGATATATGAAGTTTCAAGATGATAGCTGTAATAGTGTAAAAGTTATGCTCCAGGCAAATATAAAATTTAACAAAAGGCAATATCTTTTATAATTATGATGTTCAGAGTAATGGTTATTGTACACTGCACTTCTCTTCAGTGAGATATATTTAGTTATGAAGTTTCAAGCTGCAATAGTGTAAGAGTTATGTTCTGGACAAAATTGAAATATGAAATTTAACAAAGGGCAATAACTCTAAAATCATGACATGCAGAGTAATGGTTCTTGCACATTGCACTTCTCCTCAGTGAGATATATAGTTATGAAGTTTCATGATGATAGCTGCAATAGTGTAAGAGTTATGCTTTGCACAAAAATGAAGTATGAAATTTAACAAAGGGCAATAACTAAAAAATTATGAAGTGTAGAGTAATGGTTCTTGTACACTGCACTTCTCCTTAATGAGGTCTATTCACCTTTTATGTTTCAAGATGATAGCTGTAATAGTATAAGATTTATGCTCCAGAACAAAAAATACGACAGACGGACGGAAACAGCGGCAACTATATGCTCCCCCCCCCACCTCCCTTTGGGGGGAGCATAAAAATACCCCACTCTAGGACTTAAAGATGGCAGTTAGTATGTGTAAGCTTTCAGGAGAGTATGCAGCAAATGATATTACCTTTTGTCTCCACACATACGGCCCTGGACCGTAATTGTACCTAATTTCATCCCCAGGCTCTATATCCTTTAGGGCGTAAAACCAAATAGCTGGTAACAGTGGTTGTTCCAAAATTAGTTTGGGCTTGCAGTTTGGGGAATAGTGACTATCGTTCATCAGCCTTCCCAGTGTCCCGTCTTCAACAGATGAGTCTATGCTGCAATATAAACATAAGGGAAGTTTCTATGCAGTTGAATAAGAAGAACAAGAGTGACCAACTGGACAAGACAATATGAAAACATAGGAGCTGCCTGATGTTTGCATAGAAGTTTTACCATGCACGACTATAACCATTTATTTCATCACCAGGTTCTATATCTTTCAGGGCAAAAAAACAGATAGCTGGTAACAGTGGTTGGTTCTCCTCCAAAATGAGTTTCGGCTTACAATTTGGTGAAAGATGACTGTCATTCATCAATCTTCCCATCGATCCATCTTCAGCTGATGAGTCTATGCTGTAATATAAACACGACCAGATGGACAAATGCCCCATCAAAGTTTGACGATTTGTAGCCAAAATCAAACTTGATAAATATTTTAATAGTATATGCTTGCATGTCAAAATATAAATTCAATCGGCTTAACTCTTTAAGATTTATTGAATGATGGCCCCTTATTTTGGATGAACTAATGGACATATACACGAGAGCACCGCAAAGTGGCACCAACGCTCGTCTTCCAAGTCTAGAGGTCAAGGTCAAGGTCACCGAGACCTGAAATTTGTGTCTTGCACATCTACTACTTATGATTAACATTTATGCCAAGTATCAAGTGAATGAGATTGAAACTGAAGAAGGAGTTCACCGTACAAGATTTTGCCTGCCAAATTCAAGGCCTAAGGTCAAGGTCACAGAGACCTAAAATTTGTGTTTTGCACATCTACTACTCCTGAGTAACATTTATGCCAAGTATCAAGTGAATCAGGTTGAAAGTGAAGGAGGAGTTTGCCGTACAAGATTTTGCCTGCCAATTTCAAGACCAAAGGTCAAGGTCACAGAGACCTGAAATTTGTGTCTTGCACATCTACTACTCCAAAGTAACATTTACGCCAAGTATCAAATGAATCAGGTTGAAAGTGAAGGAGGAGTTCGCCGTACAAAAATCTTGTAGACAGACCAACCGACTGCCGATCAACCGAGGACAGACCGACCATCCAACAGACAGGCTGATTCCAGTATACCCCCTTCAAACTCCGTTTGTGGTTGTATAATAATACTGAAGTCAGAGTTACAGACCTTGTGCACTGCACTTCAAGTCAATGTGATCTATCTGTGTATGAAGTTTGAAGTCAATAGCTTTTATTCTTTTGAAGTTATTCTCTGGACAAGCCAAATTTGGACAAAAATGACAAAGGGCAATTACTCCAAAAATACTGAAGCCAGAGTTACGGACCTTGTGCACTGCACTTTGGGTCAATGTGATCTATCTTTGTATGAAGTTTGAAGTCAATAGCTTTTATTCTTTTGAAGTTATGCTCCAGACAAGCCAAATTGTGCCAAAAATGACTAAGGGCAATAACTCCAAAAATACTAAAGCCAGAGTTATGGACCTTGTGCACTGCACTTAAGTCAATGTGATCTATCTGTGTATGAAGTTTGAAGTCAATAGCTTTTATACTTTGGAAATTATGCTCCAGACAAGCCGAATTGTGACAAAAATGACAAGCAGGATGGACAGCGTTACAGATGGACAGACAGGGTAACTCCAGTATAACCCACCCTTCCTAAAACTTCATTTGTGGGGATATAAAAATCTGCCATGATATAACTTGCGCTCCTGAATAATAAACAAGTCGACCTTATGATCTCCATTCTGAAGAATTGTTTGGTCACATCAACCAAAAATGTTTGTGCGGACTGACGGACAGACAGACGACGGAAGGACGGACGAACAAGGGTGAATCTATATGCTCCCCCCTTTTTAAAATGGAGGCATAACAATTTCTTACATGTAAACTCTCCTTTTGTGGAAGATCTCGAAGATGTATGTGTCATCCTCGATATTCTCTCCCGCACTCTCTTGTAGAATGCCATCGTACTTTAGCAAACTATCACCTTTCTTAAAGGCTTTGGTTGAAAAAACTCCTCTTCCTGTAAAATAAACTTTGTACATTTAATAACACATTTTTCTCCATTACGAGGGTCTTAATAACTATATCATTTCTTAAATTACTACAATTGAGGTCAAAGGTCAAGGTCACAGTGACCTGAAAGAAGTATGTGACACTCCACCATCCCAAGATATACTCACACACCAACTTTGGTATCCCAAGCTGATGTGGTAAAGGAAATTCACTTTGGACAAGTTTTCCTACATTTGAGGTCAACGATCAAGTTCAAGGTCATAATGACCTGAAAATGGTATGCGACACTCCGACACCCAAAGATGTATCCTCACACCAACTTTGGCATTCCTACCTGAAGTAAAATAGGGAGATATGAACGGACACAATTTACATGGACGGACGAGGCCCGTTCGATTACTATCCTTTTTGTTTACACCGCTATTTTGCTTTCCCAAAACATCTTTCGCCATTTTACCACTATCTATCGTTTTTATGTGTGCAGAGAAATTTGACAGTTTTGCATTGATAAGAGTTTGTTTAACTCTTTGCATGCTGGGTAAATTTGTTGTCTGCAACAACTGTGGTCTGCTACTGTTCTAAAATAAGAATTTTTGAAAATTTCTTTTCAAAATACTGTCAGAGTGACAAACAGTTTGAATCCTAATGAGACCCCGTGTTACGTTGCGTCTCATCAGGATCCAAATAGTTTGCAAAGGTAATCACGATTTCGTCGCTAGCGGGCAAAGAGTTAAAATGCAGAAGTGAGATTCTAATAAAACCTACCGTGAATCGTAGCCGATGGATGTTCACAACCGATATGACCAGAACTTGCAGAATAGGGGTGATTGGACTTGATCCTTATGAAGTGTGAACGTCTGAGTTTGATAGAGATAGAACTCAATGACAAGAATTGAAGTTCAGAACATTCTTGATGTGATACATTATTTAGTATTTCAACATGAATCAACAGTCTGCATGCGCAGAAGACCAGCTGCGAAACTCCAAGATCTGGACTAAACGTACCACCTATGGAATTATGTAGTGTATGGGCTGGTACACGAAATACTGATGTATTAATGACTATGTTATTATCAACTGTTGGTATATGTTTTTAACAGTTAACTTTTCTGCTGATGACATTTTAATAGTTATCAATACTTATAGGAGTGTCAACAAATACCAAAATCACTATTTGGATATTCGTACCATACTATGAGGTATCTGGATAATATTCGGATACTCGCATTGAGCTGAATCTCATCGAAACACCCACAACAATTTAAGAATGCAAAACTATTGATTATTCAAAAGCATCAGCTATTTTGTAAATACAGTAATAAAATTGCCTTTTGGAACCAGAATCGGGTGTTCTACAGAACACATGTGTCACCTGCCGAAACTTTTCATTAATAGCAGACATTAAATTTCTCGCTTTTACTACAGATACTTTCTGCAGCAATTAACTTAATACAAACACATACCAATGACATCATTCACCACCCTTGCTTCAAAATATTTCTTATTATCTTCTGGTTCTAATGTTCCGTCCAGTTTCTTTTTCCTGGAACTCCTCCTCCTCTCCATTTCTAAAAATAAACAAACAAGATGTTTATAAAACATGTTTGCCCCCGCCCCACTCAATGACCTTGACCTTTGCCCTACTGATCACAAAAGAAATAGGGGTTATTTTTATGGTAAACCTCCCTATCACAGGTAGGTATGTCTGACCAAACATATAACTTCTTGATAAGGAGAAATACACGTGCCCAGCATGTTGCTTTTGTTTTCTTAAAGTCCCATGGAAATTATGTAAGAACAGGTGCACACAAAGAGCTACTGTGTCACAGGCTTAGCCCCGCCTACCATGTCAACCTTGGAATGGCCATGACCGTTATAGCTCTAGACGTGATGCATGAACAAGAAAATAATACTGAGTTATGTTCATGTCAAAGTTCACACATTTTAATCCATAATTGGCAAACAAACCCGATTGCCTAATAACTATCACATCAACTAAGCCATATCTACCGCAGTTCGGCCACCAACCTGTACTGCGATTCGTACCAGATAACTAGGTACTTAGGTCCATGTCTCCAAAAAAGTTAAATAATTTCTCAAAGAAAAATAATAAACTTGTTAACTGTAAACAGATTACAATATTCTTTCAGTTACTACTAATCAACCAATAAAACACCGACTTTCGACATAGTCACATGTTTTGCACATGTGATTTAGTGGTGATTTTTTCCAAACAAACATAGCTAACATTATGTTTTAAGCAGGATGTCGGGCCATAAAACTGTGAGAAACATACAGAATCAAAGCAAATATGAGGGAAAATAATACTGTAGAAGCTAGAAAACGCCAAATACATGTATAATAGACATAGATCTATGAAGGAAATAAAATTACTGAATCATATTTTGAAACTGTTCAATTAGCAATGATTTGACCCCATCTTGTAAGCTGGTTAGAAAATCAAGATCACTTCTCAATTTATCGCGAAGCCATTTCACTGGGTTTTTTTTCATTGCTAGCGTAAATTTGTCATTATGGCTCATGTTTTGGATTCAAACAATATTTTCTTATTAAGAATTTAAAAGTTCCCAAAAGTGATCAGAAAAGCAAATTTGCAATTTGAAATTGCATTTTCATTTATAGATTCCCCTATAATTCTTCATCATCACTTTACTGACATTTTACATTAAAAGGAAGCATACATGTATATAGCTTATACTTAGAACACCTTATTAATGAAAGCAAGTTTTAGCATATATATATATATACATTCCAGTGTATTGCGATACGTTTTGTATCGTGACAGCTGTATTGCGATACATATCGTATTGTGAGGTGAGCGTATCATGGCACCCTTACGTGATATATTGGATCTCCACTGTATATAATTTCAATGCTTGAACAAGTGTGAAAAATTACACTTTTCCAGTGTTTTCTCCAGCCCGTGCCCTTGTACTTTTTAGCACACTAAAATCAAGAAGAACACACAAGTTTGCATGCTTACTCACGGTAATGAATGACCATTGTTGTTTTCATTGGGCAATCCAAATTTATAACGGTTACAAAAGGACCTATTTTGGAATTCCGCAAGATTCCTATATATAGCTGCATAAAGTTCTAATAATAAACACAAAAAGAAACTTGAGATTGTTCTTCATTGGTCGTCCACACGCTTGGTGCAATGAAATCTAAGGTTCTAGTATTAACATAATGGGGTAATGTAGGTAAAATCCGGGACCAGTTATAAAATATCGGTATCACATAACAAGAGCCCAGGGGCTCTAAAGGCGCTCACCTGAATACAAAGTTCCAAGATCTAAATATGGCCATTGAAGTTTCTTAAAGCTTTTCTGTGCTTTGACCTACTGACCTCATTTATGACCAGATATGACCTATATTCATGCATGACCTAAATTTCACAAAGGACATGACACTGACAAAATTTTGAACAACTTTTGAAGCCCCAAGCTATATTATGTATCTGACCAAGTTTGGTTACAATTGGGCCAGTGGTTTAAGAGAAGAAGTCGTTTGAAATTGTTGACGGACAGACAGACGGACCACGGACACAGGGGTATCACAAAAGCTCACATTGAGCACAAAGTGCTCAGGTGAGCTAAAAATGAATACATATATATCAAATTCGACCATGTATTTTCCCCAAGATGTTTTAAAAAGGATTGGCTTTCATGGAATAAATGATAAGAAGCTACGTGCCTAAGGATCACACGATAAATATTTGTGTTAAAAAAACTGAAACTAGATGTGTGTCCAATTAACACAGGTGCCCCCCTTGGCAGTGTGTAACCTTGCTAGGTATTCACATAAGCTTGCTCAATTTGAATTACAAAGTTTGGTCAAAATCAGTCTAACGAAACTTTAAGTTATTGACCAAATTGTGTCCAATGGACACAGATGCCCCCCTAATGGCATCTTGACCTTAACCGGAGAACTCTGAAGTACAATTCCAAGCTAGGTCTGCACATAAGCTTACTAAATACAAAGTTTGATCAAAATCAAACTATCCAAATCTTTTACTCAACCAAAAATCTTTTTTTCATATTTTTGGAAAGTGACCTTGACCCGAAAACAAAGAAACAATTCAAAGCTAAGAATTCATGTAAGATTTCAAAATAAGATTTTGTATGATGATAAACATATATGTAAAGTTTTCAATACTGTAGTAGTACAACACAAGTCCAAAATAGGCCGAAAAAAGGGCAATAACTTCGCCAAAATCAGTCAAAACTGGATCAACATATGGAGGTGCACAAGTCTGTTTGATGATGAACATATATGTAAAGTTACATCACTGTAAGAGTAGAACTTTTCGAGTTACGAGCAACACAATACAAAATAGGCCAAAAAAAGGCAATAACTCCACCAAAATTAATCGGAACTGGACCAAAATATGGGGGTGTGCCAGTTTGTATGATGATAAACATATTTGTAAAATTTCATCACTGTAGTAGTACCATTTTTTGAGTTCTGCGCTACACAAGTCCAAAAATGGATGAAAAAGGGCAATAACTCCGCCAAAATCAATCGGAACTGGTCCAAAATATGACGGTGCACAAGTTCATAAGATGATAAACATATTTGTGAAGTTACATCACTGTGGTAGTACAACTTTTTGAGTTATGCATGACATAAGTCCAAAATAGGCCCAAAAAGGGAAATAACTCTGCCAAAATCAATTGGAACTGGCACAAAATATAGAGGTGCCCAAGTTCGTATGATGATTTACATGTCTGTAAAGTTTCATCACTCTAGTAGTAGATTTTTATTTGTTATGCGCGATACAAGTCCAAATAAGCGAGAAAAGAGGCAATAATATGCCGAAAAAGGGCAATAACTCTGCCAAAATCAATCGAAACTGGACCAAAATATGGAGGTGTGCAAGTCCACATGCTGATTATTGTATTTGTAAAGTTTCATCACTTTAGTAGTAGAATTTTTTGAGTTACGTGCGACACAAGTCCAAAACAGTGAGAAAAGGGGCAATAATAGGCCGAAAAAGGGCAATAACTCCACCAAAATCAATCGGAACTGGTCCAAAATATGGAGGTTCCCAAGTTCATATGATGAGTAACATATTTGTAAAATTTCATCACTCTAGTAGTAGAACTTTTTGAGTTATGCGCGACACAAGTCAAAAATAGTGATAAAAGGGGCAATAACTCCGTCAAAATCAATAGAAAATGAAACAAAATATGGAGGTGCGCATGTTCACATGCTGATTATTGTATTTGTAAAGTTTCATCACTCTAGTAGTTGAAATTTTTGAGTTACTCGCGACACAAGTCCAAAACAGTGAGAAAAGGGGCAATAATAGGCCGAAAAAGGGCAATAACTCCGCCAAAATAAATCGAAACTGGTCCAAAATATGGAGGTGCGCAAGTTCATATGATGAGTAACATATTTGTAAAGTCTCATCACTCTAGTAGTAGAACTTTTTGAGTTATGCGCGACACAAGTCCAAAATAGTGATAAAAGGGGCAATAACTCCGTCAAAATAAATCGAAACTTTACCAAAAATAGGAGGTGCACAAGTTCACATGCTGATTAATGTATTTGTAAAGTTTCATCTCTGTAGTAGTAATACTTTTGGAGTTACGCCCGACACAAAAATCCGACGGACGGAAGGACGGACGGACAAGGGTAAATCTATATGCCCCCCCTTTTTAAAAGGGGGGCATAAAAACTACCGAAATTCTGCATTTGGAGCCTTATATTGGCCCGGCAATTGATTGCCCGGGAAAAAATTACAATTGATACCCCTCTAGGCAGCAACTGAAATATACATGTATAGCAGACAGTGCAGTGATCAAGTTGAAAATATTGACTTTCAGGGCTTTTTTCAGCCAATTTTACAGCTGTTACATGTACAAGGCTATATTCCCAATGGCAAAAAGTATGTGTTTTTTTCAATTTGAAGGGAAAAATTCCCAATCAAAAGACCAACATGCAATAAAGAAGTGCAAAGAGTTCATATGTCATCTAATTGACCATTTTTGAGCTCCACAAGGTAACTGTGTATTCTTTGAGTGAAATAGAACACCATATGACGGTGTCAAATTCAAAAAAAGTGTTTCGAAACTTCTAAAAAAAAATCCCAATTTTGTGAAAATTCCCAATTCTATGGTACAGGTCATGTTCCCAAAATACTGAGAAAAAGCCCTGAATTTTATAAACATGCAGGGTTTTCCCCCAGAAAAAATGGAAGGCACTGGGGCAGGGGGACGACACGGTGCAGAAGGGGGTGTTACGCCCTGCCGCGTGTCAATATTTTTAAAGTTTTAATGAATAAATGGTGTTCCCTGAGTGACTTTAAAGCATTATTTCAATGATGTACAGTCGAACTTCGTTATCTCGAAGTCCAGGGGACTGTAATAAATATCAGTGTTTTATTTACCCCTGCATCCTGCGTCCTGGACGCAGAGTCGTCCCCGTGGACGCAAAAAATCGAAAGATGTCCATCCCATGGACGCAGCAATTTTCATGTTGCTGCGTTTTGAAAATCAAGATTTTGTTTAAGATCGCAAATAATAGTTTGGGATCAAAACCCGATTGGATTGCCTGTGGGTTACTCGCAACGTATAAACAGTCTTAATCGGTAATTGGGTCAGGTTACCGGTGCGCGTAATTATTGATTATCGTAAATGTTACATAACGGATACACTTCAACTGTGACGCAACCGGTGCATAACGGATACTCTTCAACTACCGGTGCAATGGTAAATATTACGCTATCATGTTGCCGCAGAATGCGAAAAAGTTATTAAGAAGATAAAAAGACTGCCAGCGGTCTGCCCGTTTGTCAAACAAGATTGATGTTTTGTTTTAACAGATATTATTAACTGGACAAGAATCAATTTTATATTTATAATAGATAAAAGTCGGCTGTGGCAGTTACGGCGGAAGCGATATCAAGGCAACGTACTGCCGACTCTTATGAATTTGAGGGTTCTGACATAAATCGGCTGCAGTTTCAATGCCAGAAAATTCACTAGATGAATGTCGATTAATTTCTAACAGATATTTCAACTTAAATCGTGATACTGTTAGAAAAAAATGATCCCTATTGGACCCAAAATATGTTTGGTCTAACTCAATGAGTTTTCAAACGTTTAAGTCTAAGTAAATTATCAACTGTAGATCTACTGTAATTTACACATCATTTTATACAACCCACCAAATGTGCTGAGTGGGAGGTCAAACTGGACCAAATTTTCATTAAATAAAGATTTGGTCTAATTTTGGAACAGCAGTCATTTACTCTAGCAAAATTTTCATCAAAACTTCTCTTATTGTTCATGATGTTGGGCTTGATTTCTAGATAACGAAACTGGATATTTTATCTGTAAATAGTTAATGATATTTTACAATTCAAAAATGAACAGCGAGTTAGATATAAACTTTCATTTTAATTGATGTTTTTCATTTACATGATGGTACAGTACTGAGTAGCAAATGAAAATTCCCCCAATAGCCAGTTTACACGTAATTTCCCCTCCAATGGGCACTGACCCCCTTCCCACAAAAGTGAAAAAAACCCCACTCAGTTGAAGTGATCAGAAAACAGTTTACAAAGGGAGACTTTATGAGTTAATATGATAAGTAACTAATGAATTGAAATATTGAGACTACATCTTACATGCAGTCTCAATAAATCATTCCACTCACTATTACTAACATTTATGATAGCAGGTGCTACCAGCTATTCTCATTGTTTACATAGTGGCTTTGTTCAACTTAGGGTAGCATTATAAAGAAATAACAGTTTGAAGTTTTGTCGTTATTAATATTTCATTTCAATTTCAAAGTAAATACTAAAAAATATACTGGGATGCACAAAAATTGGTTGGGATGCAAGGTTTCATCTCTTGGTGAGTCCAGGGAAGCACAGTTCTAAAATTGTAGATAAAACACTGAAATATATCGAGATAAGCGAGTTTCGAGATTCGAGAGGTAGAGTGAGATCGACAAATTTACCGGTTACCGATGATGCCCAAGCAGCCATTTGCAATCTACATGTACATGTATAACGGTAACCGTAAGAAACGCTTATACATGAAAAGTATATGAAATCGGTAGGCATTGAAGAGTTAAAGAAAGTTTAAAATGACTACCAACTGTTTGGATCCAGATCAGACGCTGCGTTACGCGGCGTCTGATCTTGATCCAAACTGTTCGCAAATGTTAGTCAATAGCCGATCCCCCGAGTTTTATACCGGGCCTATCTCCATATTGGTGTAGACTGTTTGCGTTTATGGATTATTCGAACTACTATGGGATATTTTAATTTTATGCACTGTAAGGTTAGTTATGCAAAAGTGTCGCCGTGTTTAAAGAAAACAAACAGTGTTTGATGATACTGATTCTTTAATTGCCTGTAATTAAGAGTGAGACACGGTCACGGTCAAGTTAATACCGATGTTGTTTCATCTCCCGACCCTGTGGTTGCAAGGTGTGAATATTGACAGTTTTTATTTGCAAACCGATAATTTCTCTCTAGATTTTAATTTTTTTTCTCAGTGATATCGAGACATGAGGTGTAAAAATAGAGAACTTGGGACCAAAAATTTGACTTCGACATAAGAAAAAATCGAGATAAAATATCGAGACAAACGTGATATTTCTATATAGATAAAGAAGGGAATACTTCGGGACCAGAAAATTATATCGACATATCCGAGATTTCGACATAAGCGAGTTCGAGATAACGAAGTTCGACTGTACTAAAGATAATCAGCCTGCTAAAACTTTGTTTTTTAATTTATCAATTTAAATTTCTTTCTGACAAGAGATTACTATTTTTATGAGTCAACATAATCTTGATTTGTGTTGACTCAAACAAACACTAAAAAGTCTATCATTCAATACAGGTGTTTAGAATAGATCTTCAATCAACCAAGTAATTTCTATAGGGGAAGGTTATTCATAACAAACTGTGTTTAAAACATAAAACATTGAAATTCTGTATTATGAGGATCCATACAACGTATACAATATAAACTCGGAAAACCGGAGTCCCAGAAATCCGGAATCCTCGGAATACCAAACTTTCTCTCTGGTCCCGAATTTGTTCCTTCTTATTTTAACCAAAATAAAGTCTCAGAAAACCGGAACCTCAGAATTCAGAAAACCGACCCATTTTCACGGCAAAAAATGTTCAGATACATGTAAAATTACCTCGGAAAACTGAACGCCTACTGTATTTATCACTAACTTAAGCTCGCGTGTTGACACGCGACTCTGTGATGGTGGTTGGGGGTGTGTCGGCATAACTTCATTTGATTGGTCAATCTTTAAGATTACAAGTTCGATAAAACAAAGGTCTTCATTTCACGGAAGATATGTTCTTTCTTTGGCGAATTCTATTAGATTACACTGAAAACATTAGTCTGTGCATCTTTTAAAATCATGTTTGAACAGTTTATTAGTGACTGGATTGTTTAATCTTTCTAAAACAGACATCGTAGACAACAGACAACAAGCAAACTAATTACTAAATCTGTTAGTAGAAAAGAGACATTCTTAAAACAAAATGCTGAGCTATAAAAGTAGTAGTGAGTAAATACCGGTAAAATTGTCGTTAAAAACAGTCAAATTCGCGTTTTGTCAATCATAATTTGGATGGACTTTGATTCTTCGTCGCGCTGAAGTTGGCGCCTCGTTTTTGTATTTCAACCACATGCACTTAGGGGTTTCCTAATCTATTTTTAGATTGACGCATAATGACTGCATTAATGCAAATGGCGACCTGTCGGCAAAATTTGCTCTGATTAAACAATGGATTTATTATGAGATGACCCCGCCTTATCCGTCATGTTGAAGGTACACGAACATGTAAATTACTGAAATACACAGACATATATCGAGCCCCAGTCCATTATATAACTCCAGCAGTGGTCAGCACACCATAATACACACCGGTCATTCATGACAGGACATTCAATCCAAATTGTCGGATGCCAACGGATATTGTTTTTATAAGGGCATGTCTGCCCAGCAGGATTTCATTGAGGCATAGGGGAAACACTAATCAGTAGCAGTAACAAAATGCAGTGTCTAACTGGTGACTGTGGGATATTTAAGGCGCTGCGGTCTCGGATTCTATTAGCGCAAACGAGAATTGAAGGCGCTGGGGAAATGGATCGCGAGGTTCCGAAATTAAGGCGCTGCGGTACCCCAGCGCCTAAATGGCCTGGGGAAAACCCTAACATGAAACAAAACAGAAACACATGGTCAGTAGATGTAGTTTAATCTCAAAATAAAAGTACCCAAAGTTTTATTGAAAAGCCTGAACAAAATGTCGCAGTGACATTTTCCGACACAGACTCGTGCAAAAAGTCTCACTGAAGCGAAAGTAGCTTTACCATGTTAGCACGCTAATCTTTACCATGTTAGCACACTTGATACAGACGAACAATTCAAACACTCATTGAATTACAACTATGACACAAAAATTATGTTTTTTTTCAATGTGTAAAGTATTAAATCCAGTCTGGTGTCAGTAGTATGCAACTTCAGAATAAGCACACGAATCTACATTTGGCTAAAATGTAACAGTGGTGAGCGTTTAAGCATCACCGCAATGCTCTGACAATTCAAACATAGTGTTTTAGCTAGTGCGTTTTAGCAGGGTGCTCCACCCTTTTTGCTCCTCCCTGCTGCCCTTCCAGTTCCAAAAACTAACTTACAAAATTGCTTATTTTGACAGTTAAACCGTTTAGAGCACAGTATAAAATGTTTTGCATAGTTTCTTTTTAAACAAAAAGGCATTATTGCATTTTAAAGACAGTTATAGGGGTATAAATTGACTTTTTAAAACTTTTATGTTAAAAATGCTCTTTTCCAGAGAGTTTGCACCCTGCCCTTTTTCTATTCCAGTGAGTGACCAGGAAAGATTTTTTTCCTATGAGACCATGGCACATCATATATAAATTTTTATGTGACATTTCAAAAATCTATGTGACATTTTGAAAATTTTATTTCAAAACGCTTGGATTTCAATAAAAATTGACTTTTTTTACATACCTTTATTCATAAGTAAGATTTAGAACTTAAATAGGTATATTATGCCTGAATAACTATTTTGAAGCTGTCAGGCATATCTAATTGAATAGTAGATATAATATTTTATAACAAAGTATGCACCCATCAGTGTTCCCATTCACGTACATATGTGCATGAATCACGTATTGAACTTCAGTTACCCGTTTGGCTACACGCATCGGCCTCGACTGAAACCACTTATTAAGTGCTGTCTTTATCCATCTGCTGTCATGTATTAGCGATTTCTGTTTCTTCGGTGGCATTAAAAATACATTTTTTTCTTATAAAGTTTCTTTTTAAAGCGTAGGAACCGACGATAATCTCAGTGTCTCGAAAGCGCTTTACAAATGGCTTTTTCGGCAATGTGCGTCTAGCAACTGCGACCGTTGTTGTGTTATAAGCGTCCAAGCTGTTGTGTTTGAGGATAAAATCGGAATACTTTGTTATTTTCGCACAAAAAAATGTCAGTATCGGCAAGAAGTTACGATATATTTAGGGTAAATTTCAAGGTAGAATTCCGTAACGTACAGCTAATTTCTTTTGAAAAAAGACCTTTAGATCCAACAGAAATACATAATAGTTGACTTGTTTAAAGATAGACTATACAGCCATCTAGCATACTGAACATTTTTTGCATTTGAAAAATCGACGAGACGCTGGGCGCATCAGTTGGAAATTCTATGTGACATTTTTTATTTTTATGGACTATGGCGCAGGGCGCATGGGTTTCCCTTTTTAGAACTCTAACTAAAACACTACAAACATGAAACACACTATATGGTTAAACAAGTCAAAACACTGTATGGCGATTGAAAACCATGGAGACCGGTCCAGTCAACTTCAAAACAGTATAGATCTTACCTAAGTAAAGAATTATTATTTCCAAGTTATGAAATTGAACTAAGTTTTATAAAGGCCCTCTAGGAGAAGGGCTCCCTAAACTACATTTGTTTACCATTGGGCCCCTCTAGGGCCCCCTGTGTGCAAAAGCTGGAGAAAACACTGCTTTTCAAACTTTTTTTTTTTTAACAATTCCATTTTAACAAAACAACAGTAGACTCTAGAATCTATTTGTCAAGTACTTTAGTTGGAACGCCTTAAGGCTTTACTTTGCGG